>JARHVA010000147.1:2722500-3160000 GCA_037957365.1 Torreya grandis | reverse complement strand
AGGATCTTACCATACCAACCCAAATATTTTATGTAGTTCAATTTACAAGTGGCTCTAAGTCTTAGATATAATAAAATCAAGCATTCAAATGATCAATCAAGTGAAGTAAATAACTTATGAATAAAATATTATTAGGCAAGTTATTATATCATAATAGTCATACTAAAATATTGATAACAAGAGGATGTATCCCACTATTGATTCCTATAATTAGTCATGGGAGTATTAGATAATATTCCATTATGCCTCACATATGAGGGATTTGATATGCTACCAAAATTATAATAATAATTATTCATTTTTTAAATAGCCCTCAGGGTAGTAGTTCACCAGCTAAGAGAATAAAATTGTTATCCCATGTGTATGAGTCTCTTAGGACATTGATTCTCCAACCAATATATTCATGTGCAAAGTAGTATATATATATCCCTCAAAACCTCAATCCACTACCCAATATATTTGATATGTAAACAACCCTTAGCATCATCAATGCATAGAGAGAAAAGATAGTCAATACACAAGGATCTCTCAGGACATGAGTCCCCTACCAATGTAATGCATAGAGTAAAGATAATAATTAATATATAAGGGGATCCTAGGACATGGGTCACCCCACCAATGAAATTCATAAAATGAGTAGAATAGTCCATATGCAAGGATCTCTCAGGACATGGGTCCTCTCATCAATACAATATGCAAAGTGGAAACAACTCAATGCTCTTAAGACATCTTAGTCTCTAACACCACCACATTTGGTGGGTGATGAAGGATGAGATATTTCACTTCTAGGATATATCCCCACCATGAACCACTAGATATCATTTTAAAGTTATTACTTCTCTATTATAATTGCCTAAATTGATAGTTATGCACATACTAAAACATGAAACCAATAGAAAAGAACATAATAATTACTTGAAGAAACATCATATGATAATTTAAGTCTAAAATAAATAAAAATAGACCAATTTATCTCAATAAAGAATAAAATATAACTTAAAATTCATCAATGAATTATATGATCATCCTTTAGTTCAAAACATTCAAATTCAAGAAGAAAACAATGTTGGTTTCCAATCAATAAAATAAAAGTTCAGGCAACTCAAAATAAGCTTAGCAAAAAAAATCACTGTACGATCACTATGTGACTTGGGGAGTCACTAAAAAGGGATAAGGAATAAGGTAAGAGGGCATTTGTCCCACCATCCATTAACTATAAGACTCGTCATGAATTTAATTACCAATTTATCATGTTGAATTCATTGACATTTGATTAAAAGTAATAACATGTAGGAGGGTGCTACACCATTGCCACTACACAAAATGATATTGTTAATTTTAGTTACAATATGTAGGAGGGTGTTACACCAATGACACTGCATAAAAATATAGTGTGTAGTAGCTAGTAACATGTGCCTTTATGTAGGTCATACATATAGATAGATTTTATTCACCAACTACTAAGGTGTGATTTGGAATTAAAATTAGGCCTTACCTATTTTATCATGTGAATTTAGATATAACGTTGGCTATAATTAGATCCCACATGTATGTGAAGACATAATGTTTATGATAAAAAATATGCAAATCTATTTCTATCAAAATTGACAAGTCCTCATTACGAGAAGATTTAACAATACCATTTGTGTTCATTCAATTTTACTACCACATATCTTCACTATTATTTCAAAATGATTTTCATCTCTTATAATATTTATTCATCCAGTCAACATTATTATAGATGCAAACACACCTAATTATTGATTTATCATCATAATATCAAGAATGTTTAAGGTTACCTCAATCCATTCCATTTGCTTCACAACTAGGAAGATTCACTCGTAACAATTTATCTTTCACTCATAAATAGAAAGTATGAGTATGTGCTCATGTATATAAACAATTAAATTATCATTCAAAATCTATCCAAATATAGCATGATATTTTCATTAAATAATAAATATACATCAACATACCTACTTTAGTTTGTTTAAAGAAAATTTGTCTTACTTTATAATCAAAATGTAATATTACCACTCATTTTAGTTAGCATAATGTAATATTAAATTTATTCATAGTACAATCCATATGCTTGATACTATAGGTTTACCATCCCATTATTCCTTAAGTGGTTCCCATGCTCTAAGCAACAAAAACACATTGTATAAAACACTCCAAATTCTAAACACACACCTAAATATATCTAGGTAATTTCATAATATCAAAAGAGAGATCATTACAACCTTCTCATAGCTATTAGTTTAATTTTAATAAAATTTAAGAATTATTTCAAGAATTAAAATTCAAATTTATTCACATTCATAGCCTCTTTTTAGTATGGTAATACCATAATCAAAGCGCATCAATTTTACTAAGAACTCAAAATAGGCAAGCAACATGCATGCATGCACGCACACACACACACATATATTACCTAGGGATTCTTAACAAGAATGTCCCAATATCATTTTAATATAATATTCTATCATATTTATATATGTTTTTCATGATAAAACAACTAGAATAATTGTAATAAGGATTATAACAAAATTTGGTTCTCACAACTAGTTCATATCAGGACTTAAATATTACCTTATCAAGTGTTTTTAGGGAAATTTCATGCATATTGATCGTCAACTCCTTATTTTAAGTAATCACCTTAGATAGTTTCCCTTATATAATATGTTCATTAGGCCTTAATCAATCTTGAGTCCACATTTATGAAATGTGGAGCTTGTGTTTGATTTCATTTACTTATATGATCATTTAGAAGATGGATTCTACTCTTCCTTATATGATAATAATCTTCAAGTTTCCCAACCTACCATTCCCTTGTTGGGGTGAATAGACTCCTTAATATAACATAAAAACATTAGGTAACAATTATTAGAGCACTGTCATCACATGCTCAAGGGTCTTAAGAATTTGAGCATGGATTTCAATAGGCTGCATAATTCAAGGATCTTGGTGATGTCCATTTATAACATTATTTGTTTTTTTATCGTGTGGTAGTTTGTATACACAAATTATATTTTATAAACATCAACAAGAAATACACAAATAATCAAGTTATATTAATCATAATTAACTAGAGTTAGAAATGTGATGAACTCATACAAAACATCCCCATAGCTCCCAGAGTTTAACTTAGTGCTCTGGTATATAATGTCATGCCATTTTTTCTCAAAAATATAGACATAACACACAAATTCACAAACAAATAACCTATTATACATGGATAGAAATTATAATCCATTCTATCACTATAACTACACCAAGTACAACAAGAATATTGCAAATGCTAAAAGGATCATATAGGTATAAATCACTGATTTGAAATCCCTCACTCCAGAGTAATTTAGATTAGAACTTATAAGTCCTTTCATGGCTTTCACCAATTAATAATAGCATAACTGACATTGAGACAATAATTAAATTTGACCTTGGTCATTACCTATGTATTTGAGCTTCACGTGTTCACTTTAATAGGCTATATGGCCATGCCCACTTCTCTTCAAGATCATGGGGCTAGTCTTGCCACCTATTACCTCTCAGGTTACTCCATTATAGGATTCATGTGGTGGTAATATTATACTCATTTCCCTAACACTATATAGTGCTAGCACCATATCCTTGGGGTTGTATATTAGTGGGATTGTTCCATGCAATAACATCCTTATAACCCACTAGCTCATAATTTCCACATATGATACTAACACTTTAATAATAAAAAAGCAATAAGATTTGGCCACATGACCACAACCTACTCACCTAGTTGCCTATAGGCTTTGAAATCTACATGGACTTCCTTGATAGCATACCACTCCTCCATTTTCCCAGACACTTTGAAAAATGCATAGACATATTTAGGATGGTAGGTCACTAGGATGATGACATGTGATATCATCCTACTCACCCACTTACCTAGAGGTAAAACTCCAAGTATGATCATCTCTAGGACCATGTGTTGCTGCAATGGTGCCACATGCTAACATCATGCTCCTCTACCATCCTATCACCATATACATAATATACCAAGATAATGTCACTATTGGATTAGTAGGATGATGACATGTGGCTTCCTTTAGACCACTCCCAAAAGTCACAAAATTTGGGTAAGGTATAATTGAAACAAACAGGGCTAACACAATTAAATGACTAAGGCAAAAAGACAAGAAAGAGATCAATTAAAAGTTACTAAGGCATAAACAAGTTAATTAAATAATAATTTAAGTGAATCCTAAATAAACTACGATAAGGAAAAGAGGGGGAGAAAACTTCTTATAAAAATGGCTAAGGCAACCACCACACATTCAATCTTACTCAAGGAACCTATCAAGTAGTTTAAGATAAACATTGTACAAGGTAGCTTGTGTACTCATCTAAGTCTAAAGGATGAAGCAAGATCATAGAAGTCACGAGCCTTTAAAACCATTATTCAAAACATCTATTCCAATTGGGGAATCACACAACTTCTAATTCCACTTTTCCAAAGACACAATCCTAAGTCATTTATTAAAATTTATTTCATGGATCTTGCTTTAAAGATTTTCTCTATAAAAAAAATTGTTCTGAACAATTTATCTGAATACTCAAGTCTTTGGAATTTATGTTCATGATTTTCATTTGACAAAGTAGCTAATATTTCTCCCAAGACTAAAGTCTAGAATAAATTTTCTATTGTCTCTAGAGCTATTATTCATGATAATTGTTCTGACAACTTTGTATCGAATTCCCCAAGGACAACTCTTTTTTGAAAAAATACAAGTCTTTTACTAAAGACTTCAACAATTCTATGTAACTTTAATTCAAACATGAAGCCTCAATCAAGACATGAGATGAAAGGGGTCAACTTAAACAAGCTTAAGGCAAGAATTCTTTGACCAACTAAGGGTTATAACCTGACTAATATTAATCATAGAATTTAGCTTAATAAAACTTCAACAATTTTATAAAATGATCTAGCTAAAGGAAGGGCATAAAACATGCAACTAATCAACTATAAGGAATAAAGGATTATTTTATAGACATCCATCTGGTTATTGACATTGTAATAAGATTTTATAATTCATCTTAATTATTATTCCAAATAATAATCCAAGGCTCAAAAGATATATTCAACTCAATCCTTGCTTAATCTCAATCCAATATATGAACTATGCTACATTAGGAGAGATACATGCATAAATAGGAACTGCTTCCATCAAGATTAAATCAATCAACCCATTTATCTTTTACAAGAGAGGCCATAACATCAAAGAGTATATTTCTTCCACATGTAGACTCCTTCCTAGGAATCAAAATACACTTAAACATAACCAAAATACTTTTAATGGTTAGCTTATTAACAAGCTATATTGTTATTCTCAATAAAAAATATCATAGTTTTACATCTAAGTTTTGATTATTTTAGATATGCTAGAATTCCCTTAGCTCATCACATTCAGATCAAAAGAGATGGTCAATGATAAAAAAGGCCAACTAGAGCTAGGCAGACTAAGTATAATCCATATTACAAATGGATTGTCCTAACCAAATTCATAAAATCAATATAACTTATATCTTAATATTCCAAAGCATAGGTAGAATATATCACATGCCTTAACATAAGACTTATTCTCCATATATATACATATATTTTACTCAAGGTAATACCATTACATGCAACTCAATATGAAATGCACAAAATAACCATATAATATTCAACTTAAGATATAATATAAATATTAAGGCCATTAACTTATCCAAAATCAATCATGTATATACAAGCATCCACAAGGATTACATTTTTGTATACACCCTTAATTGGTCAAGCAACCACACATATCATGTATTTTCATAGTCCTTTCATAAGAGACTCTGAATGGAGACTATTAGCCTTGTTCACATTTAGACATGTCTTTTATTTTACTTAACTTGGTCTTATTTCATGTTTGAGTCACCTTTTTGCTTATTGCCAGTCATTCATAGCCTTCTAGAAGGTCAGTCTAGCTCAGCTACACTCTAGTTCCCATGCAAGTTCTTTCCCCCTAATTCCCAAGCCTATGGGATAGGAGTGTTAGGGTTGGATTATAGTGCTGGACCCTAAGGTGTCTTTTTTTAGTTCTCCTATCCAACTATATTTTGAGTCTCAATGGTCAGTTTCTCTCATTTAATAATTCCTAAACATTTTTTAGTTTTGTCCTTTAGTTTTGTTTGTCTTTATAATGTCAGCTAAATGTGAATAAAGCTCTAAAATTCAAAAAAAAAAAATTATCCTATATAAATGAATTCACAAGGAATTTTATATCTAGCACTTACTACTTTCACATATTAGATAATAAAAATCAATAAATAGTATAGCTCAGCATTCTGCATCACACATAGACTTGCATGCTTGATCTAGGAAGGGCCTAGATGAAAGTTCATTTTTGCATTTACCATGTGTGTTTATTATGTATGTTCCCTAAGGGAGAACTACATTTTATCTGAGACCCTAGCTTGAGGGTTAATGTAGGTAGTGATCATGACAACAAGGGTTTTAGATCATGTGATCATTCTTCCCCGAACCAGTTATTCACCCTTTTACTTTTAATGTATTTGTTACTTCATATGTGTAGATAGATTTAGGGTTTGAATTTAGAATCAAAGCTATAAATATATCCATCAATATTCAAGATATAACATTTCATAGGTAGATCAATACAAGGATAATGAATAAAACCCAAAAAGTTTAGACTTATGTGACTAGTCTAGATAATAATAATATGAACTATACTATAATTTCAAACACTAGGGTGTCCTATTTTTGGCACTCCTATCCTTTCACCAAACAAAACCTAGGTCCTAATCTGAGATAGTGTCCTAGTCTTACACCATAATTTATAGCTCTTGAATTAACCAATTTAGTCTATTTTTAGATAAGTTTATTTCTTTTCCTCATGTGAATTATTTAATAAAAATCTATATTTTTACATATAACACTAGATTTTCTCCCTTACTCTAACCCCCTTATTATTTAGAAACAAGACCCTAGTTTTCCAACAATAATAGCCACACTACATTAGAATTCATCAGAGCCAATTAGTGAGTATATCTTACAATTTAAGACTCACATGATAAGACCGATATAAAAACTAGTAGATTTAGAGATTTAGCATATATTTATAAAGGGGATGCACCAACCTCTCCTCAAGAATATATTATATTAGATAGAGTATTCTTTCAAACACTTATGTTATATAGTTCTAGCTTTGGAAAAGAAATTAGGATTGATTGATGTAGATTTAGTTTATTGGATTACTCTATATTTCATAGTAGTATCTACATATACAACTCCTAGCACACAACATCCACCATGTGTTAAACAAGATAGGAGATTACAACTAGAAAAAAAACTAGTGAAGAATAGAGAGCTAGTTTCCATAGTAAAATCTATAGTATGCACTACAAATAACAACATTAATGAATAATTACAATTTTATATAAAGTAGGATAACCCATATATCATATTATTACCACTACTAAATAGAAGGTTAATCACATTACTTTCTACTCATCAATGAAATCCACATATATTACATAGAAAATCACATCAACCATTTTATAACTATCATAATATCCATGGACATAGAGATAATGATTATTATGGACTCAGAGATTGCATTAATAGATGTGTTGATAATGGAATCATAGCATTTACATAGTGGGCATTAAGATCTCCTCCATCATGGAACCTTAGACCATATTATTCTATAATCAATTCATCCTAGGACATTCCTTTACAAGAATCATTAGTCACTCATCTTGAGAGTAATGTAGGTTCTAAGATAGAGCCTCCCAAGAGATCTCCTATTCCTCATATTCAAAAAGTTTGAAAACTAGTCCAATGAAAACAACCTACATATATCACTATAGTTTGAGGAGTACATAGTGTAATTTCATTTACATATCTAGTAGAGTCATAGGCACCATAACATAGTACCACTTAAGACCAGTATTCACTATGACTAGATTTTTTGGGTCCTATCTCATGTAGCAATTTGCTACAGTTAAGATTAATTGAACCTACATCATAGAGCACTGATTTAGAGAGATTTCACTTTGGAAAAAATTTTAAGCACCTATTTCACATAGCAACCCACTATGATTGAGATTAAATGATCCCCCATCATAGGATTTAGTTCCATCTCAATCTATTACTCATTCATACACATCACAATATAGCCCACAAGGTATACGATTAAAAATAGATGAGCCTTCTTCACAACACACAGTTTCAATTACATGACCAATAAATTTACATTTTTTAGAGTCTCCATGCATAGGTATAATTATTATATAGTAGACAATATCAAATATAGAGCATATTCCTACACAACATGAGTAATATGGGAACTTGTTCAGTTGACCATTAGGGTATAGATAGTGATATGACACACATTCATACTAGCATCATATCATAACTTCATTTAATAGGTCAATCATCAATATAAAGGGATAAAATTTATATTCTTGAGCCACCTACTTCAATGGATTAGAACACAATCCAAAAATTAATTAGCATGTGTATGATTATATAGATTTACTTAGTCAACAATGATGGAGCCAAAGGACCAACCTTCATATTCTTGAGCCACTTTTAGGGAAGTGATATACACATAGTGATATCTTACATCCCTTTTACTAACAAAACTAAAATTCCTAGTTCTAAACAGCCATCCCTAAGCCAAACTACATTATCCAAATCTTGATTTTACCAATATCTTATTTTACCAATCTCAAACTAGTTCACTTTATCAAAACAATTTACCAATTACAAAAGCCAATTTTTTTTTTACTCACCTATAATTTAAAATAAAAAATAACACCACACTTAAATACAACAATCAAAATCACATATCCAAAATACCATTTTACCAAAACATATGAAACCTCAAAATCAATGTCAAATCAACTATTTCTAATTAACCATATACAATAAATATACCAATCTATTCCAAAATCTATAATACAAGCCAAAATCAAGCCAACATCCATATATAAATGAGTTTTAAAAAACATATACACCATATCAAATATAATCAATCATAAATGGGTGTCATACCCTCCCTCTCAATCTCACTCTTGCTACTAGTACTAGTCCCATAATTCACACTAGCACTTGATGGCCCTGAACCTCTTCAAGCTCTTGAATGCCTCTTACAATGACTCTCTCACTCTAGTAGCTAACCATGATCCTCATGAAAGTATACATACTACCTTTGAATCATTGTGTACTCATCCATAATCCTCATACTCAATGATCCAAAATTGGGTGGGGGAATCCTATGCCTATCCAGCTCAGTCCTTAGCTCATCTCTCTCTCCTATTGCCCTAACATATGCAATTGTCACTATAGTAGCCGTATCAAAAAATTGAGCATGAATACCGATCATTACCATTGATCACTCTATCAATCCCTCCTCCATCACATCATTAGGAACATTTTATCTTAGATCTTAGGTGTAGACTTAATGATGGTCTCCCAATAGTCATCATCTCCACTCCCCACCCCAGCATGTACCTCATCCTAAGCACCTCCCACTCTACCTACACATAAAGTATAACACTATGTTAGATATACACTTTTAAAACAAATAAAAAGTATAATTATTTACACAATTAAAATGAAATTAATACTTACCTCCCATCATTTGTATTAGAATAGGATCCTCATACTCTAGAACATCCCCTCCATCAATAAGATACAATGGAACCCACTGATGCCTCATCCACAATATAGTATATGCATCTACACATCCAACATCATCCACATTAGGAATGTCTATATCTATATCCCATACATATAATAGTGATGGTGCTAGCTCAACCTTTGTGGGCCTCACATGAGCTCCTGCCCTCATTAATGTATGTGCAATCCTCACCTACACCCATGCTATTAAGGGTACATCTTGTGGTTCCCAAAATTATCTACTCATGCACTCATACTAAAATTTCTCATACACTCCAACCCAATGGTCATGTATCTAATAATTGACCCTCATATACCACAACTACAATCCATCCTCAACCCACCCAAAGAAACCTCTATAAGGCCTCCATATAATGTCACTAGCTACTAGTCTATCTACCACCCACATATAATGACCTATCTTAGGAGATATGATAGGTAAATTACTCATCCACCACTCCCCAAATGGCTATGGAGGTGCCCACTTCTCCCTCGATAATCATATCGACTACATAACCACTATGTGCTCATAAGCCCAATAATACAATAATGTCACTAAAATCAACCCACCACTAAATGCCTCTTATTTAAACCTATATAGATCCCTATATAGGTGCACAAGCATAGTCCTACCCCATGAGAACATAGTTCCATATACCTTAACATTGTGAAAAGTCCTATGGATCTTATATACAATAGACATTCCACTCTCATCCATAACAATAAATGATGCCAGAAACACAACGAACCACTTCTATAAGAATGCAATACTTGATTACATAATAACTGATAATAGTACATTGTCAATCCCTCTTCAATGTATACCTAAGGGCACATTATCAAAATACAAATACATATGATCAACATTATCATCACCCATGTCATCTTGTAATGTCACATGCTATCCACTAACTAGTAAATTCAAAATGTGATACACATCCTCCAGAGTCATAGTAATCTCCCCTATAAGAAGCTATAAAGTTCATGTATCTACATTACACCTCTCACATAATATAGTAATTAGATACCTATCCAACTACATTATGCCTAGGTCACACACATGACCCAACCTTTCCATATCCGTGATAGCTCTCTCATCAATAAATAATGGTAATAGTCTCAATATCTCCATAACATGGCCCCCATATAACTCTCTCATTTATACCTCACCTTAAAAACACCAAAAACAACATATATATTATTCCATAATGCAAAATCACTTAGCTAAGAAAAAATAGTAGCACCTAACAAAGCAACATCTAAAAAATTCAAGCCTCCACAATAAAAATACTAGGTATAGGATAATAGCATTAGATAGGAGCACTGAACCTAGACAATAGTGTTGGAACTTGGCTAGTAGCATTAGATGTAGGATAGGGGTGTTAGAACTAGTGAAAATTATCTTAGACTACTCAAAAAGGCCTAAAACATGAAAGAAAATAGGATTTTAAATAGGTAAAAATCATGTGTTTTAGCTACTTACTAGGGTAATCTCCCCACCAACCTCAACTTGGGTTGGCAACTACTCAAATTAGGTCATGGTGGGTGCTCATCTCCTTGGCATATCTCCTACCCCAGAGCTCTAAATCTCAAACTAGTAAATGCGCAAATGAATTAAGAATCAATCCAATTTTCCTATATCAAACAACTTTTCCTTCCAAAGAAAAATACCATTTTGCCTTTATAATTAACCCCATAACTCCATTTTGCAAACCATTTTATTCCACACAATCATAAAAATGGTACCTTTGATATCACATAAGTCTTGCTCTCTTACTACATCATCTACCTATTATGGCACCCATATCTATGTACCTATTTTATAGCCAAACATACAACTTGGGCTTAACTAATTAAAAATTGTTCCACTTTCAACAACTTAATCTAATCAATCAAACAACCACTCAAGCAATTCATAACAAGCCAACCTTATTTCTACTTACACCACTAGTCATCACTTTTGGCTTGACCTCCTCTATCACACATTTTGTCCCTTTTGACAAAAGGGGGGAATCATTCTTACTATTTATATTTCTACACCTACCCAACATGCCCATCCACTCTCATAGGTGGATACACCATGGTTTGTATACATCTAGTAGTCAAATTATCAAATTTAACTCAGATCAATCAAAATATATAGTGACTCATATTACGTGGGTCACTTAGTATTACTCAAGACATTCAGGGGGATATACCTTTAGTTTATAGATACACAAACTATTCAAATATAGTAGTTTAAATTACATTGGTTCACAATGACTTTGATATAGATTTAGACTAAAATATAATATTTGCGGGCATGTACACTGCTACATGTCTTACACATACAACTTCATACAACATGACATAGTTATAAGACTAGATAATTTATTACAGGCATAGTGTAGAGCATTTTGATCTCTAGTTTTACACATGGGACATGGAATGATAGGTCATATCACACATTGTTATATAGATTATCATATTATATATATGCATCACTCACATACTATATTTGGGTCATACCACAAATGTTCATGTTATTCATCATCCAATATTATATAGATAGAATGGCAAGACATGTCATTCTCTTCTTGCACATTGACCAAAGTTTCAGATTACACCCAGTTGTACCTAAGTTATCACTCTATTACACCATATGACCATCTACATTAGTTGGTCCATTGCATTACCTAGACCTAAACTACACAAGTTTGTGTAGGATAGAGGATAGACATTAGTTTTGTGAATTTGAGAATTTCTTAGTTATAGTTCAGATATTCATAGTGGGGGCATGATAGACTTTGGTCTTCATAGTATATAGATTCTATACACACATTCCAGATTACATGAATTTATATGTGATAGAGGACATGTATTAGTTTTGGGTATCTGAGCATTCCTCATCTTTAGTTAGATTCAAAATAAGGGAAAGCATTAAACTCCTTCTCCATGTTACACAAATTCTACTTCTAGATTCGGTACAAGAGGCATCCATTTTAGGGATTCTTTCTTTCCGTAGGCACTATTTGGCTCTCTATCTACTTCCCTATCTAGGAAGTGAGTTGGACCTTTTGTAGCACATTTATATTCATATAGGTAGGTATAGGTACACATTTTATTTTCTTTATTTTACTCTAGTACTTCATTTCATTATATCACTAGAGTAAAAATGGGGCAAATGTATCCAACCTAAATTGATTAAGCAACCACACATATCATGGATTTTCATAGTGCTTTCATAGGAATCTCTAACTAGAGAATATGAGCCTTGTTCACATTTAACCATGTCTTTTTTTTTACTTTTGTTGGTCTTATTTCATGCTTGATTAACCTTTTCACTTATTTCCAGTCATCCATAGCCTTCCATATGATCATTTCAACTCAGCTAGACTCTATTTCCCATGCTAGTTCTATTTCCTTATGTCCCAAGCCTATAGGCTAGGAGTGTTGGGGTTGGACTATAGAATTTTACCCTAGGGTGTCCCATTTTTAGCACTCCTATACAAATATATTTTGAGTCCTAATGGTTAGTTTATCTTGCTTAATGAGTCCTAAACCTTTTTTATCTTCATCCTTAAGTTTTGTTTGTCTTTATAATTTTAGCTAAATGTGAAAAAGGATATCAAATTCAAAATAAAGAGTCTCTTATATAAAGGAATTCACAAGGCATTTTATATCTAGTACTTACTACTTTGGCACATTAGATAATAAAAATAAATCAATAGTATATCTCAGCATTCTACATCACACATAGAATTGCATGATTGATCAAGGAAGGGGATAGATGAAATTTTATTCTTTCATCCACCATGTACATTAATTATGCATATTTCTTAAGGGAGAAATACATTTGATATGATACCCTAGCTTGAGGGTTAATGTAGGTAGTGATCAAGACAACAAAGGTTTTAAATCATGTGATCATTCTTCCCTTAACCTAGTTTTCCCCCATTTTGGCTTTAATGTATTTTTTGCTTCATGTGTGTAGATAGATTTAGGGTTTTAAGATTGAATCAAATCTAAAAGGAGCTTCATTGATAGTCAAGATATGAAATTTCACAAGTGGATCAATATAGGGTAGTGAACAAAACCTAGAAAGCTTAGACTTTTGTGACCAATTTGGACAATAGTGGATATGTTGATGATTAAATTTGCACTATTTCTAACACCAAAAATGGGAAGTTTCAGGAATGTGAGACTTGCAACCTGAAACAACCTCTAGATTTTAAAGAAGCTGGCGCTTCTTTATATCAAGGGTATAATGAGAAAAGGATAGGAATTAAACAGAAACACAAGTGCAACTAAAAAAACTCTAACTATGGTGATGCACCTGAATTTAATTCAACCCTTAATCACAGTGAAGCTATATGTAAGATTCAATTACATTAAAGAGTGAACAAGGCATGATCAATGTAAAAGATGAAAAATAATAGGAACAGAGGCTCACAATTTAGACTAATTTTGTAATGACACAAAAAATATCAACAAAGGCACATAAATTAGTTTTATTATTAATTTTACAGTCACATAAAAGGCACAGAAACATGCACAGTTACATAAACTTTCTAACTCAAGAAAATAGAACAAAGGTAAATGATATTCCTGATCATAGCTAAAAAAGTCTAAAAACTCTTAACAATTAGCTCTTGTATAAAATTCTCTCTCTTTTGATGATCCCTTCTGGTGATCTCTGCACCCCTCTTTATAGCATTGGATTCACTCTAGATTGTCTACATGTTCCTAATCTAATAGCCCAACTGAACTCTAACTGAACTGGAAGTGTCTAACACAAGATATTTCCTAGATTTGAAATGTTCTATCTTTCTGCAAGTTCATTGGCCGAAGTAGATACCTAGGATGCTTCCCACTTTCAAACAAGAGAGGACACTTGGCCGATTTCACTACTTTTTACTTGAAAACCTTCTTATTATTTAGGAGGCACTAGAAAATGACACTTGGCATGTTCTGCAGCATTTAATGAATACACATGGCACTTTTTGTGTAACCTATACTCTTACTGTATCTTCACTTAAAAGTGTTCCATCCTTGGCATCTATCACCATCCACTTCTCTAAAACTTAAACAACTTCTATAGAAAATGGGACCCAAAGCACTTCTCACCTAAGCAACTTCAAAAAGGAAATAGGGACATGTGGTACTTTTTGCTTATTCTTGGCAAAGGACAGGTGGTGATCTTACTGCCTTTGGCTACTTTTTGAGAAACCTGTGGAAGGCAACACATGTCCATCTCTGCATTACCTTATCGATACTATAGAAACAATTGGGCCTCATTTCATACTTACATGGATGGTGACACTTGGTGACTTTTGCTTGCCTCAAAATAAAACCTAGGACCCACCATAGTCTTTATTTATCAATGAAACAAAGTGAAGATAATTTAGAGGTTGACACGTGGTGGCTTCCATTCTCTTCAGCTGGGGATACATGGCAATTTCTATTGCTTTTTATAAAAGTATATTGAAACATTTCATGATTGCCACCTGGAACCTTTCACTTGCTCTTGAAAACACTTATTGGAAAGAAGACTTTAAAACATATATGAAATATGAGATGTAGATGCTGACACTTGTTGCACTCCACTGATTTGCTATGGGACACATGACACATTCTATAGTACTTACTAAAATTATGAAAAGTGCCTCAGCCGATGACATTTGGTAGCTTCTGCTCAATTTTGACACTTATACAAAATTGAGGCAAAAGGAAATTTGAACCCACTCTCTAAGTCAAAAACTTCACCATCTCGAACCAAAGTGTTTAGGGACAAAAATTTGGATCACACGACTGTAAATCAAAATGAAACGTAGAGTATTTTTTACTCTATAGTTATTGGTGACCCCAAGGACTTTTGAGCCTACTCAAAAAAGAATCTATAACTCTTGCATGATCAAAATGACCAAAAATCAGAGCTTCGGTAAAGCTATTTGGTAGGTAGACTGCTCATCTCAGATAACCCCTACTTATTTTGTAACTCATTGAAGGCTAAATCAAGGTTGATAATATCCTTATGTGAAAAATTTTGCAAAATATAAATCGTAGTCTTCAATTTAAATATAAGCTGGGAAATATGAATCAAAACAACTTCTACTTCAGAAACTGATGAATCATCCCTTAAATCCTAAAAAATTGCCTGATCATTCTACTTGGCCAACAATAAAGGCTTAATTTCATCGATCATTAGCATGGTGTTGTCATCAGGAAAAGGAAAAGGAAGACCTAATTGTACTGAGTCTTCAATGTGTTGTTTCATTTCACTGATTCCTTCTTTCATCACATCTAAAATCTCTCTATAATTGATTGCAGTGGAATTGCAATTGAGAACCTCATTCACTCGCTTAGCAGTGACCATTCTATCATTAATTCCTACAGCTAACAATGTTCCATCCATTGCATCATAAAGCTTTTGTAGAAGCATTTCAGAGTCCAAAACTCTCCCAGAAATAGTAGCCAGATTGTCTTCAACTAAAGTCTCCACCTTTTCACATAATTTTTGTGCATTTAGTAGAAAGGTTAGAGAAGGCCTGAGCTGAATAATCTCTGAAGAGATTCTTTTCCACATTGATTCATAAAGCTCCTTCACCATATTTAACACTCCTACATTCTTTGGCCTATTGGCTATCTCTAATGTCAATTATTCTACCCTTTGTTGCTCAGCTTGAAGTTGGGCTTGTATAGCTGTGATATTATTCTATTCATTCAACAGCTTTTGTTGCAATTGAGTAACTTGTAGCAGGCTTTCCTTTCATTTCTCTTGTAATGCTAATTTTTCTCACCTTAGGTTCATCACTACATCTTTTACCTACATTATCCCTACTTTTAAGGAATCATTTTAGGCCTGGATCACCTAGTGAGTCTAAAGAGAAATAGTATCTTGCAACTATTTATTTAGACTCTCTATTTCATTATCTTTTGTATTTATTTCTGTGGTCAAATTACTATAGTTTGCCTTCTCTTTGGCTAGATCAACCTCCATCTTCTATAGCTTCTTTGATATTTTCAAGTAATCTTTAGCAACTATAGAAGTGGATTCAATTAGCAGCTCAATTTTGTCTTGTGGTTTGAATAGGGACCTGTTGATAGCCACTGCATTCATTGTGTAATCTTCTAGTTACATCTGCTCACTTGGCTTGATTATATTTGGTGACAAATGAGTCACCATCAGTTGCTACTAAATTAGGTCAAATTGAGACCTCAGATGTGGTGTATCCAAGGCCTTATTATCCTTGATCCTCTTTTTATCTCTTCAAGCTTCCCTCACCTTCCTAGTAGCATCTTCTTGAGTTTGGAAGGTAGAAGGAAAGGCAATGTGCCCACCTACAAAAGGATGACCTTGTGGTAAACCATATAGAATAGCCAATTGTTGGCTATGGGCAATCTAAGGAGGTAGTTTCTTGGGAACAGAGGGAGAAAAGTGAGGCAATGATAAAGCTTGAGTAGGGATAGATGGGTCAAAGTGAGAAATGGGCACAACGGAGGTGGTAAGGGATGTCATCTAGCCAAATGGAATCATCATTCCTATAGGAGAAGAAAGAGATTGAGAAGGAGGAGGAGAAATAATACTTACCTAAGAAGCAACTACAGTACTCTATAATTGGCATTGTGAGGGTTCTGCCCTCTCTTCTAAATCTAGTTAGAACCTCAGCCTATTATGTTTCCTTGGTGTTTCTTCTTCTAAATGTGCTCCCTTCTCTTCAATATTTACCACT
Organism: Torreya grandis; assembly: GCA_037957365.1. NCBI lineage: Eukaryota > Viridiplantae > Streptophyta > Pinopsida > Cupressales > Taxaceae > Torreya > Torreya grandis. Next base: position 3,142,576 of record JARHVA010000147.1, on the reverse strand, counting down.
GCTACTAGTGGTGCTTGTGGAGAACTAGGAATCTCAAGGATTGGTGCTAATGGGGAAGCTTTTGGTGGTGAAGATATCACACTCTTTTGTTTTTCCATGACACTGAGAGATTGGGACCAAAGAGTCATAGTGACTGAAGCTATGATTTGCCTTGGGGCTTGTGATTCTTGGTTAGATCCTGCTCTAGCTTTTGGCTCTACACCCTATGTCGGTAAATTTATTATGTCAGGGCTAGATATAGGGGATAGATGGAACTCATGCTAGAGTTCCTCCCATTTCTCATCTGAGTCCACGTTCCCAAAAGAGTGAGTTGTCTAACAAATTTCTTGCCTATATATCTAATAGGCTTCTATTTTCTCAGCATCCCAATCTTTATTCTTTAATTCCCTTATTAAGCTATAAATCATTTTTATTTTAGGATCAAAATCCCTTTGCTTAACATAAAAAGTTTCCCATGGTCTATTTTGTTAAAGGGTCAAATTTGTTAATTCAACATAAAACTCAAGAATATCTTCCCTAGGATTTTTCTTGTTTTCCCAAAAGGGGCAGCCCTCATGTGAAATTTTTGTAGCAACCCTATTAGTCCTAGTCCATGAAGCTATGAAACCATTTGGTTCATATACCCATTTATCTTTGATTAGAAGGAAACCCAAAAAGGCTAGCTTTCTAAGCAACATAATTTTAGCATATCTGGCCTCTAGTGTCATGTTGTTTGTCATCCACGGGAGGTCATACATTTTCCTCTTCCTCTTCCCAGAGCCATATTCATTATCTACTATAGACACCTACCTAGAAACCTCTAAGAGTGCTAACCTAAGGGTCAAAATCTTAGGTAGCATCATCGGTTCCCCACAAAAACCATGGACTCTAATAATAGTATGATTAGATCCAAAAAAGTAATCATAAGGAATTGGGCAACTGGACATAAGGTTTGAAACACTTGGAAACAGTCTATTTATAACTAGTTCTAGGCTCAGGTGACAAAAAGTAGGGGTAATAAATGGTTCCCAAAATTCATATGGATCACTAGTTTTGGACAAAATATGTGTCCATGTAGACACAAGAGTAGTCCTCTGTAGATCGAAACTTGGATCATACATATTTAAATGCATGTGTTGGAAAAATATGTTGGATTTTTGATACAACATAAGGTGAAACAAATAAGAGGAATACCTAAAAATCACTTTGGCTCTAATTGGGCAAGTTGTTCCAACATTGAATATGCAATATGCTCAAAGAAATCAAGTTGATACTCCTAAGTCTTATCAACAATTTTCAATCTAAAGAGGATATCCATTTGTTCTTCATAGATGGTTATATCATCTTTCATTCCAAAAATGAAAGCTATCATAAAGAGTGCATCTTGACTTGCTTATGCAAATTATGCTCTTACTATAGGTAGTGTCAGCATAGTTGTATCATCATCACCTAAATGCAGCTCTATTTTTAGAAATCTTAATTGAGTATTAACGTTTGCCCACATTTTCTACATCTTAGCAATGGTAGGAAATGTGGCTATCTTGTCATAGTACAGGGCCAACATATCTATGATAGCCTATGGTGTAATTTACACTATAAATGGACCCCATTTTATGGTACTTAAAGGTGCATGAAACAATTTGGCACATATTTCAAGCAAATTAGGGCATGGATGCATAGCTGGGACAATGAATTTTGCCAGTTGGGAAGTCCATAGCCTCATTGTGAATGTCTCATATTGTCCCACCTTGGCCCTCTGAAGACACCTTTGATGTGTCCCTTCTCTGAGATTTTTGCTACTAGTTCTTTGAAGAATTGGGTCCATGATTCCATCTTCATAATCTTTTATCTTTGCTGGGTCACTTGCTTGACCAACTTTAGGGACTCTGGTCTGTGAGTAAGTCTTTAATGGTTGCGTGAGGGCTGAAGCATATGATTTTCTCATAAGAATCTTATTAAGGGATTCATAAATCCTAGACCCTTATTAAGATGACTGTGCTCCCTCCATATCTATATCTATTCTTGAAAATAGTGAACTGTGATAAACGGTATGAACTTTTGCAATACAGAAAGCACTTTCACTTAAACAAGTTTACTAGGAACTAAAAATGCAAGTAGTAGGAATTTTCTTATAGACACAAGAATGTTTGAGAAACTTGTAAGCTTTAACTCTTGTTATGAAGTATTTATTGACCCATCAAGTCTCAAAATGGCATTAAACTTGGATAATCATTAGCAAATCTTACTAAATCTTCATGGGATAGCGAGATAGACACATTGTACAAGTGGCTGTGCAAGGTACATTAGGGAATTTTAAAGATTTGGGAGATATTTAATGTGTTAAGAATTTTGAAAATTTTGAAAAAAAACTCTGATTTATGGCTATGTGTTCAAAGAACACTTATTTAAAAGAAAAAGTGGGAAATAAAAAATGGGAAAACAAATCAACTAGGAAAGGGAAACTATCTAACTATAATACATTAACCAAGTATCTTTTCCTCCCTCCTGGATCAAAAGAAGAATTTCTAAAGTCTCCTTCATGGCAAGACAACTTATGTTGCTAGACAAGTGGCTGAATGGGGTGAAGTTTTGGTGACTTTCTCTTCTTACATGCCACCTTGATTGGCCTACATTTGAGTGGATCAGAGTCAAACATGCTTCCAACATATACATACTCTTCTCATTCTCGAAAGCTTATCAAATGCTAGTTCTTCATATTGGCATGTATCATCAAGAAATCTATGGTTATTTGCTCATCATCATAAGCCCTTTGATATATATCATTTATTGGCTTATCTCCTTCTGCTACAAACTTAGATTCTATTGCATGATCATCCTCTTTAATGACTTTTAAAATATTATCTTCAAAATCATCAACCTCTTGAAAGGATAATTCTGAAAGTTTGTAGTAATTTTGCATATTTATTTGGTAGTAATTGTCCATTTGTAATTAGCTCATAGCATCCTTGAAGAATATTATAACCTACCCCAATGACTTCAAACAAGTCATTCAAATCATGATCAAGAAAGTGTCCATGTTCCTCCATATCATCCTTCAAAGTGAGAAGAAAGTCAAAAATTATCTCTTCCTCATTAGAGATTAAAGCATAAGATTGTGACCTCCCACTTGAAATATGGAATTCATGTTGAGAGACCTGAGGATTGATAGAAGTGGTATCTTTTGACATTTCTTCCCTCAAAACATTTTGGATTTCATGATCTTCATCAAATATGACAAAATTGCCTAGACCAGTAGAGTCATAATTTCCATATGGATCATTTTACATTAAAGTAAACAAATGATTATTTTCCTCTTCTTGATTATGTTCAGTCCAGTCACCTAAATCCTCACCAAAAACCTTTTCTTCCTTATTTAACATAGCATGATATGTTGGTTCATTGGTGATGTGATCTTTTGATAGTGGTTCAGATAAAATTTTCATCTTTGAACCATATTTGGTTCTTAGAATGAGGTGAGACCAATCAAGAGACATATATCCTCCTATCTTGGCTGTAAAGTCTTTGGATAAACATAAACCAAAAATAAGAGGTATATCTATGACTACTACATCTTGATTGACAATTATATTGGGACAAGTATATAATTGCAATGGGACTTGTTTAATTCTCCCTATTGTTTGTACTTCTCTACCATCTAGCTACATGACTCCTTTAGTGAGTGGTTCATACTTTATTTTTAAAGCATCAGCTATTTGCTTAGGCATTACTCTAGTACTAGCCCCTGAATCTATCAATGCATTATGCAAGAGTTTCTTTCCAACTATCAGAGTCAAATAGAAAGGCTCTAGTTTGGATTTACTTACCTCTGTTGCATTGTTCACAAAGGCAGTTGTCTTTAGAGGAACTGTGTCCTTGAGTTTTTCTTTATTAGCAAGTCCTTCTTTGGTGCCATTAGATTTAGGCATTGCTTGGCTTTGTAGAGCCTCTTGTAACATCATTTTTTGTTTAAGAATAGCTAGTATGTCCCATATTGATACTTGTGATGGAGTCCTCTTTAACTGTTCCACCACATTCATTGGTCCCAATGCTTGAGTTCTTTAAAAATAAGGATATCTTTCTTTTTCTTGAACTTGTGTAGGAATCACTTGGTTCTGCACTAGCTGAGGCACTTCTTGTCTGACAGCTATGTTTCTTTGACCTTGAAGTGGAGGATTCTCCATAACTTGACTATTTGCAACTTCAAGTTGTTCCATCATTCTTCTCTTTGATCTAGTATAGTAGTCTGATTGCACCATTGGTTTCTTGGAAGTAGAAGCTTCATTCAAGAATATTGATTCTTCATCTTCAACCCATGAAAATAAAGCATGTTTAGGGGCTATTTCTTCTTGTTGTTGTAGAGATATTCATTGCATCTGAGCCATTAGGACTAAATTTTGCATACCAAGTGACTGATAATTTTGTGCATCTGAAGTAATGGCAAATTGTCCATCCATTCTTCTTTGCTCTACTACCTTTTGTTGAGATTACCCATGGGATAATCTCTAGGTTTATGAGAATTATTACAAGGAAAACACTAGGCATTGGTGTTGTCTACATAATTATTTTGCCCTTGAACAATTTCTCTATTTGAATTTGGAGGAACAATCTGTGAGGGTGTAGGGACTGCCACTAATTGGTTTACTAGCTGAGGGTTATTTTGCATTTGAGGACCTTGATATTGGTTTGGCTATGATGAAAATCTATTTCCTTGGTAGCCTTGATATTGGGGTCTAGGGTAAGGATTTTGTTGTCTCTTTATGTTAATCAACTCATTAGAAAATGTCCTTAAGATATTCTTGATATCATCCATCTCAGATGACTGGGTAGGGACAAGTTATTTACCAGGTGGTTGAGGATATTTATACATAGACATAGGTGGGGCTATGGAATTAGAGGCTTTTTGAGGCAATGGTAAGGTAATATCTAGAAACATGGGCATGGGGGGCTTTGGGGGCAACTTTCTAGCATTTATTAAATTATTTTCAACCTTGAATGCATAGTCATAAGCCTTTGGTAGAGTCTGACCTCCAAGTGACTGAATAATAACAAAAATATATGAATTTAAAGGCTTAAGATAAAACACTATAGCCATACCTGGTAATGGTCTAACTATAGCAGGAATCCTTTCCCAAGTCTTTTGAAATTTGGAATTGAAGTCAGTCATTACTTCTTGTGGTGCTCTTTGAATAGTAATCAATTGTTACAATAGAGAAGACTTATCACCTTTTTGTTTGAATCTTTCAAAGAAAAGATCTCTAAGTTGATCCCATGTAGATATTGTGTTTGGGGCCAAAGATCTATACCATTATAGGGTCTTTCCTTTAAAATAGGATGCTAACAATCTTATGGCAACATTATACTGTGTGACAACATGTATGGCACATACATCAGACACATCTTGAAAATGTTCTTTAGGTGGTTTAAAATCTTTCCCACTAAATTTAGGCAGAGCCTTCAAGGCATTTACTAGGATAGGGTCCCAAGTAGCTGGGGGTATTGGTAGGATCAAAGGACTGCCAGTGTTCCAACTTGCATAATTCCTTGGGGGTATAAGAGCTCCCATATTTACTCTTGGTATTGGTATAAACTAATTAACTCTTTGTCTAAGACTAGTTACCAATGGCAAAAAAAGAATACCTAGATTTACAATAGATTGAGATCTTGTCACTAGTCCACAGCTCTAACTCCTTATAGCTCTCTGGTTCATATGGTCTTGAAAGAAACTTCAAGATGGTGTCCCACTGGGCATGCCAAAAATTATTGATGATTAAATTTGCATTGTTTCTAACACCAATAATGGGAAGTTTTAGGAATGTGGGACTTGCAACCTGAAACAACCTCTAAATTTTAAAGATGTTGGCTCTTCTTTATATCAAGGGTATAATGGGAAAAGGGATAAGAATTAAATAGAAACATAGGTGCAACTAAAGAAACTCTAACTATGGTGATGTGCCTGAATTTAATTTGACCCTTAAACATAGTGAAGCTATATGTAAGATTCAATTACATTAAAGAGCGAACAAGGCATGATCAATGTAAAAGATGAAAAACAATAGGAACAGAGGCTCACAACTTAGACTAATTTTGAAATGACATAGAAAATATCAACAAAGGCACGAATTTTAGTTTTCTTATTAATTTTCCAGTCACAAAAAGGCACAAAAACATGCACAGTTACATAAACTTTCTAACTCAAGAAAATAAAACAAAGGTAAATGATATTCTTGATCACAGCTAAAAAAGTCTAAAAACTCTTGACAATTATCTCTTACAGAAAATTATCTCTCTCTTCTGATGATCCCTTCTAGTGATCTCTGCACCCCTCTTTATAGCATTGGATTCACTCTAGATTGTCTACATGTTCCTAATCTAACAGCCCAACTGAACTCTAACTAAACTGGAAGTGTCTAACAGAAGATATTTCCTAGATTTTAAATGTTCTATCTTTCTGCAAGTTCATTGGCCGAAGTAGATACCCAAGATGCTTCCCACTTTCAAACAAGAGAGGACACTTGGCCGATTTCACTACTTTTTACTTGAAAACCTTCTTATTATTTAGGAGGTACTAGAAAATGACACTTGGCATGTTCTGCAGCATTTACTGAATACACATGGCACTTTTTGCGTAACCTATACTCTTACTGTATCTTCACTTAGAAGTGTTCCATCCTTGACATCTATCACCATCCACTTCTCCAAAACTTAAACAACTTCTATAGAAAATGGGACCCAAAGCACTTCTCACCTAAGCAACTTCGAAAAGGAAATAGGGACATGTGGTACTTTTTGCTTATTCTTGGCAAAGGACATGTGGTGATCTTCATTGCCTTTGGCTACTTTTTGAGAAACCTATGGAAGGCAACACGTGTCCATCTCTACAGTACCTTATCATACTATAGAAACAATTGGGCCTCATTTCATACTTACATTGATGGTGACACTTGGTGACTTCTGCTTGCCTCAAAATAAAACTTGGGACCCACCACAGTCTTTATTTATCAATGAAACAAAGTGAAGATAATTTAGAGGTTGACACATGGTGGCTTCCATTCTCTTTAGCTGGGGATACATGGCAATTTTTGTTGCTTTTTATAAAAGCATATTGAAACATTTCATGATTGCCACCTGGAACCTTTCGCTTGCTCTTGAAAACACTTATTGGAAAGAAGCCTTTAAAATGTATATGAAATATGAGATGCAGATGTTGACACTTGTTGCACTCCACTGATTTGCTATGGGACACATGACACATTCTATAGTACTTACTAAAATTATGAAAAGTGCCTCAGCTGATGACATTTGGTAGCTTCTGCTCAATTTTGACACTTATACAAAATTGAGGTAAAAGGAAATTTGAACCCACTCTCTAAGTCAAAAACTTCACCATCTCGAACCAAAGTGTTCAGGGATAAAAATTTGGATCATGTGACTGCAAATCAAAATGAAACCTAGAGTATTTTTTACTCTACAATATAAACTATACTATAACACCAGACACTAGGGTGTCTTATTTTTGGTGCTCTTATCCTTTCATGAAATGAAAGCCAGGTCTTGATCTATGACAGTGTTATAGTACTGCACCATAATTTATATCTCTTGAATCATCTATTTTATTCTATTTTTAGATAAGTTTATTTCTTTTCCTCGTGTGATTTATTTAATAAAAATATAGATTTTTCCATATAAAACTATATTTTTCCCCTTACTCTATCCCCCTTATTATTTATAAACAGAAAAAAAATCAACAAGGATCCCTCTTAAGGAATTATATTGATCCTATTTACTAAGTATACTATAGAATAATTCTATATATTAACCACTAGGTAATTCAATTGATAAAATTAATAATAATATTGGTTCACATTTGGCCCATAATCAATCATTAAAACATAATTACAATAATATAATCTAATAACAATTAATCCCTGACTCCTAGCTAGTTATAGAAAACAACAAAACATGAGTAGTCAATAACTAAATTCAATATCCTCTTCAATCTAGTGTAACTTCAACCAAATGAAGCTAGTCTCACCTCCCAACCTTTTTCCATCATCAAGTGACTATTCTAGGCACCCCCATGCATGTTTATATCATGGTGAATATTAAACAAAGGTAAACGATAATCAAGATGTCTTGGGGTCAAGGAGATATCTAATCACAAGGTGACAACCAAACATATCTAAGTCAAGAGGTTTCCAAACTCAAATTTATTTACATAAGCATAAATTCATAATAAATCACACCCATGGGTATCAATAAATAGGCATACAACCAATAAAATATAAACTCTATAAGTAGTCATGAGAGGGCTAATTCAATCTAACACCATTTCCTACATGAGAGGCATAACCCTTCTTCCATCATGACTAATATGACCTTTTTACATAGTATAAATCTTACAAGATGAAAACATAGTATCCATGTAAGGAGAAATACAATAGTTAGCATTATCATGTAATGATATTTAAACTCTAACTCCCACATAAGGGTAATAAAACTATGGAGTGACTCAAGTTAATCATAAATATGGATGGAGGCTTCTACCACCATAAGGTAAATATGACAGTGATCCCTCCAAGAAAAGTTCTCTTATTGAAATTTCCAATCAAATATATCCACTGACTACTTTGCTATGTAACCTTCATGTATTTTATTATTTTAGTATAATAAATTTATCTTGAAGGATTCTAACTGTAAAATTACATGTGATAAAAATATATGAGCCCTATTGAACATCACTTTTATTATCTTGAAAAAAATTATCTTCACTCTCTTTATTAACTTGATTCTTAGTTGCTAGTATCCTTCCATCTTGAATCATGAGTCTAGGTTTTTTTAAATAATAGAAAGTAAAGTATTTATTAATCTTACATGTGAATTTAGTTATAGATTTTAACATTAAATTTGATTTTGAAAAGTGGATAGCTACGTAGATATCAGGTGACAGACTAGATGACTCAGGCCCAGGAGAAGACATTTGAGATGAATTGACATGACACAGTTAAAGTAGCCACCTGTTTTAGTATGGTCCCTTGACAAAACTAAAAATGCATTCATAGCATTAAATGTAGCATGGGCCATTCCATGGAACAAAGCACCAAGCCTTTCTTGGATGATATATAATGTAATGTCTTATTTTATGCAAAGGAGATATCTCTGTTATAGAAGCAAAAACTCTGCCAAAATTGAAAGGTGATTACTGAGACTTTGAGCTCAAATTATTAATCATATTTCTTTGTCTGAATGAGAAATCAAGTTACTTTTAGACTTTTTACTATTATAGCTTGTCATTTTAGGATATTATTATTATTATGTCTATCATTTGAATGCATTCTTGTCCAATTAATGAAATAATTAGAACTTGTGGGATTAATCAGGAAGGTGTCTGGGAGCTAATTGTGGGAAGTCTTTATGCTATCTACAATTTCCTTTAATGTGTTTGTCTATTTTATATTCCTATGTAAAGGACCTTATGATGACTTTGTGCCCTCATTATCCTTTGTACTAGTATTCAATGATTTCAGTTATCTAACATTATGTTGTGAGTATTGATATTTTTATTTTTCTCTTTGGTCTTTGAAACATTTTCCTTAGATTTAAGTTCTTTTTTTTAATCTCTTGTGTATAGTCTCATATTATCCCCATCAGACAATACAAAAAAAAAACCAACTCATCAAAAATTAAAGTGATAATTTTATTACACTATTAAATTATTATCACAATATTTAATCATATTTTACTTAAATATCTCAAAATATTTATTACTATAAAACTATCTTGGATAGTTTCTCCATAAACCCTCATTCTATGAAATAAATCATTTATCATTATGCTATAATCTCCTATTCCTTTAGAATTTAAATTCTCAAATTCTCAAAATTCATTTTAATGGTGTATAATATTACTTATATGAATTCTCCAAGGTATTACATGCCTTATGATTTTTATTTCATCCTTCAATTCTAGGATAAATGCTTGTGTATATGGCACTCTAAAGATAGAAGAAAGCTTATGCATCTATATTTTGTTCATCCTTTTTTATTATTTTTTGATCTTGAGTTAAGGTATTAAAATACTGAGGTGGTGTGTCCCATGTATAATATTATCCCATACTCCTTTACATATAATAAATCTCTTGAATGATCTCTCTAATACTCAAAGTTGTCACCTTTGAAAACATGAATATTCATGGAATCAAAATTCACAGAAGTCATTACTTCTTCTGATAATGGCCTCAAACCCTTATAAGCCTTTATTGAATATGGATATAATATAAAATTAAGTTTTTTAATGTATATAATTAGTGAAAATTAACTTTTACTCACTCTAAAATTTAAGTTATGTATCAACCAATCTATCCTAAAATTACTACTTGTCAAACTAGTTGTGTTATAAGTGAGATTATTGACCAAATACTATACTAAATAAATTAAAACTTAAAAATATATGTTTTATGGTCTAAATTACTATTTACCTTAAATAAAATCAAAGCTTAAACATGTAAAAATGTTTCCCAATTTCAAGTAATGCACTACACTACCTTTGTGTGTAATTATTATTAATAAATAAAGCTAAAATAAGCTTATTAAAACGTAACTTACATTTCAACTTAATTATAAAATTAAAAATTTAATAATAATTTTTTCTTAAAATAGACTAAAGATTGAAAATTTTAACCCATTGATAAGATATGGATATGTTGAAAGAAACCTCTTCATCAGTTAAGTAAACATACAAAATAGATAAGTGAAAGTCCAAAAATATAATTCTAAAAATATATTTTTTTCTAAAATAACTTTAGAGTTTAGTTAACTAAACATTCAGTGAACTATAGTAAATTGGAATCTCATTGAAACTTCTAGTTATTTTAAAATAAATTCCTAGACAATGTCTAAAATTGACTAATTAACTAATATAAGAAATAAATATATAAAATAACCTTCCTAGACATATAAAATACCAAATAAACAAAATGTAAGATCAATAATCAAGTGCCCAAACTTTCATCATACTTAACATTCCTCCATTTGATATAAAGATGAGAGATGTATATCATCTTATTAAGTCTTCCATGAATATATTTATGTGATACCTTGGTGATAATATTATAAAATTGATATTCACTTCTCACATAATTAAAATGTGTTTATCATTGACCAAGTCTTTTAAAAAATGATGTTTGATTTTAATATGCTTGGTTATATCATGGAAAACTAGATTCTTGGTAATTGTATTTCCCCATTGTTATCAAAAAATATTTATATTGGCTTAGTTTAGCCTCTCTAAAATAGGCCAAGAGTATTCTAAACTATATTCATTATGTTCAAGTTTATGTAAGTGATTTATATTCAACTTCAATATAGGATAATGTAATTGTGTCTTTTTTTTTAATACCAAGAAACCAACCCACTTCCCAACATGAAGTAATTACTTGAAGTTCACTTATTATCATCAATAGATCATCCCCAATATGAATCTATATTTCTAATTATACATAACAAAAAATTTGGTCCAAAATTAATACCATGATCATAATTACCTTTTACATATCTAGAAATTTTCTCCATTTCTTGAAAATAGTTGAGTGATATTTTTACCATAAATATAGAAACTAATGAAACCCCATAACTAATATTTATTCTTAACATAATGACATAAATAAAACCTCCTAAGATGATTCTAAATTTTTTTTTATCAACTAAATGAATTCTAGTCTATCTCATAATATTTTCTGCACTTTCAATTGGAGTGTTTGTGTGCTTGATAAATTGAATATTGTACTTCTTTTACATGTCTTATACATAATTGTATTAAAAAATGAATAATTACTATTTATTTTAGTGTAATTCCATGCAAATAAATTTATTCATAATCAAAATATTATTTCATAGTTTCATTAAATATGTTCAACATATCCATATAGCTACCTTTAAATATCAAGTCATCCACCTAGAGACAAACATATAAAACATTAGAACCCAATACTTGTATGTAAGGACTTGGTTCATTTTGACTTATTATAAATAATTAATAAAATAATAAGTTATCAATTGAGTATAGAGATCTTAGATATTGATTCATCCCATAAATATCATTCGTCAACTTGTATTCCCAAAATTATTTATCAATTATCTCAAAACCTTATGGCTACACCACATATACTTCTTATTCAATAAATACATTTAAGAATTAACTCTTAACATATATTTGATTTATTTTACATAATTTATGATAAGATAAAAAAATAATTATAATCATAAAAAAAATTACCTTGCTGATGTTTAAGAATTTTAATCCACTTATAGTAATTATGATCCAAATTTTCATTGGTTTTATGTAGAATAGAAAAATACTTTTTCTTGTTTCGAGTTGATGTATATGAGTGACTATTCACTTGTGAAGAGCTAGTAATATTTCATGTTGAACTAGAAACATGTGTGGGAAGTTTTAATCCCTACAAATAAAATTAAATAGTCTTTACCCATTCAATTATGACTTATATATCTACATTATCAAAACAATAATACACCTCATTTAAAAAATTTACAATCCCTAGCAATAATTATTGATTTAATAGTTGGATTATAAATTTTGTATGCTCTATTTTCATCTTTATAACCTATAAAATTGTCATAAAAAATATTATGATATTTTTTTCCTTTATATTTATTTATGGTTATTCTAATGCTACTATTTTATTAAAATTGGATGGACTTTCCATATCCTAATTGCTCTTCGATTTTTAAGGAAACATCTAACTTGTTGAAACCATTTTTGTGACTTGTCATGTGATTTGAGCAACTTGAATCAAGAGACAAAAAATATTTTTCTAATATACTCCAAAAATAAACATGATAAAATAGTTTGATCCATATTTAACATCACTTTTATCAACTTAAAAATATTTTTTATCACTCTCTTTATTACTTGATTCTTATCTAGTAGTATCTTACAACTTTTAATCATGTGTCTTAGGTTTTTGAAGTATTGGTAGGTAAAATATTTAATATTCTTAACTATGAATTTAGCTTCATTTTTTAAATTTGAATTTGATTTATTATAACTCCCTTCATTATATTTTTTCTCATTGGTACTTAAAACCCTTGCCTTGGTTTCAAGTCCTTGTTATTGATCTCCTATGTATAATCTCATATTATCCTCATAGGACAAGAGAGAACCAACAAAATCATCAACACTTATAGTCTTCATGTACTTACACTCTCCAAGATTTATCACAAGATTTTTACATATTTAAATTAAATATATTAATATATTTTCTTACTACAACACTATCTTGGATAATTTATTTATAAATTATCATTTTATACACTAAATTATTTACTGTTATGTAATAATCTTCTACTCCTTCAAAATATGACATTATAAAATTATTGAATTAATTTTAAGGTTTTTGAGCTTTATTATATTACATTATTAGATCCTCTATATTAAGTATCTAAGGTATTATATGCCTCATGGTAATTCTTTCATCTTTTAATTCTTAATATATAGGATCTAATAAGGTAATATAATAAAGCTCAAAAACCTTAAAATTAATTCAATAATTTGACATTGTCATATTCTAAAGGAGTAGGAGATTATTACATAACAGTAAATGATTTAGTACATAAAATGATAATTTATTAAGAAATTATCAAATATAATGTTGTAGTAAAAAATATTTTGATATATTTAATTTAAATATGTATAATATTCTATACCTCATGGTAATTCTTTCATCTTTTAATTCTTGGATAGATTCTTAGGTCTATGACACTCTGAAGATGGGAGAAAACTTCTACATCTACCTTTTCATCATCATTTTTTATTTTTTTATAATATTGAGTCAAGGTATTCTAATATTTATGTGGTGTGTACCTAGGGTTAACATCATCCCAAACTCTTTTCCATAAAATAAATCTCTTCATATGAACTTGTAAAGACTAAAGGTTATCACCAAAACATGAATATTCATGGAAATAGAATTCATTGAAGCCATTATTTATTTTGACAATGGCCTCAAACCATTCTACACCCTTATTGAATGTTTCTATGATACAAAATTAATTTTTAATGTATATATGGAGTGAAAAATGGATTTTATTTACTATAAAATTCAAGTTATGTATTGAATAACTTAAAACTTGAAAGTACATGATTTTTGGTCTAAATTATTTTATACCTAAAATGCAATCAAATATTAAATATTCAAAAAATGTTTCCTAATTTGAATTAATTCACCACATTACCTTTGTGTACAAATATTATTAATAAATAAATCTAAAATAAGGATATTATAAGGTAACTCACATTACAACTTAAGTATAAAATTAAAAAACTATATACATAACTTTACTTAACCAATATGTAAACTAAAAATAGAATAAATATGACAAGTTTACCTAATTAATAAAATATAGACATCATGAAAGAATCCTCTTCATCAATTAAGTAAACCTGCACACTAGACAAGTGAAATTTTTTAAATAGAAAATACAAAAATACAAAATCTAAAAATATAAGTTCGAATATAATATATCTAGATTTAGTCAACTAAACATTCAATGAACTATGGTTAACTAGACTCTAACTTACAATTGTAGCTATTTTTTAATAAATTCCTTAAAAGTGTCCAAAATTGACCAAATAACTAATTTAGAAAATAAATGAACTAAATAAACTTCCTAAATAACTAAAACACAAATAAACTAAATCTTAAATCAAGAATAAAGTGTCAAAATTGGCATCATACTCAACACTAATTGAGCAGCCAATTATTTTCTCTTTCGAAGACCATCCTATAGAACCTGAATACTAGTAGCATAGTTTTGAATGGTTTATCTTATAATTTAACAAATTTACCAAGATTATCCTTCATAGTTTTCACCTCCCATTCCTAAATTTAAATATTTTTATTTAGGTTGGCATTTCCTCCCTCAACTAAAATAATTATTCAATAAATCTCCCTTGATCATTTACCAAATGAGAATTCTTCATTGGAGTGTACTTATCACCTATGATATATTTCAAAATGGCTTACATTTTATCTTTGATCATATTGTTATCATTTTAAAACCAATTTATAATTATGATTTGTAAATTAGATCATTCTTAAAGGAATCCATTTTTTTAATAAGAATTAAACTCTTTATTCACCTCTCCTTTAGGTCCTTAAATATCTAAAGATCCATTAAATATAAAAGGATGCTCATCATCACTAACATTCTTGACTTCATATAGTGATTATTCTTCATTAGATTGACATTATTCCTCCTCAACATAAATTTTGGTGACTTTACCTTTGTATGTCATTTAATTTTCTCATACTGCACTCAATATACTACTACTTATACAAGGATCCTTTACCTTAGATGAGATGCATTTGATAATGCTCTTATCTTTAAACTTAACATCATCATCCTTATTTTGGGGACTCTTATCAAATACTTCCTATTTATTCTCATGTTCTTGAGAATGAGTTGTAATTATTTTAAGTATGATAGTTCTTATACCCTTTCAAGTTTTAATCCCCCCACCAAGGGAGAGGTATTTAGATGGCCATCATTACCCACTTTTTTATCTTCTTGACTCATAAACAATAAGTTCATTTCCTTCAAAAAAATATAGGGGATGTTTTTGGAAAAATAAGGTAGATGAGATCTTGGTAAATAGGTAAGTTTCCCTTTCCTAAATGAACTTATATAACAGAGTAATCTAAAAACATTAGGATGGATAATGGTAAACTAACTAGATTTTTATGTCTAAATTGGTTCAAAAGGTAAAAATGGTGAGAATATAATTCTTTGAATCTCCCCTCTAAAGTTACTTGATTGACTATTTTGGTTCTCTCTTTTTTAATATTAAGTGTTTGAAATATTTTATTTTCACTCTTGAATGAATTCTCTATTTTTATTTATGTATAAAACTTCCTTGATAAATTTTTCTTATTACAAATTAATCTATTTTTTTCCATAAATCTCATGACCTTTAATTTATCAAACTCGTGCAAGGTGAGTATTAGGGTTTTCATTTTTAGGTCATATTGAGATATAGTCTATGAATAACAATTTATTATATGAGTCTATAATACCATAAAAATATGCTTCATCCTCTGGTTTTGTAAAACCTTTATTTTAGACATTAGTCCCTTCTTTTCTTAATTTAATAATCTTTAATGAAATAAATAGTAATAACACATCACATAGTGGTATGGGACATTGATTACCTAAATTATCTTGCATGCAATTTTTAGTTATTGGTATCTTATGGAATATTTTTTTAATCTATGATTGGATATTTTTTGTGTATTTCTAATAATTTTATTTGAAGTGAGAGGATGGTGAATATTTTGGTAGGTGGTATGGACATCGTGCACTATTTTATCATTCACTCACATATCAAAGGTTATTCCAATGCTGAAATATATTTATTATTTTGAATTTCACCTGATGATTATTATTTAATAAGCTAGAGGACAATGGATTTATAACTATGGAACATGCCATGAACATTGTAAAGTGATGCTAAACTAAATGAGTTATATAAATCAATTTAAATTTACAATTATTTGATATTCAACTTCCAAGCCTTAGTACTTGAATTAGGTTGCATGAAGTGGATTCATGACTTCCAAAATTCTAATTAACATACTCATGTGTCCTCACAAATATTAAGAATGTAAGGCTTTTTTATTTCTAGTTTAATTTTGATTTAATGAATTTTTATTTGCATCTTAGCTTGAAATTATATATTTTCATATGAATTGTTACCTATATTGGTTTTAGTTCCATATCTACCTTATCATGAAATTTAGGGACACTCTTAGTGTATGAGAGGTGTGTGGGGGAACTAGTTGGATTTGTGGTTGGTGTTAAAATGATCCTATGATTATATCCCTTTACTCTTCTAGTTATATATTGCAACATTATCTACTATGATTATTGGTGTTTACCATAATGATTTGAATTGAATTATTTATTCTGTTATTATTTGACACATTTTTGTGACCTACTATATATTGTAAATTAATTGTGATGAATGTCAATTGAAAATTGTTTGATATTTTTGGAAAGTAAACAAGATGTAATTTTTGAAACACATTTTATCAAAATTTATGGCATGAAAACAAATATGGAAATGGAATGGAAATTTAAATTTCATTTGTGATGTATGGTATTTATATCCTAAATCATATTGATTGGAAATTAAAATGACTTATGTAATGTTATTAATGATGATTTTGATTTATGATCTTATGTTATGTTTATAATATATTATGATCCTATATAAAGATGGTAAATTAATATTTGAGTGTAATTTAATTTGATTATTTCCTTTAATTTGGTTAACAAAAAATAAAAAGTATGGATCAAATTTAATATAGTTGTAGTGTTTATATTGAAAGCATGAAAAGGTTTAGAAAATAACTATTTCATTAATTAATGTAAAAGATAAATGTTTTGTTTATAATTTTGGAATATATATTTTCTTTTAAATAACTTTGAAATATTATAAATCATTTACTTTTTAATATTCCTTTTTATTTAGTACTTATTTTTATGGGTTGAATTATTTTTTAAGGATTAGGTATAATTAGTTAGCGATATAGATTTTAAAAAGGATGATTTAAAATAAAATAATTAAATTAATTCTTATTCATTTATTGGTATCTAACCAAAGGGATTCTAAAATTTTGGTATCAAAGCCTAACTTTAACACATAGGCCCAATATGATTATTTCATTTCTAAATAATACCTTTTCATTTCCATAGGTTTTCATGGATATAACACAATATTATATTGAGAACAAAATTTTAAAATAGTAGGTGAATGATATTTAATAAAAGTTTGAAAAAATATTTATTTTAATGATTCGAAACTAGGAAAATATGATCACATTGGAACAAAAATTCAAGGGTCTTATACTAAAATAATATCACAAAAATTATAATCACTAGGTTAATAACCAATATGTTAATTAGGTTTCCATATAAAAGGAAAAAAGTTATAAAAACACTAGGATTCATTCTATAAATAAGGTAGGTGTGGGACCTAATTTAAACAAGAATATTGAAATCTCCACCTCATGGATCAATAAAATGGATAAATATTTTGATCTTTGATGGACAAAATTTTAGAATAATCATGAAGGAGAAAAGGTGGTGGTTTAATACTTGGAAATTCATTTAATTTCATAAGTTTATATTTAAATATCATAGCAATTAAAACCTCTACATATAAATATTTGTCATGGGTTTAAACCCAAAAATGAGGAATAATGAGTGTATCATTACACTAGTCAGTATAAAATAAGTGGTTATAGATAAAAATGAACGGGGGCCATAACTAAAAACAATTGATGTGAAAAAAAATAAAATTAAAGGGTAAAGTTCCTATTTAATAAAAAAACATTATCTATTCAAAATAAATGTCAAGAAATTTTAATTGAATTAGGAACAAAAGAAAGATGGAAAGGGGGGAGTGCCATAATGTGAAACTCTTTGAAGTACAACATTACTAGAGGGAAAAATATAATTAATAGTTTAATTATAGGTGGATGATTTTAGTATGATGTAAACCAACACATAAACCTTTGTCTCAAAAGGATATCAAAGGCCAAACACATGATACATGTTATATCTAGGTAGTGTTTTCTTAAAATACATTATAATCTCTAGATATATGTTCAAAATAACAACTTATGAGACCATAGTTAAGCAAAATATTTTCTTAAGTTTTAAGTTTTGTATATCCTTGAAAATTTTCCTTGGAAGGATAAATGTGTATATTCATGTTTTATTTTGGTATTGTAACTAATCAGAAGAGATGGTAGACCTTGGTTTGTGGAAAAAAAAAGTATAAATTATAAATTTCTATTCAACTATCAATTTAAGAATTGACATATAGGGATTTTAGGATATGGGCATTTTTAGAATAAAAATACCCTTTTGATAAATTTTATAAATTGATTAATTTTAATTATTAAATTTATGTGATATATGTATTACAAGAAAATTTTAATATCCTAGTTTTGATAACCACTTATTGGATGACTTACATATTTTTGGGTATTGGATTTAAATTCCATTATTATTTTGGATGAAAATCTTATAATAGTTATGAACACATTTTAAATATAAACTTTTGTGTAATTAAACAAAAAAAATATGTGAATGGTTTTGTATTCATTTGGGAGATCAAACTTGTATGCACAAGATAGGATGGCCTCTAATAATCATCTTTCTTTCAATAGACTAGGATAAAAATAGTTTCATAAGCATAGAGCATGTGTATACATGGAATAGTAAGAAAGGACATAAAATAACTTTAGGTATAGAATAGTGTACTATAAGATCCAATGTCAATAGGATAGGGTTCCAAATCCTACACCTAAGATATGGGGTACGACTCCCACTAGGTCTCAATATAGATAAAATATTTTAACAATGAAAAAAAGGTGTGTATTAAAGATATAATTAGGATACGATATGAAAGGAATTGACAAACAATGGTAACATAGATCTAGGATAGCTAAAAGTACTAAAATAATGTAAATATAAGTGGTAGAATGTTTGACCAATGGGTGGTATATGAACCTATGTTAATAATGGAAAGAATAAACAACCCTATAGCTATACAAACTTATTAAATATAAAGAAGGGCATAATCAATGATAAAAAATACTATAATATACTAAGTAAATTAATGAAAAAGAGTAAGTATAGAGATATATATCTTTGGGTGCACCCATCGAACCATCAATATCCCCCTTTTGATTAAGTGACCTTTTGTAAGATATTTTGTAGGTCGAAGACCTCAAATGGAAATAAGAATACCTATATATCCTAGTTAAGGAATTCAAATATTGTGACACCTCCTCCTCAAAACTCCTCATATTGAGCTTAAAATACCATAAGGAAGATGTAATGAAATCAATTCACCAAAAAACTATGATAACATCAATATATCATAATATTATTGAAATAACCTAATTGATAATGTGTTGGAAGTTAAAATGACTAAGGGCGGGGGGGTGGGGGGGTGTGGTGGCGGGGGGTGAATTAGTATTTAAAAAATTTACTACAATTCCATTTAAACATTCATGAACATTCATTCAAATATGTAGATCAAATAATGACTAAATAACCATCCACATATACATGAAACATAAAAACACAAGATAACACAACCTATATATGGGAAACCCTCAAGGGGAAATGAATATATTGATCCATAAAAATGGAATACAATATTATAATACAAAATATCAACTTTAGTGAGTCACAAACTTCACATGGAACACCAACCCTAACTAGCTAAGTACCAACCCAGCTAGGATTTAGCAAGCACCCACTTACAAGGAGGAAAAAAACCCCTAGATGACTCAGTACCAAATAAACCACTTGAAACACTTGATAAAATTTATAATAACTTATTTATAATAAAACATATTATGATCACTTTATTCATATCTTTACATACTCCTATCCCTCTAAAAACTATGTATAGGCTTCTTCACTCTATTAGGTCTCTTCAAGATTGATTTGGTCATATGACCTTGATATCCATATAGAGATCTCATGTTAAATATTAATACACACACACACACACACACACACACACACACACACACACACACACATATATAAACCATTATTATGTTCTAAATTATCTCCTTATACTCCTCAATGTGCTCTTTTATTCTCTTGCACTCTACACACACCAATAGGCCTAAAACTACCTTCTATCTATATAGGTATCATGTTCATATCCTTCTTGGTCAACCAAACACCCTTAACCTCTAAGGTCAGACATTAAATAGTTATTTTGAAATATAGTAAACATTAATAAAACATTAATTTAGTCCCTCTAGGTATGACATACCTCAATTAGGCCTCATTTCATCTTTAGCTCTCACGGATATTCCATTAGGTCTACTTTAGGACACATTACACTTTGCCTTCCCTGGAACACATTAAAATACCTATAATGGTAGGTAAATATAATATTCAACTAAAATATATACATAATAATCTCATATAGGTTCCATAACACTTTTTCTCTCCAACCACCACTTAAAGCACACCATTAGCACTATTCAAAATTAGACCTTCATATACACAGAAAGTCTATCTTAAATAAATGAAGCATAAACACAATTTTAAAAACATAAATGAAAAAAAAACATATAAATAATATAAATTACCTAAATTTTATCTCCATATTATTTATACTTCAAAACTTAGAGCAAAAGGACTTGAAACCTTCTCTATAAATAGCCCACTCAAAACTGCTAGAACACTCCAAAACCCAGTCATGGAAACTTGAACTTGTGACATATAAAATATAAAAAAGGAAGTAAAATTAATTATAATGATCCTAAAACATCATTATAACAAAATTAAGCAAAAATATCATAATATATAATGTAAAATACTAGTATTACAAACCAATTTGTTGACTTTCTCTCTCATAGACCTTACTCAGCCAGACAAGCCTTTTTGGCTTCAAAATTTTCACTACTTTAAATGAATACCAAACATTATAAAAATAAATAATATGAAATAAATGTACAAATAAATAAAACCCTATGAATTATATACTTATACTCAACTAAAATATCCTCCAAATCATCAATAAAACTTTCTTACCCAGATATGTTGATTTCCCTTAAAGCATAGTCATGGTGACAATGACCTTAAACACCTATATGACCAATTTGATAGAATTAAAATGTATTTATAGGATATGATCAGATATTTATAAATTTTTTAGATAAAAATATAACATTGTAAAATATAAAATATTGGTGTTGTAGACCAATCTCATAACCTTAAATCTCATTGTCTCATTTGCGTTAGATAGGTCAATTTGTGAGCAAATTTTTCACTATAAGTATTGACATAAATAAATTATACCAAAAATTAAAATTTATTAAAATTAATTTAAAACGCCTCCATGCACTTGTATTCATCACTATTCCATGTTAACACATCCCTAAGCATCTTATTACTATTGCTCGGGTTTCTCATTGTTTCCACCATTAGCCCTGTTACTGACTAACCAACTTTGATGACCAATTTTAGCATACATAAAGGATATAAATTGTATATAAACCTTCATGAACATAAAATAAAAGTATAAATATTCATCCTTCATCTATTTATAAGCTTTGACTAGGTCAAATTTGACTATTATAACAAATATATATGGGAAATAAGGCCTTTCCTATAGGGTCCACTCACTCACCTAAAGACTCAATCACACCTAGAGGTTCTTGGGAAATTTTAATTCAAACTCAAATAAATAAACTATCCATACCAATCCATTATAAGTATATTATAGCAACTTATTTCATATTGGTTCATTATTAAGGTTCTTTAAGGGTTTAAACCATCTTACACTATTAGCAATCGTACATAAATATTATCCCCTCATTCCAAAAACTAATGAATGAAAAAATTATATATTAAACTTCCAAACCTTCCATAAATATATCATGTTACCATGTATAGGTTTCATATGCCAATGAACCCCTAAAAGTCCTCAGGTTTACTCACCTTCATTTTGTGTACTTGAGAAACCTAAAAATCACTTTTCATGCCTTTTTGTAAATAATGACCTAAATATTTATGAACATAATTGAAAAAACATAAATCACATTTTAAAATTATTACATGAGCTCAATAACCTTTAAATATGATCATGACCTGTCATTAGGTCATACTCTCTATCTCTCTCTCTCTCTCTACTTGCTTAGACCTTAACCTACAAGTCATATTAGAATTTGAAATTAGCCTTCACACCTATTTAAATTTGATATAAACCTAATTAAAAAACTCAATATACCTATTTCATGCTCAAACACTACTTACATCCTTCATAGGTCTTGACAATAGACCATGATGCCTCATTACGCCAGGCAAGGTCTAGAAATGATCTAGTTACAGACTAGATTTGTAGGTCCTACTTTCATAGGCTCACCCTAAGAATATTATGAGTGTTTATATACATTATAAATAAACCTTAAACAACCACTCATTCCTATATGCACTCATTTCACCAAGATATAATACTCATACCTTCTCATAAGGTCTCTTCATGCTATGACTAGTGCCATGACTAGGCTTCTTAGGTACTTGAAACATGACGTCCATATTTGAAATGATTTTAAAAGTATATAAAATAACATGATAACATTGAATAGGCTTATTCATGCTATGCATACCTAGATCCTCTTTTTGATAACATTGACAACATCAAGATAACATGAACAATGATATTGAATTTGACATTAACCAATAGAAGAATCATTAGGTTTCCTTAAAATTATCTATTGTCTTCAAATTATCTCTTGTCACATGGATTCCTTATCACATCAAGTACCCAAGCTCATATCTTACAAACCACTCACCATGCATCTTTACTAGATACACCTTGACATCAATGACATCAAATGACATCAACCTTGAAATCAATGAAAAAACTTCTCAATAAACTCCCCCTTTGTCATTGATGTCAAAACATTCTACAATCTGATCAATCTCTTTTCCCCTAAACTGGTCTTTCTCCCCCTTTGACATTAATCACAAAGGGTCTTCCATAAATAACTATTTGATCCTTAGACCTAAACTTTAAGAATCCAAAAAATTAAATGCTAACAAAAACTAACCTTAGGACTATACCAATTATTGTAGACAACTTTTGGAATGCTTGAGTTTCTCCTCAAGAAACCATTTCTCTTTATGGCATCTACATCTTGATTGAATACATAGAAAGATCCATCTCAAATTTTGATTATTCTTAATATCCTTATATATCTAACATCAACCTTAAATCTTCCTTCATACTAACTTGAAATTTCACATATCTACTTTGATCATTTAAAACATAGAGATAATAAGCTCCCTTATGTCCATACTTTCCTTGTGAGTCACATAAAGACTAATAATCTCTTCTAACCTCCTTCATGATTTATTTGACCTTAAACCTTTGTTCAAACCATAAATACTCCTATTATAATAATTTTATCTCTATAAGACATTTTGAGATCCATTTACCACATGAAAACCCTTCTTGTATTAGTTTACTACTCATTAGGTCTATAAAACACCTAGTTTACTATCTGTCAAACTTCTATTTTGCTTGATTATCTTCACCTCACATAACTAGGGCATATCAAGCATATATAATTGTGATAAATGACCCAAATTTCATATTAAAATTTATATATCAATCACACTCAATGCCTATAAGTGTGAAACATCTCTACAATCAATGCTTATCCACCATGTCAATTAGGTATATCTACAATCAAATATATTATTTCAAGGGAAAAATCTAGTCATATATGAAGGAGTAGATATCACTCATGTCATGTCCATAAGGTATCTTAGATGTTATTCTTGCATCAATATATCTCATTCATGTTTCCCAAGCCACCATGGCACAAACCTCATCATGAAATCTTCCTTTCATCATTCAATCAACTAGGTTTGTGCTTACATGCTTCACTATGATAGACCTATAACTTTTATTCTTCATGATATGCAAATTGAGACTATAAAACATGTGCCTTGGTCCTCTATGACATTAAGGTCATATTTATGCACATAGAACACTCAACTCTCTCTCTCACAGTTAGCTCAACAAACATAATCATGAAACATCTCATAAATCATGCTCTCCCTAACTCCATGTTTAACTCTATTTAGATATCAAAGGAAACCACTCTCTTGATAAAGAACTCATATCCACCAAGATCTTCCTTAGACCAAGCATATATCAATCAATGCAACAAATAAACAAATAAATATCATATAGAACTACACAACTATGTTCCCCCTTTATCTTTACAACTTGCTCACCATATGAATCAACAATACACATAAACCATCTCTAGCATAGATTAGGCACCTTGGTACCAATACCAAATCTCAACATAGATCAAGCTCAACTACAACTAGATACAAAAAAATTACCTCTTAACATGACAATAAAACACACTTTCATCTCAAACATAAAAATCTTCAACATATCTTCATACCTTCTTGACATACAACACCTTTCAAAGATCAACAAGCATCCACCATGCTTTCACTTACTTATGAGTGTCTCCATGAAGCCTAATAGAGTCACCCCTTCCATAGGGCACTTAGAATGACATAAATTTAGGATATTCTTAGATCTCTATACTCTCACAAGTATTCTTCAACACCCTTCTAGGGTTGATTGTCAACTTAGGCTTAACATTCAACTTTGCCTCTTCATCATGCTTCTCAGTTGACAAAGAATACTCTTGACATTATTTCAAATGTAACTTATATTCTATAGTATAAAACAACCCACATTATTTTAGGATTTGATAATGAATCACCTTTCCATCCTTATTATTCTTTGTCAACTCTTCATTATTACTACTTTGATTAACCACACGAGAACCAAGACCTCTCTTGTATCCTAACATGTGGTTTGAGCAACAATTATCTATACTCTGAGCTTTCATAGAATCTTCTTATTTAGTCTTCATTATGTTGCTACCATCTTTCTTTGGTATACCATTAAACTTTGAGGTATGACTCTCATTAACTTGGTCTTTCTCCTTATGGTCTTCTTTGAATCTAAGACCTACCTTTATATTTGTATATTTATGACTACTCAATATTTCATCGAGGATACTAGAACTCTTCTCAAATTTTTGATAGGTATTCAAATTATTTGATGCCTGATCCAAATCTAACTTCAAGGACTCCACTTCTCTTCTAAACATGATGTATTTTTTCATAATACTCCTCCCCTTTGAACAACATCCATTATTTATTTATATGAATTAAATATTATTTCTATCATGATAAACACTATCATCTTCACAATCCATGTTTGTACTTTTTAGGATCACCTTTAGGTTGTTAGGCCTATATCAAAACACCTACTCTAATATTAAATGTTATAAGAATAATGAATGAGATGGGACGTGAATCATTATTAAAAATGTTTACTAAAATTACACTTAAACATTTATGAACATTCATTAAAACATGTAGATCAAATAATAACTAAATAACCATCCACAATTGCATAAAACATAAGAACACAAGATAACACAACTTATATGTGGGAAACCCGCAAGGGGAAGAAAACCCATTGATCCTTGCCAATGGACTATAGTCCTATAATATAAAATATAAAGTTTATTGAAGCACCAACTTCACATGGAACACCAACCCCAACTAGCTAGGCACCAATCTAGCTAGGCTTTAGCAAGCACCCACTTGCAAGGAGGCACTAACCCCCTAAATGACTCATCACCAACTCAACCACCTGATGTTGAAGGTATAATAACTAAGAGGGGGGTGAATTAGTGATGTAAGATATTTTAATCCTCAATTTTAATCCTTTCAAACTCTTAATCAATGACCATAATCATTCATAAATCATACAAGATTTTCATAAGAATGAATAAGAAATATGATGGAAGATCACACACATAAAACAAGATCTATGTAGGAAGCCCTCTTTGGGAGTAAAACCCACTCTCAATCCTGAAAACACATGGACTACTTGTCCTATAATAATATCAAAAACAAGAGACCTTTTAGTGAATCACCCACTTCACAAGGATCACCCACCCTTAAACAAAAAACCACTTGTTCTAGATGTTGAACACCCACACACACCTGTGAAATCAATAGCTCCATAAATTTTATTTCATTTTAATCACAATGGAGAAATAATGTATAACACTTCTCTTTCAACTTTTCATGCATACTCAAACTTGCTTATACAAGCAATGAATCTAAATACACATTTTGGATTATTCTTGGCTTCTTCACTCATCCTCAATATGTTATATACTTTATTCCATCAACTAAGCAGACTCCCTCTAATTTATTTCATACATCTCTATCTTCTTCTCTCTCAACACATTCACATCAAGTCTAGAAACCATTACCTTGATCTTCACTCTTTATAGAGTCTTCATGAATGTCAACTTATAAGTCAGCCATAATACTTGTATTAACCCTTAATACTTATATCATCCTAACCCATAGATCAAATACACTATCATAAGTTGGCCATAGCATCATGGGTCACACTTAAGTAACTACACCTTTTAATTAGGCCTCAAAAGCCCTTATAGGTCTCATGAAGACCTATTACCCTTTTAGCACTTCATTGATAAAAAAAACACACAAGATCACTTTAAAATACATGGGTCCACTCTACATGACCTATAAGATATCTTTAAATAAATAATCCTACCAAAACACTCTTTTGCTAAAGCAAAAAATACTTAAATAGTATTATGTACATAGTAACACTATGAATGAACAAACAGTCAACTTTGAAGCTTAATATCTATAGCTTTATAAAAAATCAAACCTTTTAATAAATTTTTCTATGAGAATTCAAATCTTATTCAAATTTTATTTCTAATCCATAAGCGAATTTTGCCATATTCTCAAGATATAGATCAAAAATCCATCATTGGTTTTCTTTCAGAGACTTGAATATTTAAATTCCAATGGTCACTGTGTAAATACTAAACATCAGACACTTTGTCATAATCTCATTCTCCCTAGTAAATTTTTAAAGAATTTCACCATTAATATCATTATAAATCTCTTATATTTAGCCTAAAATTATTCACTATTGATCTTAGATCCTCACTTCCATGATCATGCCACTTGGAAACTCTATATACCTTCTATGCACATTCACTATTTGACTCAATGCACTCTATCAATCTCCAACTATATGAGCACCCATGTGCCATTGATCTTCTATAAAATCAATGAGATTAAGATGCAAGCCATAAGCACATGTAATATCAGTTTTCTTTGACATATTAACTTCATGTGTACCATTGGATCAAAATTTGGATGATGAATGCCCATCATTATATCTACTTGACTATTTGACCCCAGACTTCAATGTAGTCAAACTTGATGGTCTCTAGCACATTATAGTTTGTAAGTACATCTATGAAGGTTTATAACTTGAGCTATAAAACACTTCAAGAGTCCAAATATTTAGGGTACCTTCTTGGCACTATAGACAACATCTCTATGAAAACCTATAACCATTGTTGACTTTTTGTGTACATATACTAAATGCATAATCATGTTGGTTCATTCATATCTGCATGATGTGTAGTTACAGTCTATCTTCTCTTAAGCTAGTAGATTCATGTTTTCTATTTACAAATGATCAAATGACACACTAGATATTCACCAAGACATCTATGGATGGCTCACAACCTCTTCTTTATCCTTACTGATCTACACATATGCCATATATTCTCTAAGCTATCAAACACAACTTATTTATCATTAATGTAGTAGTATCTCATTCTCTCTTTGACACCATTGATAACCTAACATCAATTACCATGCTCAACAATCTCCCCCTTTGTCATTGATGTCAAAACACCCTCAAAATGACTTCTTACTAATTTAAACTTCTTCATTATGATCTTTCTCCCCCTTTGACATTAATGACAAAGGGTCTCTTCTTTAACATGCCAATAATCATCCCTTAAAAATATGTATGCATTCAAATGCTATTTAAGATGCTCAAGATACTTACATAATTTCAATCATATGAATCAATTTCTCCTCTTTTGACATGTAGAAATCTAAACTTGTACATATCTGATCCTTGGATTTAACACACTACTCATAATCTCTCTTTGAACATGTATGAAGATTCAATACCTTATCAAAACACATGACTTGGTTTGATCAAGTCATCATATCTATCTTCTTGAATTCACAACTATATTAGACATCTTCACACTTCTTTCATGACTAAAGAATCTTCACATATGATCCCCATCACATCATGCACATCTTATCCAATCCTTAAAAATTATATAATTTATCTCCCCCTAACTCTATGCTTCACCTAGATCATGACATATTAAACAGGTCTTCTTAACCATTTCTATTTTGACGCCTAGAAACATCCATACTCTACCTACAATTACTTATCCTTTTCTTGACTGATCAACCTCTTGAACCAGAATCTAAACTAAATTAACCTTCTCAAAGTCCTTCATCTACAAGCTTATCTTTCACAATCTCTTGCTTACCTTTTACATTCAAGTTTTGTATTGATTGACATTTTGATCATCACTTAGAGCATACACACTAGCTTCCACACATGAAATGTGTCATCTAAGAAGCATAGGTAGAGACACCCACTTGTCATATAGGGAATAAATATCCCAAAACTTAGGAGACTCCCATATCTCCATGATATTAATTGACTTACAGTCCTTCCTCATCTTCAAATTGACTTTGAATGAGTTATCAACCTTGTTTTTTTGTTTATGTCAAGATCCTACTTAATTTCCTTGTCCATTTGGGTAGATAAGTCTTGTTATTTGATACTTAAACTTGTTACCTATTATTTCATATAAAATAAACCATTTTGATTATATTTTTCATTTACTTTCTTAGGTTTCCATTCACTATGACTCCTCTTCATGACAGGATTGATAATTTTTGAATTAGAATACTGATCATTCTTGTAGAACCTTGCTATGTGACATCTCTCATAACAATTGAAATAAATGACATTTATCAAATTTTACATACCTTGTGATTGATATATATGATGATTTATTTATGTTTCATGAATTCATTCATGTACCTAGTCATTTTTTCTCCTAACGAAGATATTATAAAACTTTGTAATATTACCAAATCCTTGACACTTGTAGCAAAATATGTAATTATTTCCTTTTGAACTTGTTGACTATCTTAAGTGATGATGTTCTTCATTCTTGTCACTGTCTTGCTCATAATTTGATGAAAATTCATTCCTATAGGATCTTTTACAATCTTTTAACATATGACCAAACTTATTGCAATAGTAACAATGACCATTGAATTTTGCATACCTCATAACATTTTGTTGTCTGATCTGATTTATCTTCATTCTATCAATACTTTAATTCCTTGACTGATAATTGATATTCAAATATTTTATC
The DNA here is from genome assembly GCA_037957365.1 of Torreya grandis. Classification (NCBI taxonomy): domain Eukaryota; kingdom Viridiplantae; phylum Streptophyta; class Pinopsida; order Cupressales; family Taxaceae; genus Torreya; species Torreya grandis. The sequence continues at coordinate 3,112,602 of JARHVA010000147.1, read as the reverse complement.
TTGTCTTGAGCTAAATTCTTTTGTTCTTCTTTGTATCCAAGACCAAATCTATATCACTAGCATGCTTTTGACTACTTAGAATATTGTTAAGACCATTTGAGCTATTTTTATACTTCATGAATGACTTCACTTTACAATATATCTTATCTAAATTTGATTTTAATGACTCAATTTCAATCACATATTTGTTTTATTAGATAAGTTAAAAAGCCAAGGTGAAGGGGCCCATACCCTTTACAACTAAAATCCTAAAGATAATCAAGTCAAATCATCAAGACAAAAAGAGACAAAATTAAAAACCCAATGGCTAAACCCACCTTCCACCAAATAACTACCAACTATCAACCAAAAAGATACCAACAAGATATTATGATTAAAATACCAAAAAGTAGCCAAAAAGAAAATAGATACCAACAAGCTATTTTGATCCAGAGTAAAAGACTAATTGTTTGGTCTTAGTACTAGCAATTTTGTTATTTCCTCCCCTAGTTCAACTCCCAATAAACTATTCCTTTCCATCATCCTATCTTTTCCTCTTAATTTTAGAGAAATTAAACTCCCCTTTTCTTCCTCAAGATCTTGTTTGGCTTCCTCCTCTTTTTTGTGCTGGTTAGATTTACCTTTTATGGTGTGAATCAGGTGATCTATGTCTTCATTAGTTATTATCATATCTAAATATAGGAATCCTTTAAAATTCTCCAACTCCTCAGCGATTTTGCCATAGAGCAATTTTTGGATTATAATTTTTGTATTTGGATTTTGGAGGGAGTCCTTAATCTCCACCTTAACATTGGACCCAAAGACCCCTTTACCTTCGGTAGCAAGTGGGTGGATGAGTGTATGGATTCTCGAGCTAGGCTTGGGGTCGACCCTCTTAAACATGTTCAACTAAATCCCCCACATCAATCACATATCATAATCACTCATCTTCTTTGGTTTTTAGGCTTGTAGACATGGTTTCTAATTAACTATTGAGATGTTTGACATTATCTTTATATTACCTGGTTTCATCATTCATTCTTGCTCTAGAAACATTAAATTGATCTTCATATTCATTGATTTGTGACATCTTCTTGTTATATTTTTTCTTAATCTTCAGATCTTCAATAGAATTCATCAATTCATCCTTATTATCTACATCATCAACTATATATTTGATCATAGATTGATTTAGTTTCATTTTCAAAGACATTATCTCTAATTGATATATGATACACTCTTCATCCTTAATATTTAATTATTCATTAAGAGTAAAAACCAAAGTTTTAATCTATTGTGTGATCTCATCATGATCCTTAAATTAATTACTCAACCTTCCTTCAAAAAGTCTAATTTGATCCTCATATAATTTGATTAAAAACTTTTGCTTATATTTTTTCTTTGTATTATCTTTATTTCTTCTATAGTATCTAGATATTGATCTTCAAGAGGTAATTTCTCATCTTCTTCCTCTAATTTATCTTTGCCAAACAAATATCTGATTAAAGATCATTCACCTTCATCATCACTAAAATCCATGAACAATGTCTCCTTGTCCTCATTATGAAAAGAATCATCACTATCAAATGTGTTTACTTCTTCTTCTATAGATGAGTTATTATATTCTTCATGGTAAAGGCCCTTACTACCTTTGTATGATTCCTTCTTTCCAATTTTCTTACTTAAGAACATTATATACTTGCTAGGACCCTCAGATTTCTTGTGTTCATGCTTGTGAGATTCCTTATAAAATTCTTTGAGTTCAAACTTTTTTTGACATATAGATGAAAAATGACCAACTTTACCACATGAAAATCATTTTAAAGGAAGTTTTACTTCATACTTACCTGATCCTACATTCAATCTTCTTGCAATCATGGCCTCAAGTCTTCATTAAGATCAAAATATTCAAGACTTAACTTATTATTCTTAGCTTGTATCTCCTTAATCACCTTAAAGGCTACTTCCTTCTTAAGAGGTCTATCTTCATCAACTCTCATCTCATAGGTAGTAATAATTCCATGTATTTCATCTATAGTCAACTAAGTGAGATCATGAATTTCTTATATAACAAAAAAATTTGAATCAACTTTGAGTGTAAGAGTCCTTAATACCTTTTGTACTATAGTATCTTCATCAATCACCTCTCCAAGACATGTAATCATGTTTATTACCTTATTAACCCTTAGAATATAGGATGCCATATATCTTCTTCCTTCATTTTGAGACCTTTAAATTAGCTTTAGTAAGTCTATAATTTAGCCATTTTTACCTTTGAGTCTCCTTCGTAGATAGTATATAGTTTGTCCCACATTTACTTGGTAATTTTTTAATGGATTACTTAGATGAACTCAACCTTTGATGGACCACAAATGATAGAATTCATATCTTTAAAATTATTCTCACTCAACTTATTATTAACAACACTAGTTGGAGGATTATCTAGTGTAGTATAACCATCTATGATAGATTGCCAAGTATCAAACCCTAGAGACATAATGTATGTCCCCATCCTTACACTACATAAGGCATAATTTTACCCATTTAACAATGATTCTTTCTTCATATAAAAACCCTAATTCTATTGACCTGTCATATTATACCTTAGATCACCTTCAAGTGGTTAAACTTGCAATGAAAGTCTTACTCTGATACCAATTTTTAGAGGTACAATCACTAAGAGGGGGGTGAATCAATGAGGCAATATATTTAAAAATTCAATTTTAATCTTTTAAAACTCTTAATCAATGATCACAACCATTCATAGAGTGTAAAAGATGTTCATAACAATGAATACGATAGATGATGAAAGATCACACACATACCACAAGATATACGTGGGAAATCCTCTTGGGGAATAAAACCCACTCTCAATCCTAAAAACACATAGATTACTTATCTTATAATATGATCACAAATAAGAAACATTTTAGTGAATCACCCACTTCACAAGGAGTACCCATCCCTAAGCATGAACAAGAACCCTTATTCTAAATGTTGAGCACCCACATAGCACCTATGAAATCAATAACTCTATAACTCTAATTACATTTTAATCTAATCAAATAAATAATGTTTAACACCTCTCTTCAAACTCTTCACACATACTCAAACTTGCTTATACAATAAGTGCATCAAAACACCCCTTTTGGATCACTCTAGGCTTATTTTTGCATCCTCAATCTCCTCTATACTTCATTCCATCCACTAATCACACTCATAATTTTTTTCCTTAATTTCTATCTTCTACTCTCTCAAAAAATTCACATAAAATCTAGAAACCATTACCTTGGTCTTCACTCTTTATAGAGTCTTCATGAATATAAACTTCTAACTCAATCATGATACTTCTCTTAACCCTTAAGAATTTCATAATGATAACACAGCTCAAATACATTGTCATAGGTTAGCCATAGCATCCATGGGTCACACTTAAGTAGCTACACTTTTTAATTAGGCCTTAGAATCCCTTATAAGTCTTATAGATAACAATTACCCTTTTATTACTCTATCGAGCAAAAATAAGAACCTAAGATCACTTTCAAATATGTGGGTCCACTTTATATGACCTTTGAAACATCTTCAAATAAATATTCCCACCAAAACACTCTTCTTCTAAAGCACAAATTACTTAAACAATACTCTATAAATAATAACACCATAAAAGAACAAATAGTCAACTTTGGATCTCAATATCTATAGATTTACAAACAATCAAACCTTTTAAAAAAATTTATCTGATGCATGTTGAAGTCCTCTTCAAATTTTATTTTTACTCTGTAAAAGTTTTTTTCCATATTCTCAAGATATAGATCAAAAACCCATCACTAGTTTTCTTTCATAAATTTAAATATTTAAATTCCAACAGACACTATGTAAATACTAAACATCAAACACTTTGTCATCATCTCATGCTCTATGGCAACTTTAAACAAATATGCATATTCAATATCCTAAGAATTATCCTAAATTTAACATACAATCACTCACTATTGATCTTAGATCCTCACTTCCATGATCATACCAATTGGAAGCTCTGTGTGTCTTCTATGCACATTAATTATTTGACTCAATGCACTCCATTGATTTTTAAGTATATGAGCACACACATGATATTAATCTTCTATCAAATCAATTAGATTGAGACACATGTCACAAGGACATGAAATACTAGGAAACTTTGACATATTTAATTGATGTGTATCATTGGATCACAATCTAGATGATGAATTCTCATCATTAGATCTACTTGACTATTTGACCCTAGACTTCAACATAGTTAAACTTGATGGTATCTAACACATCATAGTATACAAGTAAAACTATGAAGGTTTATAACTTGAGTTAGAAAAAACTTCAAGAGTCCAAAAATTTATGGTACCTTATTTTAAATATATATAACATCTCCATTAAAACCTTTGACCACTATTCACTTTTTGAGTACCTATACTAAATGCACAAACTTGTTGATTCATTCATATCTACATGATGTGTAGTGATGGTATGGATTATATTAATCTAGAATATGCACATTTTCTCTTTCCAAATGATTAAATGACACACCAAATCTTCATCAAGACATATATGGATTCCTTTCAACCTCTTCTTTGTCCTTACTAATCTACACATATGGGATATGTTCTCAAACCTATCAAACACAACTTTTTTTATCAATAATGCACTAGTATCTCATGTTCTCTTTGACACCAATGACAACCTAAAATAAATGAACATTATAAAAACATAAAATAATTTATCACCTTTATAACACCTTTTTATCATACTTTAAATGATGATCACCTTCTTCAACTCTTCACACACTTATATCCCTCTCAAAACTGCCTCTAGGCTTCTTCACTCTACTATGTCTCTTCAAGACTGATTAGGTCATATGACCTTGATATCCATACATATACCTCATATTATATATTAATTAATGTATTTGTACACCCTTTATATGGTATAAATGACATCCTTACACTCTTCAATGTGCTCTTTTATTTGCTTTCACTTTACACACACCAATAGGCCTAAAATTGGCTTGTATTTATATAGGTCTCTTGTTCATATCCTTCATGGTCATTGAAAAACCCTTAAAATTTTATTTATTACATGGAATAGATATTAAAACATATAATAAAAATTAATCAAATATTATTTTATTCCCTTTAGATCTGACATACCTCAATTAGGCCTCATTTCTTCTTTAGGTCTCTTGGAGAACTAATTCCATTAGGTCTACTTTAGGACACATTACACTTTGCCTTTATTCAAACACATTAAAATACCTCACATATTAGGAAAATATAATATTCCAATCAAATATAAACCTAATAATCTCATCTAGTTTCCATAACACTTTTTAGATCCAACCACCACTTGAAGCACACCATTAGCATTGTTCATAATTAGGTCTTCATACACACAAAAAGTCTATCTTGAACAACTGAAGCATTAACATAATTTTTAAAAACATCCATATATAAAAATAACATATAAAAAATATACATGTCATATATGTCATTACCATATTATTTATAATTCACAACTTAGATCAAAAGGACTCAAACCCTTCTCTACAAATAACCCACTCAGAACTACCATAATACTCCAAAATCCAATCATGGAAACATCAAATTATGAAACATAAAAGAAAAAATGAATTATAATGAATTAAAATGATCCTAAAAAATCATAATAATAACCTTAAACATAAATATTATAATCTTTAATGGAAATTATTAGTCTTTCAAACTAATTTGTTGGCATTCTCTCTTATAGACTTACTCAACCAGACAAGCCATTTTAGCTTCAACATTTTCATTGATTTCACTAAATACCAAAACATATAATAATAAATAATAGTACATACATGTCCCAAGAAATAAAACAATGTGAATTATATACTTATACTTAGGGCAAAGAGCCTCCAACTCATCATTGAAACTTGCTTACCTAGATCTATCAGTTTCCCTTAAAGCATAGTCATGGTGATAATGACCTTCAAAACCTATATGACCAATTTTAAAGGCTTAAAATATATGTATATTGTCTTATAATACCATTATAAATTTATTATATATAAATATAACATGCTCAAATAAAAAATATTGGTCTTGTAGACCAATTTCATGACCGTACATCTCACCATTTCATCTGCACCAGACAAGTCAATTTGTGAGCAAGTTTTTCACTATAGATACTGACCTAAAAAACTTATACCAAACATTAAAATGTCTTAAAATTCCTATAAAACATCTCAATTCACTTGGATTCACCACTATTTGATGTTAACACATCCCTAATCATCTTCTCACTATTTCCACCATTATGCTTGTCTACAACTAGCAAACTTGGATGACCAATTTAGCATAATTTAGGCATATAAATTATATATATAACTTAATAAACATAAAATAAAAGTCTCAATATTCATACTCCATCCATTTAGAAACATTGACTTGGTCAACTCTGATTGCTACATCAAATATCTAAGAAATAAAGCCTTTCATGTAGGGTCCACTCACTCAACTGAAGACTCAATAACACTTTGAGGTGTTTTTGAGAGTTTAATATAACCTAAAATCACTAAAATATCCATTTTTCACACTTTAGAATAACTTATTTCATATGGGGTCATTATCAGGGTTCTTTGAGGGTTTAAACCATCTTCGACTATTACCAATCATTTGTAAATCTTAGCTCCTAACTCCAAAAAATAATTTCTAGATAATATATCTATGAACCTTTCCCATATTTAATTAATATATCAAGTTCCCATGCAAATGTTACATGTGCCAATGAAAATATGAAAGTCCTTGAGTTTACATACCTTCATTATATGTACTTGAGAGACCTCAAAACCATTTTCATACCTTTTATTGAAAAACATGAAACAAAAATGCATTAAAATACTTTAAAAAACATACCTCACCTCTAAAAATTCTTACATGAGATCAAGCACATTGAAATCTTATCATGACCTCTCATTAGGTCACACACTCTCTCTCTTTACTTGCTTATACATGATTTATAAATCATATTAGGATTTTAAATTGGACTTCATAAATATTTAAATGTGATATAAACCTAACTAAAAAATTGATTCAATATTTTTCATACTTAAACACTACTTACATCCTTCATTGGCCTTGAAAATAGACCACGATCCCTCATTAGTCCATGCAGGGTCTAAAAATGATCTAGTTGTAGACTAGATTTGTAGGTCCTACCCATCTATGATCACCTTGATACTCTTATGATTGATTATATACACTATAAATCAAACTTTCACAACCAATCATGCCTATGTTCCTCATTTCACCAAGCTATCATACTCATACCTTCTCACAAGGTCTCTTCTTATTATGATTAGTGTCAGGACTAGGCTTCTTAGGTACTTGAAACATGACATCTATATTTTTAAAACTTATAAAAGTGTCTACATTTCACTTACATTATCATAAAATGTAAAACAACCTCTCATAATATTGTTCTTACTTACTTCACCAAAATTCACTAAGCATACCTTCTCATATGGTATAGACTAGGCTTCTCAATATACCTTATACTAAATTATTAATACTAAAACATGGTAACTATTGTCACCAAAAATTGCACAATATAGGAGGTTTTTAAATCCTAATATAATATTTGATTAAAATTTGAATACCTATAGGCCTATGGGTTGCCTATAGTAGAGCTAGACCTTTAAGTTTAAGGGCTAGCTCCCTAAATTTGCCTTTAAGTGTTCTTCACCTACACTAGCTGATTATTTTTGTGAAAATGGGTAGAATATTAAATGATATTAAACTAATATAATTGGATTATACACCATAAGTATTTACACTATGTTATCATAATTCTTTCACTAATAAATAATACCTACAACACCAGCTTCAAAGTCCTAAAATACTCTAACATTAGTATTTCAATATAGAGGTGATATGCATGAAAACTATCCAAGGTAAGTGAACAATAGATTATATTTAGACACTAAGGCTACTTTTACTCTTGAAAATAGACCCATACACTTGAAAACACTTCATATGACCTTTTAAATTGTAATAACTTACATCAAACATGGAAGGATTGAGAGAAATCAAGGATAAATGAAACTCTTTTGGCTCTTCACTATACATCTCTTCACACACTTTGACAAGATGATATATGAAATAAAAACCAGATTACATGTATAATTAAAAGGCAAGTTACAACATCAAACTAGAATTTATTTTCCATACATGGAGTGCAATTAGCATACAAGAGCCAAAATGGCTAGTACTTATAGAATATGAGAGAGAAGAGAGAGAAGTGGAGCTCAAGGGTCACAATTCCACTGTCCAAGCTGTGTGTGTGTGTGTGTGTGTGTGTGTGTGTGTGTGTGTGTGTGTGTGTGTGTGAGAGAGAGAGAGAGAGAGAGAGAGTTAAATTTTAAAGATAATATTATATGAAATAGACCATTAAATGTCTCTTTATAAATATTTACCTATAAGAATGAAAACTCTCCAAATTTGGCATAGGACCCTTCAACTAGCTTCTTTAAAACTATCTTCATTATTGGCTCCTCTTGATATAAATAATTGAAACATGTGAAATGTGATGGGGGGTTATTAAAAAGATCAAAAATTCATTGGATGTATCCCTAATAATTAATCTTATTCTAGATAAGTGTTCTTACTATTTGTAGTCACCATCATTCTTATTTCCCTCATTCCTCACACTTATCTTTTAAGTGACATATATTTTTTAGTTTAAATACATATAGGGGATGGTAAAACATTTATTAAGAGTCATCCAACCCATAAATCCACTAGGTAAACCTTAAAAGACATCCCAATTGAAGTTATCACCTTCTCACTTGGTGATCACCTTCCATTCAGTATGCTAATTTGGACTCCTTAAAGTGAAGGTGCTTGCAAAGGTACCTGTGTGATTGACTAAAGCAAAAAAATGGATATGAGGAGTTAGGTTAGGTCCCACTTGATCTCCCAAAGTGATCCTCATATTTTTAATTATCCCTTGAACCTACAAAACACAAAAATCTATCAATAAAACCTATTTTATACCCTATCCATATAGATAGGGTATAATCCAATATGTTGGAAAGGATCCTAGGTAGGTTGTCTACAAGACCAAATAATTTTATAAGTCATACCAACTCATTTAAATTAATTCTATTCTATATTTCCCATCAAGTCACTAGAAAGGGTTTTGGAGTGTTTTAATTGGTTTTAACCCTTAAGATTTATTCATAAAAGTTTTAAAATTTAAATTGTGAACAAATCCCACAAAAAAATTGTTTATGACCCTCTTCAACATCTATAAACTCCTTAGGTTCCCCTGATAAATGTACATACATATATGATCTTCTAAACTTAGACTCTTGAGCTCTTCCCTACATCTTATGCATCTTGAATTATCCTTATATAAGAAAATGACTTTCTCATGACTTTATTTGCATGAAAAAGTATTAAACTCACCTTATAAATCCCCATGAAGGTGATAAAATGTATTTAAATCCTCACCTAGACCTAGAAGTGGTATTGGCCCTCCAATTAGGCTTTAAGCCTAGACTAGACCTAAAGGCTTCAATTGTGTCTTATTTCTCACAAAAGCCTCTAAGTTATTTTATAAGATTTAAAGGCCTTATTTAGTTTTTTTAATTTTTAGTACAACTCACAATACCATTCTATAGTACCTTTAAGACCTCCCACCTCATTTTCTTTCTTCCTTATGTCAAACCTGTAAGGATTGTTTCTTTGGGAGTGCCCTCTATCTGAGATAGAATAGAGGGAACTTACCCTACTGTCCTAGGTAAATTAATGATATGAGGGAATTTAGAAAGTCATGGGTATAATTTGTATAAATTTTTAGGGTGGATATAACTTTTAACATCCCCAAACATCATGAAACCCAAGGTAGACTTCTGTAGAACTCACTTACTGTGCAAGGTTTATAAGCATGGTTGTAGGTTGAAACTTGGAACCCTCCATACTCTATTTATATTTCATGAGAATCAAGTTATAAAATTATAATAATTTTCAAGGTATTCTCAAACATATCCAATAATCTAATCTTCTACCAACTCCTCACATGTCTCTAAACTTAGGCCTAGTATATAGACAGTGTACTATGTATTGATTGTAGGTGTGTTTCAAGCCAATGGGGTTATGACTATAGGTTATCACCAATTATATAAATTATATATTATGATAGGGTATGCATAAATTCATGAATATCCCTTAGTTTATTAGGCTTGTCTCTTCCTATAGGTCTATTCCACCTCTAAGTTGCATACCCTTAGTGCTTTATCAATACATGGCTTAATTATAGGTGGTGACATTGGTAACAAGGGACCCATATAGGATATAATGTATAGTAAACTTCATATTTAGGATTTTATTAGAATATTTTTAAAATCACATTAATATTAAAACACACTCATGACAAGTTATAGGTTAACCCAACACTCCAATTATTTCATTCAACATCTAAGGTGCCATCATCCTACAACCAACTATAAATGCTTATCTTTGAAGACAAAAATAGAGTCCCTAAAGGAGGTAATATGAGTTAATATTGCATAATACAATTAATTTAAATTTTATTTAATCCAAAAGTATCATTTACATTCCAAGTAATTAATTATTTATTTGCATGGTGGTGCTCCATTAGGTCTCATAACATTCTAAAACCATTTTGGACTTAAACTACTATAGATAACACTATTAGACTATAGAGAAGGATTGCCTAGAATGGAAGCCTCATCTACATCACTTATTAGGACAAAACAAATACTCACTCTATTTTATAATGTATTACCTATACATGAGGCCTACATTATGGAATCATTTGGACCTATCTAGACCTCAAGTGTCATACTAATTTATGATGGCACCAAGAATGGACAAGGCCCTGTTTTGGAAGCATTAAGGTAACATGTCCCTAAACTTAATTTTTAAACCTAGGGTGGGCTAACATAGATATATTTGTCTCTTCATAGTTACTCCATGATTATAATTACATATGTAACAATTAAATACCTTAAATAAGGTTTCAACCTATCTCAAACACTTGCTCTCCAATCTTCTTAGGTCTCTATGGAGACCTGTAGGTGCATATGTAGGTGTGACATAAGGCAGTGCAAGTGCAACATGGATAATATGCCTAGTGTCTAGCCCTATAATAAATCTTAAACCTTATACTTATACTCAAATTGACCTTTTTAACCTTTAAGGACTTCAAACCAGTTCCAATGTCCTTATTCCAACATGATTAATCTCTTGTAGGTGCACATTAGTAGTAGACAAGGCATAACTATATGGCTATGTTAGATAAATGGTTATCTCAACAAATCTAAAACTACCACTGTATATATTAAAGATATATTTTCACCTTAGGAGATATTTAATGCTTTAAAAACCTTATGCTTGACCACCATGGCTGTGAGAGGTTCCTTACCATTTGATTGTGTATAAAAATCTTACAAAAAGTTGATTGTGTTAACATGCTCACTATATGACCTTGAGACCATATCTTCACAATAATGTGTTTCTCACCATGAATTTAAAGATAAAATATCAACATGTCAACTTGAATTTTCATTTATATAAGGGTTAAACTAAGATGCAAGCTCTTACAACTAATGAAACTACTTGTAGACTCCATAGTGTCTCTCAACTAGTAATTTGGGATATTTTTGATCTTATATTTCATTTAAAAAGTTAAAATCATGTCAATAATCATGAGAATAGGATTTTAATTCTTCTATTGACCACTTATAGTACTTGGTTTGTATGGATTAGCTCAATCAAGGAGAAAACCTACAGGGTGTGGGAATAAGTATGTAAAAAGAGGTAATTAATTTATAAATAATGGTTAATGACTCAAAAACAATAAATTATTGAAATACTACCATTAAATGGAGTATTAATAAGTTTATTATCATCCCTTAGAGTCATTTGAGCTAATTCCTCTCTTATTGACCGTACCATTAGAAAATATCTTGATGGTTTTTGCATGCCTAGTGAAGTGATGGAGAAGTTAAATGGTATTAGGAAAATTTTAATACTTTAAAAACATATAAAACATATAATTAAACTTATTAAATCTTAATATTAATTTTAAAACCTTACACATGTACCAAAACACTTGCATAGGCTGTACAACTGCCATAACCTGATCTTTTCTAGCTATTTTCTTGATCTACCTTAGGAACATGCACATTTTTAGTTATAACTGACATTAATAACAATAATATGATATGATGGAAATTTTGGAACAACTTGGAACATTTTTTTACTTATGAAAACTATATAACCCTCATAAATTACTCAAAATAGTGACCTTAATTGACATGAAAAAATTAGAACTAGTTTTGACTATGACAAAGTTTAATGTCACATTAAATGACATTTATAGGACCATAAAACACCATATAACATGATAATATACCCATATATCAATATTTTTACAATAGGGGGTTGACCTATTTTAAATTGTGGTTAAAATAGTCAGCATTCTTGGTGATTTCCTATGGTATACTTAGTATGCCAAGACTAGTAGCCAACTCCTATACATTAGGATATGGATTAAACTATTCAAAAATTTGACACTAAATTTCATTTTAAACCACACCAAACCACAAATAAATTCATAAAAAATGAGACACACAAAAGGAAACACACATTTTTTCTCAAGAACACTTATGGAACACACACACAATTGAAACAAATACACACACCTAACCTAGTATTTACAAGACCTCAAATTTATGTGAATAATAAATTACCATGATTAAAATAGGGTCAAATATGGTTCCTCTTGTATTTTTTATACTCCAAGAAAGCAAACTATCATGTGAGGCATGTTTGTCATCAAAATCTTAACTATGTAGATGGTGAAATAGATTACCATCCTTATGTCTTCTCATGCCTAGAAGTGGAATAATTTGGGATTTCATGAGTGATATATTATACCTTCCAAGGACCTTTATTTTATTTTCAAATTGATTTATCTTTTTCATATCTGATTTACACTCCTCAAAATGAGTATTAGGAAACATGACAATTGCCTCAAATTTACTCTCTTATAAGACATAATGTACTTGATGTGTATGATATTAAATTTCCTCTTCACCATGTTCTAACACCTATAAATGTGGTTATACCTTATATTTATATATTTAATTTTCTTCAATCACAAACATGCTCACCTTGACTTTACTAGGCCCCTCTAGAGCTACAAGTTCTTTGATAATAGTAAGACATACACTCTAATGTTTGGTAAGATCTTTTATTATTTTATCAATATGACACTCAACCATAATTTTTTTAGGATAATTATAAAAAATATTATCAAATTAAAACTTCTTCAAATTAGGATTACTCTTACCTAGCTCCTCAAACTCTTGACTTATGACATTGAACCTTTACCATAGGTCATCTTCTTCATCATGAATGTCATATTCAAGGGATAATTAATCAAGTGTAGGAATAATTACATGATTAATATAATCATAGTGATCTATCATGATCTTAAATATATCATCATCATACTCATTAATCAAGTAGTTACCTTCAGTAGCTTGTGATAAATAATGCTCAATACTTACCTCAGGTTATTCATATGCTCCTTCATGGATGATATAGGTGCCAAGATCAATTTGTTGAAATTAGGTATATGGATCATGTTCATAAGAATCTGAAACATAATCATCTAGTACCAAGTCAAAATTTTCTTCAATCTATAATCACAATCATCCATAATAGACTCCTCTTTCTCATTGATGACATAATTCAAGTTGGAGCTTGCTTCTATATAGGGTTCAATATGAAATCTCATAAGTGGTTGAGTTCTTATGGTCACCTTTTTTCCATATATTGTCCTAAATAATAATAAATAACAATAAAATAAGAGGTATCCTCCTATCTTATCTATGAAATCTCTTGAATGGAATATTACAAAATGAGCAAGCAAGTTAACAACCACAATGTCTTGGAGGATGGATAAACTAGGATAATCATGCAAGAAAAACTTCAACCCTTTGATCAATCCTACTAAATTTTCAGGTGTACCATATAAATAAATCACTCCTTTACTATTAGGTTCATAATTTAGTTCCAATTTATCATTTGTAACCTTGGACATCATGGATGTTCTAGCTCTACTATCTACTATGTAGTTATGGACTAGTTTGTCTCCCATAATAAGAGTGAGGTAAAAAGGTGGAGGTTTCTAATATTTGGTAGATGGTTCCATTATGTTATTATGGGAATTATTAATATCTACATGGCCATTACCATGGCTTGATGATGGAATACTAACATGGATAGTGGACAACTATCTTTGCAAGAGTTCCTTTTGGCCAGTCATGTGAAGGACATCCCAAAGAGAAATTGATGCCTTAACACTCCTCAATGAATATATAATTTTTAGAGAATAAGTACTTAATATTTATTGAGTCCTTGGAGTAAAGGAAGTGATTTTATTTTTAATAATTAAATTACTTTGATAAATCCTTCCCACATTTTTATTTGGAGGAGGTGTAGGAGTAGTAGGGACTATCATGCTTGCAGTCATGCTTTATTTCCTTATAAGAGGATTAGATGAACTTTCAGGCACACCATAAGCATATCATAAAGCCTTATTATTATCCCTAGTGTCATATACAAATAGTTTTCTTGGTTAATAACATAAGTATCTTCAACTAATAAGTTGGTGAATATTACTCCTTGAGGCTATCAATCTTCACTTGTTTTCACTAAGACTTCATATTTTGTTAATAGTATAGGAGTGACTCCTTGATAAACTAGAGATTATTCTCCACTTAATTTTCATCCATTAATTGGAATTTTTTCCACTCTTCTCCTTTTATAATATTTTTATGTAATAGTACTATTGATTTTATGTTGGATGTTTAAGTAAGATTGCATGTATTGGTAGGCCTATTGAAATTAGGTTACCCTTGACCTCTCCTTTGCCTATATTGTTGACTATATTTATGATGATAAGGGTAAGGGTTTTGATGATAATTTTTTTTCCATTATTTATTACCTAATATTAACTTCTAATAAATAAATTTTTGCATCTTTATCCATGGAATCATCTACCTTCCTAGAAGTGGTCTTTGGCTTAAAATTAGAATTGTTAACTTGGGTAAAATTTAGAGAAAAAACATAATTATTTGGAAGAAGAGGTATAAATTTTTTTTAAGGTATATTTATTTCTTTAATGAGGCCATTCTCAGCTCTAATGGAAATTTCATATGCTTTAGGTAGAGTGAAACCACCCATGGCTATATTAGTGCCAATATCCCTCAAGTATGTAAGAAACACAAAACTATCAAGTGGTCTAATGGGAGGAAGTAACCTATAAAAAGTGTTTTAGAACCTCTCATTTAAATTATGTATTTTATTTGATTAAATTAAATTTGTGGATGAGTGAAGTGTGGTAACTCTTGTCCTCAAATCTTGATGTTAACAACACTCCAAAATCATCCCATGTCGTGATACAACCACTAGGCAAAGTACTATATCAATCAAGCACTTTCCCTCTCATAGACATGGAAAAGAGTCTAATATCAATATTAACCTATATGAAATAGTTAAAACTAAATAAATTTGAGATATCCATAATGTGCTTAGTATGAGTGACATGGCCCTCACCATTTAATGTAATAACACTACTTGTAGCATTAGGGGGAATGTCATCACAGACATCAAGATGAATTATATTTTTAGTGTTAAAGTTTGGGAAGGCATGATTCATATCCATGTTTTACTCAAATTATTCCTCACTCTCTTGACCTTCTTAGCTATAAAATTCATCTTATTATTCAAAGGGTAGAATAGGCTAAGGGTGTTAAACTTTAAGAGGAAGTTGAGGTTGAAGAGGTGGATTTATGGGATTGAAGACTCTAATAAAAGATAAAATAGTAAGGACCATGAACTATGAGAAAAAAATATATGACAAAAAATGGTATAAAACTATATTTTACCTTGAATGGAGTCACTAAATTCTAAGTATCACACCATATGCAACTAATGTTGTCAAGATCAGCACTCATCTTGACAAATTATCTTTAAGATAAAGGTCCAAATTGGCATGCCATAAATATTGTCACCAAATATCACACCCTAGAGTATGTTTTTAAATCATAATTTAAGATTTTGGAAACATTGTAATACCTATAGTATTATGGGTTTCATATAGTAGAGGTAGACCTGTAGGTTTAAGGGCTAGCTCCCTATATTTGCCTTTAAATGATCCTCACCTACACTAATTGATTTTTTGTGTAAAAAATGGTAGAATTTTTCATGAAATTAAAATAATATAATGGGGTGATACAAATTAAGCATTTACACTATGATAACATAATTTTTACACTAAGAAACAAGACCTACAACACCAACTTCAAAGTCGTAGAATACTTTAAAAGTAGTATTTCAATATGTAGGTGATATGAAGGAAAAATAGAAAAGGTAAGTGAACAATAGATAATTTGTAGACACTAAGGATAATTTTACACTTTAAAATATACACATACACTTTATAATACTTTAGATGACCTACTAGAGTGGAAAAAGTTGCATCAAACAAGGAAGGATTGAGAGAAAGCAAGGATAGATGAAAATATATTGGCTATTCACTATACATCTCTTCACACACTTTGAAAATATGATATATGAACTAAAAAACATATTTAATGTATTATTAAAATTCAAATTACAACATCAAACCATTATGGATTAACCATACATAGTGTGGAATTAGCATACAAGAGCCAAAATGGCTAGTACTTATAAAATGTGAGAGAGAAAAGAGATAAGTGGAGCTCAAGGGTCACAATGCCACTTGTAAAGTTGAGAGAGAGAGAGAGAGAGAGAGAGAGAGAGAGAGAGAGAGAGAGAGAGAGAGAGAGAGAGAATTAAATTTTTAGGAGAATGGAATATGGAAAATAACTTGCAAGGTATTCTTGGATAAATGTCCCTCCAAGCATGAAAACTCTCCATATTTGGTGTAGGACCCTTTAACTAACTTCTTTGAAACTGTCTTCATCATTGGCTCCTCTTGAGTGCTCCACAGTAGAATAGGAATATTTTACACATGTTAATTATTATTTTTTGGGTTAATAACAAGATAAAACATGTATTTTATGTGTCCTTAATCACTGATCTTATTTTGGACAAGTGTTCTCACTGCCTACAATCACCATCATCCTTCTTTCACTCAATCCTCACACTTATCTTTCAAATGACATTCAATTTTCCAATAAAATCCATAAATTTGATGTTATGACATATTTAAATATTATTCCTACCAATAAATCCATTATTAGGACATTAAAATTCCTCCAAATTAAAGTTATCACCTTCTCACATGGTGATCACATTCCATTCACTATGCCAGTTTGGATTGCTTGAAGTGAAGGTGTTTATAGAGGTACCTATGTGATTAACTAAAGAAAAAAATTGATATTAGGAGTTAGGTTAGGTCCCACTTGATCTCCCAAAATTATCCTCTTTCTTTTAATTCTCTCTTGAACCTATAAAACACATAAATATGTTAATAATAACTATTTCGTACCATGTTTGTATAGAGACAGTATAATACAATATGTTGGGGAGGATCTTTGGTATGTTTTATGTAAACCAAAATCATATTACAAGTCATAACAGCTCATTTTTATTAATTTTCCTATGTATTTCCCATCAAGTCATTAGTAAGGGTTTTAGAGGGTTTTAAGTGGTTTTGACCCTTAAAGATTATTCATAAAATTTTGAAATTAAACTTGTGAAAAAATCCCAATTTTTTTTATGACCCTCTTCAACATCTCTCAACTCCTCATGTTCCCATGATAAACGTTTTTACATATATGAGCTTATAAACTTAGCCTCTCAAGCTCTTCACTGCATTTTGTGCATCTTAAATTCTCATTAATCCATGAAAATGGATTTTTCATGAATTTGTCTACATGATAAAGGTTAAAAATCACATTATAACTCCCTATGAAGGTTATCAAATGTATTTCAAGGCTCACCTATCCATAACAGTGTTATTGGCCCTCCAATTGGGCTTTAAGCCTACACTAGACCTAAAGGCTTGAACTGTCTAGTTGCTCATAACCACCTCTGAGTGGTTTCCAAATATTTCAAGGCATAATTTAGATTTTTTCATGTCTGGGACAAATCATCATACCATTTTATAGTTCCTTTAAGATCTCCCACCTCACTTTATTACTTCCTCATGTCAAACCTGCAAGGCTTGTTTCTATATTTTTGACCTTTGTCTAAGATAGAATAAAGGGTGCTTCCTCTATTTTCCCAAGAAAAATAATTACATAATGGTATTGGTAAATTCATGAGGAACCTTTTTCAAAATTTATAGGGTTGGATCACACTTTTAACATCCCCAAACGTCATAAAACCAAAGGCAAACTTTTGTAGAATTCATTGATTATGTAGGGTTTGTAAGCATGGGTGTAGGTTGAAACATGGAACCATCCATACTCTATTTACATTTCATGAGCATAAATTTATATTATTATCATCATTTTTAAGGTGTTATCAAACACTCTACTCTTCCACCAACTCCTCACATCTTTCCAAACATAGGCCTAGTCTATAGACAATGTACTATGTGTTGATTGTAGGTGTGTTTGAAGCCAATGGGTTGTGTTTGTAGGTTATCACCAATGATATACGTATTAAATTATACTAGGTTCTCCTTAAATTCATAAAAATCCCCTCCTCAATTTATTATACTTGTCTCTAATCATAGGTCTAGTCCACCTCCAAGTTGCATACCCTTAGATCTTTATTAGTACATGGCTCAACTATTGGTGGTCACTTTGGTAATAAGGGATCCTTATAGGATTTATGTATAATCCAATTCATTTTTAGGCTTTTTTGGAAGATTTTTAAACTCAAAATCATATTCAAACACATTCATGACAAGTTATAGGTTAAACAAACACTCCAATTATTACATTCAACATCTAATGTACCATCATCCCACAACCAATTGTAGATGCCTATCTTTCAAGAAAAAAATAGGGTAATTGAAGGTGGTAATATGCATTAAGACCCTATAATAAAATTATTTTAAATTTTATTTGAACCAAAATCACAATTTCCATTCTAAGTAATTAATTACTTATATGGTTGTACTCCATTAGGTCTCATAAAATTGTAAATCCATTTAGGACTCAAACTACTATAGATAACACTATTAGACTGTAGAAAAGGATTGCCTATAATGGAAGTCTAATATACATCATTTATTAGGGAAAAAAATCACTTTCTTTTTCAAGTTATTACCCCTACATGATGGATATATTATGGAATCATTTGGACCTATCTAGACCTCATATCATACTACTTTATGATGGCACCAAGAATAGACAAGGACTTGTTTCAAAAGAATTAAAGTAACATGTCCCTAATCTTAATTTTTCAACCTATGGTGGGATAACATAGTTCCTCCATTATTACCATGACATCTTCAAAAATTCAATACCTTAAATAAGGTTCCAACCGATTTCAAACACTTGTTTTCCAATATTCTTAGGCTTTTGTGGAGACCTATAGGTGCATATGTAGGTGTGACACAAGGCAGTGAAGGTGGAACATAAAAAATATGCCTATTTGATGATCCTATAATCAATCCTATACCTTATACAAATCTTAAAATTGATCCTTTTAACCTTGAATGACTTCAAACTAGTTCCAATATCCTTATTATAATGTGATTAATCTCTAGTAGGTGCACATTAGTATCAAACAAAGCAAAACTATATGAATATGTTAGATAATTAGTTATCTCAATAGATCTCAAAATACCATTGGATATATAAAATATGCATTTTCACGTCAATAGTTAATTAATTTCTTTTAAAGCCTTATACTTGGCCACCATGGTTGTGAGAAGTTCCTTATCACTTGATTGTGTATAAAAATCTTGCAAAAAGTGGACTTTGTTAACATTCTCACTATATGACCTTGATACCATATCTTCAGAAGAAGGGGATAATCACCATAAAGTTAAATATCAAATATCAACATGTTAACTTAAATTTTGATTCAGATGATGGTTAAATTTAGATACAAGCTCTTACAACTGACAAAACTACATATAGACTATACAATATCTCTCAACTAGTAATTTGAGATGTTTATGCTCTTATCCTTCATCTCACACATGAAAAACATGTCAAGAATAATTTTAAGAGTATTTTAATTCTCTTTGGACCATGTAAAATACTTGGTTTGTATATATTAGCTCAATCAAGGATAAAACTTACAAGGTGTGGGGATAAGCATGCAAAAAGAGGAAGTTAACTTCTAAACAATGGTTCATGAAGAAAAACTAGTCAATAATTGAAATCCTAGCATGAAATGTAATTATAATAAGTGTATTATCATAACCCAATTCTTATCCTACTATAAGTACCATGAGAAAACATTTTGATCATTTCTACATTCCTAGTGAAGTGATGGAGAATTGAAATGGTTTTAGGCCAATTTTAAGACTTTAAAAGTAGATGAAATGTATAATTCAACTCAAGAAAGATGAAGAGTAATTTTTAAACTTTCCACATGTGCCAAAACACTTGCATAGGTTGTATAATTACCAAAACATCTTCTTTTATAATTATTTTCTTGATTTAACTTATGAACTTACACATTTTTATTTAGAATTGACATGAATGACAATAATTAGGGACATTGGGGAAAAATTTGAAACACTTTTCTACTTAGGAAAACCATACAACCCTCATAAATGAATCAAAATAGTGACCTTAAGTGAAAATAAAGACTTAGGACTATATTTTATTATGTCCAAGGTTAATAACACATTAAATGACATTTATAGGACTATGACACACCCTATTACATCCTAATATACCCCTATATCAATCTTTTTTCTAAATGGGGTTGACATATTTTGACTTTTGGTCAAAATGTTCAACACTTACCTCAATTATATCAAACAAAAACATTAATAACACAACACTCTCACACCACTACAACAATATTCTTTTGATCAACATGCTCTCAAGACCTTATGCATACATAGAGCCTCTTTGTGATAACATTGACAACATAAATCTAACCTGAACAATGATATTAATCTTCATATAAACCAATAGAAGAATCATTAAGTTGCCTTTAAATTCTCTATTTCCTTCAAATTCTCCCTTGTCACATGTCTTCCTTGTCACATCAAGAACACAAGTTCATATCTCATATTCCACTCACCATGCATCTTTACTAGATGCACCTTGACATTAATGGCATCATCCTTGACATAAAAGGACATCAAAATTAACATTAATGAAAACATTTCTCAATAATATAATGCTCAAATACTAATCACTACCTCCTATTTATAGTCTACTTAGGTTATGGTTACTCCATAGACAAAGATAAATAATTAAATGAGTTCATAAAAAAATAAAATATGATAAGGAGGGGTTATGAAGGCCACAAGTTAGCTACATAGATCCCAATGCATGCTCTAGGCTATGGGTGTATCATGCATGTCCCATTAAAAATAGAGTATCCCTAAAATTTGAATAACTTTGGATGCTACTATATAAAATATTCATCCTCCCACATTACATATTAATGGTTTATATTATTTTACTTTATCAAATACTCCTTAATTTCTCTTGTTATCAACATATTAGTGTGTGTTTGAAGGATCTCATCAAGTTCTAAAATGATATGACCTTATTCATCTAGTTATAATAATTAAATGTAGGTATAAAATCTCTATCTAATTACCTTATTTATGAAATATACATGAAATACATAATGTATGTGAGTGAATTAGGGTAGCTCTAGCTTTTACACAAGACTGTCAATTTTCTTTATGATCTTATAAGGGCCATAATATTTTGGTGAATTTTTTAATCCCTTTTTGTTGTTTTAGATACATATGGCTATGTGTTTTAAAACAAAAAAATACCTACCCAATAACCTATGCCATAATGTTTCTCAATTTAGTGATGATCTGTTTGTTACTTCATTCTATTCTAGGTTATTGCCAAATTATCTCTCAAACTAGTTAATACCTCTTATTGACATTGAATGTGTTATTAAATAGATTGAACCTTAGAATTTACCTTTAAGGATTAAATTATGGATGTTTAATGATATCCATAAAGTTTTAAAAATGGAGACATTTTAGATTATGTATTAAATGAAGTGTTATACTTCAATTCTGCTAGTGGCATCTAATGAACCCAGTTTGCTTATTGATTTGATGCAAATGAAAAGGAGATACCCTTATAAGTAGTTTTCTACCACCTATTTTTCCCCATAAAATTTATGATGATATGAAAAAATATGAGCCAACTAATTACCCAAACTTGAGAAAAAATTCATTCCAAAAATTACCTTTAAAGATGGGATCATGATCATGATCACATATAATGATCTTAGGAGTAGTATGAAACTTTTGAATTATATCCCAAAAAGTAAAAAATATAGTACTAACTACAAATGAATATGAAAAGGGAAAAATAACATATTTTTTGAGCCTATCCAGAATAACCATAATGAATTTTTAACCCTCAGACCTTAACAAACCTTAATGAAATCCATAGAAACCTCCTCCCAACTTTGGCTAGGAATGGATAAAGGTTGTATAAGACATGGTGTCTTAATTATTCCACTATTGTTTTGTTGACACACCATGAATTTAACCACAAATTTATTTATATACCCATTAAATCATTCCAAAAATAAATTTTACTTTATTCTATGATAGGTTTTTAAAAAATAGAGTGCCTAGTATTAGAGATGCATGAATATTTTAAAGGATCTTATGCTTCACAATAAGATTATTACATAGGTATGATCTATTTGTATACCATATTTTCCAATAATTTTTTTTATAGTTACTCTAACCATTATGGATATTCTTAATCAAAACCTTTATATCCCTATCATTATCCCATTCTCATCTAGCCTCTTCCAACCAATATTCTGGTCAAATGGTCATTACACATAACAATGTTTGAGTGGATTCATCCTTCCTAGATAGTGCATCAGCTATAACATTATCTATTCCTTTATTATAGACAATTTAAAAGTAATATCCCAACATCTTAGTCACCTATTTTTGTTGTTATTTTTATTATAATCATTGTTTTCAAAAACATTTTATATTATCATGATATATCTTTACCTTAAAGTGTTTACCCATAAAATAAGGTCTCCATTGCTTGATTGCATGAAGAATAGACAACATATATTTCTCGTATATTTATTTTAGCCTATTTTTACCTTGGATTTGATGACTCTAAAATACATGGGGTTTTCTATCCTACATGAGTACTATCCCCATGTCATATCTCGATGCATCACATTTGATAATAATTTTTTTGTAAAATCAAGGGTAGCCAAAACTAGAGTGATGCACATAGCCTCCTTTAGCTTCTCAAGGTCTATGGTCACTAATGCATTCCATTATACTGATTCCTTAAAATAATATGTGAGTGGTGTTATTATGTTACCATAATTTTTCATAGATATTTGATAGTAACTTGTGAGCCCCGTAAAGCCTCAAATATTATATAGGTTTTTGGGAACTTGCCACTCTATTATAACTTTCATATTCTTAGGGTCTAATTTTTATCTTTCATGTGAAAATATATCACCTAAATATTTCAACTCTTGGAATTTAAAAACATTTTTTTATGTTTTACTTAAATTTTATGTTGTTCCAAAACTAACACAAATTATTTCATATGCTGAAAATGTTCTTCACAATATTTTTTGTATACTAGCTTGTCATTAAAAAAATAACACAAATTTCCTTTAAAAATTACTAAAAATAATGTTCATTTAATTCTAAAATGTAGATGTTACATTTTTGAGGCTAAAAGGAATGACCAAAAACTCATAATGGCCTTCATGAGTTTTGGAAGTTATCTTTTGGATATCTTTATCTCTAATCAAAATTTTATGGTACCCAAAACAAAGATCTAGTTTTGTAAACCAAAAAACACCATGTAACACATTTATAAAATAATCAGTTACTAGAATATGAAACTTATACTTGATGGTGTACTTGTTAACATATTTTTATTTTAGGGACATCATCCAATTGTCATCCTTCTTATGCACCATAACCACTGAGGATGAATATTCACTTTGGCTATGTCTTATAATACATGCATATAACATCTCTTGTACCATATTTTTTAGTTTCACTCTTATAGAAATAAGGATACCTATATGGTATAATTTTTGGTGGTCAATTCCATTGAAGTAGAAATATGGTATGATCAGGTTCTCTTCTTGGTGGAAGTCATTTTGGCAAGGTGCTAAAAATAAATGGGTGTTCATAAATAATCATTTATAGATCAAGATGTGTAGACACCTATGTTGGTTGAACTTATATGAAATCCAATATTACTGCAAATCCTTTAGCCCATTATTTCACTAAATTTTATCTATTTTAAGTCTAAAGTAAAATAGAAATAAATATGGGGATAAGTGATTAGAATGAACCTAGATTTGGTTTACACACCATATCTAGACCTTGTGAGCACTCCTATTTAGCTGGGAAGGACTACCATTAATTAAGAAAACACTACCACAAGATTTTTTTAGTAGTTAAATGAGTGGGCTACGAAGCTACATGCTTGTTTTAGGAAGTGTGAAACTTCCTTAGAGATGATAATCCACTTTTGAGAGATAAAAGAATAATAAATAACTAAAAGAGAGGTAAAGAGAGAGTGAAAGAGAGATAATATTACCATTATTAACAACAAGTATGCAATAGAGAGTGACAAGGTGTAGGTGATGTACTCTATTTATATTTTATAAGTTGTCTAGGTAAGTTTTGAATAGGTTATGGAATCCATAGTCATCAACATCGATAGGGGAGTGACCAATATCAATTATACTACTAAGGTCGGTAGTGAGGAGACTGATGTTAGTTAGGCTACCAAGGTCAGTAGGGGCAATAATTTTTTGGGAGCTTACATAAGGATTTTATAGGTCTAAGAAATGGTTTGGATTAGGTTTTGGAGGTTGGGAGTATGAGAGAGATATTATGACTTGGATAGATCTAGTCAAAGGTTTGGTGTCTCAAGTTAAGGGGAAATAAGTGAGGAAGCTTTGTAACTCCCTCACAGGGGTTCAGTTAGAAGTGCATAAAGTAATTCATAATATATATAAATAAATATTAGAATAGATGTTCAACATACCTATAGAATAAGTGATGCACATAGTTGTGGTTGCCAAATGATATGTGCTAGATTAATGATCCCTAGCATAGAGTTTGAACCTAAATGCCTAAATAAAGAGAACAAGCAAGTGTTTATGGTGCTCAAGAGCTTAGTTATTGATCATGAATGACTTACACAAAATGATTTTAAGTGAGTATTTCAAAAATAGAGTGTCAAGAGCTTGAATGAGAGTAAGAATCAATTTTATTAATTTCTAATGACCTAAACTTTAGGTTGGAGTTTGACTTATATTGTTGACGTCAATGATGCCATTGATGTCAGTTGTGATTTGACTAATGTTGGTGGTCCTAGAATAGGTAAACCTTACTATTTTTGGCATGTTTTCTATTCTTGCTCATGCCAAGTGTGACACCCATTATAAAATGGTAAAAATAAGAGGTTAGGAAGGAGGTAGTTGATTAGGAAATTAGTTTGGAAGTGGGAATAAGTCTTGGGTAGTAAGGATGAGAGGACTAGTTCTTGAGGTGACTCATCAGGTGAGAATTATTCATAGGGACAGGTAGCTAATTATAGTGGAAATAGGGGTTTTAAATAATATTAATTAATTATTTTAAATTAATTAAATGTGTGAGGGGTAAAAGTGTGGGTTAGGGAGATTAATTGTTATTATAGAAATAGGCTTAAGGGGGGTTTTGACACAGGGAGTTATGCATGTGTGTGTGACATAAATTTGGTGTCTAAATTTTCCCAGTTTTGTCTTTTAATTTGTACTAGCATATTACAAACAAAAAATAGGAGTTAGATGTTCTAAGTATAGGATGAGGTATCCCCCTTTAAAATGGTAATTGATGGAGGATAAATTGGAATCAGGTACCAGTTTAATAGAAAGGTAATTGAGTAAATGGTGGAGAATTGAGTATCACTCCATATACCTATAATAAAGTGAGCTACATTCAAAAAATTCAAGAATAGGCATGGTTATGGAGGACTTAGATAGAAGTAACTAAAGCATGAATTGTAAGTGATAGCTAATAGGTCAAAATAATCAAAGTTGTAGCTCTAACTATCAATATGTCCTAGGTATCTGAGGTAGGAAGTGCCCCTAGGAAATAGAAAAGGGTTGAAGGTGACAATATGGGCTTGGTTTCCATCTAAAACACCTTATATACATGAGTGTGCATAATAGCCAACTATAGCAGAATAACATCAGTAGTCAAGATAAACAATGTGAGGTTAGTGTAAGAGGGTCAATGAGTATGGATATATTCATAATATTCAAGAAAAATCATTGTGGATAAATATTTAAGTGATATTCAATGGCATTTGTCAATGTTGGGGAGATATATGTGATCTTGAGTTGCCCCAGTGTATGGGTAAAGTGTGAACATTGGGGTTGCTATGTTTGGGAAAATAGTATTGGAATGGTGTTGATGTTGGTAACATTATTGATATCAATAGTATAAAGTGTTGACATCAAAAAACCTAGGGTAACATTGCTGATGTCAGTTTATATAAGCATCAACATCAGCATATTAGGTCAATAATGTTGATGTTGATGGTTGACAAAACTTGACAAAAGGGGGTTTAGCGACTGACCAAACTCATTTGTAACTTTGTGATTGGAGATAAGAAATAGAACTTGTAGAGTGATTTAAGATGTTAGATAAAGGAGGGGACATAGTGGGAGGTGTACCACCATAAGAGTCAGTGGTGTCAGCCAAGAGGAGACAAAAAGATGAGGTAAGAGCTTATACTAGTTTGATTTTGGTATTTATAATTTTTAGGCTAAGTGAGAGCTGGGGGTGTAGAAAATGTTAGTAAAGGGGTAGAAAATATGGTAGGGTAGTTGTAGGATAAGTTAAGGGGTTTTGTGGGTAGGTTTTTAGGTGAAATGGGTAAGTTTGGGTTTGGGTTATTCAGCCCTAGGGCTTAACCAGTTGCCAAAATTGGTGAGGTCTATCGATGTCAACTAACACAACACTAAGGTCAACATGTTCCTACCAACATCAATCAGTATGTAGGCCTATAAAGCATTAGTTTTAACATTAATGTTGATGTTTGTGACTGTAGAAAAGTAGCAAAACAAGAGAAAGGGTGAGTTTGGATCTCTAGTTGAAGTAGTCAACTAGCCTAATGGTTAAGCTAGCCTTATAAGACCCTATGTCAACTGAGTGTTGCCTACATAGCCTAATTTAGGGCCTCAAGCCAATGTAGTTTTCCCAGAGCCTAAAAAAAAAAGATATAAAAATGTGTGATATGGGAAATGGGTAAATAGTAAGTTGAGATAGGTTGAGAAGTCTAGGTCTTAAAAATAGGTCATAATGTCAAGAGTTAGGAATATAGGCTATGAGGACTAAATTTGTGAAAGGTAGGTATACCTAGGGTAGAGAGAGAGGAAGTGAAACCTAGAGTAGTGAGAGAGAGGTAGTGAAGCCTAGGGTAGATAAAAATATGCAATGAATCCTAGGGTAGTTAGTGAGGTGGGTATATGGCTGAGCTAACCTCAGAAGACCTCATGTCAACTGAGTGCTACTTACATAGTCTGATTTAGGGCTTTAGGCCAATGTAGTTATCCCAAAGAGAAGGGAAAATTTTAGTGATAGAGTATATTAAAATGTATGTTACTTGAGTTTTGTGTGTATGGATACAAGCAAGGATGGAGCTGATATTACAAGATCATCTACTAAGGTTGTTGACATGCATGAGGAGGGATGTCACTCTAGATGAGTGGGAGCATATGGTGGTCATGGGGTTAAGAGGAGTATGATATTAATATTGAGTCTCTCAAGGTGTGTCCTTGATGATAGCATTGATTGAGAGGTGGGATCACACCACCAATAGCTTCACTTTAACTGGAGAGTTGATAGCTACTTAGGAGGACATATATAGGATTTTATAGCTACCACTCTAGGGTGAGGAGATTTTCACATGATAGAGAGGAGCATGATATACACATGGTCAATTTATATCGAGAGCATGTTAGTGAGGTGACTTACCACTCTATGAGTTTTGCATATGAGCCACTCTATATGGTTGATGAGGAGTAACATCATTTGAGCATCTTGATGATGATTGGGATCATGGTGTATGCATTACAAGATATGGATGGTAGGATATTTTTGATTGAATTGATAGGTATGATTATATAAATGGTTAAGTAATGGACCATTTTTACTTGGGGTCTAATATTTTTAGCACAATTATATAGAGAACTATGGGGTTTTAGGCTATGACAATGATACATTTTGTGTCAGCCATCTACTATACTATTAGGCATATGAGCATATCATGGTGACATGACCACTGGGGTTACCTACCACTATACTAGTTGGATTTAGGGTTGGTTTTAGATGGTGGAGAGAGGGCATGGCATAGACCTAAGTGGATGGTGTGGTTTAAGACATTGCCTATTATAGGTGCATGATTGAGGGCTTGATCCCTATAGATATTTTGTGGAGACCATATCTAACATACCCAATTTTAAAAGGATAGGCACAACAACTTGTTGGGTTTTAGAGATCATTATGGGTTAGGGATAGAGCTCCATATAGATATATATATGATCAAAATAATCATCATCTACATCATCATAAAATCATATCTCTCTCTCAAAATATACATCTCACATATTTAGCTCGTAGGCCGATATACGTATCACAAATATAATCAAAACTAGTAACCTCTAACACTCAAGGTCCACACACACACACACACACACACACACACACACACACACATGAGATGTTTATTTATTGCTATGTTGAGATGTGATTATGGATGATGATGATGACATGGATGAAGATTATTATATGATATGTTAATTTGATGTTAATGTTTATCATGTTAGTTAAGTTAGGCTAGGATTTCCCATATATGTGATGGTATATGCAGAGTTGGTTGATTAGTTTCATCTTAGCATTTTTTCATATTTTGTGATGGTGTATGCTTAAAATGAATAGATTGGTTATGTTAGTTTATTTCAGCTTTTTTTCCATATTTGTGATGGTTTATGCATAAAATAAATTGAGTAGGCTTTGTTAGTGTTAGTATGACATTATTTATTTCATCTCAAATAGAGATATCGACATGTGATGTGGATGGGAAATTAAAGAGGCAAAATGCTCATGTATTAGCAAAGACCATAATTTAGAACATAAATAGGCTTAGGAAAATGATCCTCTTTCATGCCTTATATCTTTGAACCATTGTTTTTATTAGAGAAGCATCATTTTTACCTTATTTTAAGTGAGATTTATAGTCCCTTGAAAGAGTATGAGGGGAAAAAGGGTAAAATGAGGGAAAAAATGTTTGGGTAACATAACCTAGAAAGTAGAGATGATATGCCCCTTTTGTGGGTGATGTGAGAACTACTATAGGTAAGTCAATGACTTAAAGCTTTTTTTTTTTGGTTTTTTGTGTAAGCTAATCATTATGAGAGGCCTACAATTAGATTTTGTATGGGATTTCATAGCCTACAAAGCTAGGATAAGCATTTTTCATTTGTTTTTCCCTTTGAGAACAAAGGTTGGCTTATCCATCCTTCAAGGGAGTTGTCTAAGCATTTGTTTTTAATTTTAAATAGATGTCCTTCAAGGGAGTAGTCTGTTGATAGTAGAAAAGGGAAGTTACGTAGCTATCCTTTAAGGGAGTAGTCTACGTTGAAAAGCTTAACCTAAGACTTTCTCAAATATCCCAATTTTTTTTTCTAGTCATAGACAAGACTATAGAGGCTTAGGAGTTTTCTATTTTGAGGATAAAACTGTACCAGCATGTAAGTTAACTAAGTGTATAGGATTAAGGGTGAAGAAGAAGGGAAATGAATGTATTAGGGATGCTCAAAGGATGAGCTCAAGTTAAACATGAAGTAAAGTGATACTCATTTAATAAAAGAATGGTCATAGGTGTAAGGTATTTAAAGGCTCAAGTTCTAGTCTTCCTTCAATAAAAGACAATGATAAGTGCTTGAGCCATACTTGTGAGTTATAGTATAAGGTCCAAGAAAATTAGGAGAAAACTTACCCTATTTTATTTTCTCCATATTTTTCATGTGTTTATTTTCTTTTAAGATAAGATATCCTATATTAAAATCTCACTTTTTGAGGTTTTTCTTATAAGCATGTTTGGTACGCTCTTGATAAATTTGGAGGTAGTGGAGGGCTATGAGAGGATGCTCATCAAGTAATTAAATTTGAGCCAAAAATTCTATGAAATTCATCATTAGTAAGTATGTCTTGTAGATAAATGTGAAGATAAGGAATCTGGACTTCAAGAGGTAAAATAGCCTCCATCCCATATACCAATGAAAAAGGTGTATCACCCATAGGGTTTTGAATGCTAGTGTGGTAAGCCAATAAAGTAAAACAAATGTGTGTGTACCAATCCTTTCCCATATCATTGACTACCTTCATTAGAATTTTGGTCAATGTTTCGTTAGAAGATTCTACCTATCCATTAGCTTGTGGATAGTATGGTGATGAGAAGCTAATTTGATTCCAAATGTATCATAAAGACTTTGAACAGTCTTGTTTTTGAAAGATTTTTCATTATCTATTATAATCTTAGGAGGAACACCAAAATGATAGATGATGTGATGGATAATGAAGTCAACAATCTTTTTAGCTTTAGTGGAGATGAGAGGGATGGCCTTAACCCACTTGGTGAAGTATTCAGTGGCAGTAATGATATAATGATGATGGAGGGATGAATGAGGGTTAATCTATTCAATTATATCTAAGCCCCATTGGGAGAAGGGCCAAAAGTCCTTAACTAATTATAATGCATGACTAGGAACATGAAGGAGATTAGTGTGGTGTTGACGCTTGATGCAACACTGAACATAATCAACACAGTCTTGATGAAGTATGGGCCAATAATAACCCAATCAAAGGATACGCTTGGAAACTGCATGACCATTGAAATTCCCACCATAAATCCCATCATGGAATTCCTTAATAATGAGGAGAGCCTTAGTCCTTTTGAGGCATCTAAGGAGAAGACCATCAAAACTTCACTTGTAGAGAAGTCCCCCTAGTATAGTGTAATGAGAGGCATGTTTTATGAAGGCCCATTTCCATTATTGGAGAGATTAGAAGGGGTAATAGAGAAGGAAAGATAATTTGTGAGTTGTTTGTACCATAAGTCTTGTGGGTTATTTGTTACATTTATAACAAAGAGGATGTTAGCTAAGATATAGGAGGGTAATTTTAAGTAATGCACAGTGACATAGATTCTTGAAGAGGAGGATGAAGAGGGTATGTGTGAAGTAAGTGAATCCATCATGTCAGAAAACTTATTTGTATATCAAGGAATAGTTTTCAAGAGATAAGAGTCAAATGATCCCAATAACATATCTACACAATGTTTATATCACTGTAGAATTTTGTTTTACATATCTAGGAAACATTAACCTGGTTAACCACTAGCTGAGAATCACTAAAAATGGTTATGGATTTGATATCCAAGAAGATATCTATTTTAATTCCTATAATCAAAGCCTCATATTCAACCATATTGTTAGTTCATTCAAAATCTAGTTTAAATGACAAAGGCATAGGATCACCATCTAGAGGAATAAGAATGACCCTCACTCCCCCACCATTTTAACATTTAGATCCATCAAATAACATCATAATTTGATAGGAGATGTCATCAATGGAGAGCATTATAATAGATTCATTAGGGAATTTGAGGTTTGATGGTTTATTATTAGGTAAAGGGGTAATAACTAACTAGTCAGATTTTGTTTTCCCTTTAATAGACTTTTTCTAAATGAATTCAATAAGAATCATGAACAACCAAGCTACATGTTTGTTGTGATATGGTTTAGAATGAATGTATTTGAGGGGATTGGTATGTGTAACCACATAGGTTTTGTGATTTGGGAGATAATGGTGAAGCTTGGAGGTGGAAAAGACCAATGCAAGGCAAAGTTTTTCAATGTGGGTATATCAAGTTTCATAATCAATAAGTGTGTAGCTTATGTAATAAACTACCTACTCTCAATGTGCAATCATAACACCTAGAGAATGGTCTATTACAAAGATGTATAGGTAGAAAGGCTAATTTTCCTTACATGAAATAATAAATAGTGGGGAAAGGAGGTATTGTTTAAGTGCATCAAAAGATTCTTGGAAATCTATATTCCAATTGAAGGAGACATCCTTTTTGAGGAGATGGTTAAAGGGTTGGTAGTGATCTAACAACTGGTAAATGAAGAGATGAATTTACTAAATTTTTCCTTATAGTCTATGGAGTTGTTTGATATTAGTAGGTGGAGGCATCTCTAGGATTGTTATAACCTTAGTAGGATCAGCCTTGATACCATGGAGAGAAATGATAAAACCTAAGAGTTTACCAAAAAGAACACCAAAGACACATTTCTTTGGGTTTAGTCGAATGTTATATTAGAGGAGATGAGTAAATATGGTTTTGAGAATCATCAATTATTCTTGACAAAGTTTATACTTACCAAGTAAGTCATCCATGTAATCTTCCATAATTTTGTGTAGGAGATCATGGAAAATGTTGGTCATGGTGTGTTGGTAGGTTGCACAAATGTTCTTCACACCAAAATGCATGACCTAATAATAGAAATTCCCCTAGGGGGTAATAAAGGTTGTCTTATGTTGATCCTCAAGAGCAAATATGATTTGATTATATCTAGAGAATCTATCTATAAGTGATAGCATCTCATGGCTAGTTGTTAGATCAATAAGTTGGTCAATACTTGGCAATGAGAAATCATCTTTTAGACATGTGAGGTTTAAATCATGATAGTCAATGCAAAAACAAATTCCCCTAGTCACTTTTGTGATAATAAAAATATTATAAATCTATTATGGGTAGTCGATGGGTTGGATAAAGTTGATAGAAAGGAGGCATTGGAGTTCTTCTTTGACTAGGAAAGCAATATGAGGATGCATCTTGCAAAGCTTTTACTTAACAAGTTTGGCATCTCAATTGGTGATAATAAAGGGGTAAATATTAGGCATGCCATTATAAGACAAAGAAAAGGCTTTGCTATGGTCATTAAGAAATGTGGCATAGTCAGCTTGCTCAGAGGAATCTAAATATTGGCCAATTTTGAGGATGCGAGGGTTATTGTGAGATGATAGGTTGATGTCAATGGTTGATTCATTTAACATATCTTGTGTTTTAGATGGAAGTGATCATTAGATATAGGAATCATCCACACCCATGTAGGTGAGAATTGTGTCATCATCTTGACATTGGATAGTGTTAATAGTGGGAGAGTCTTCAATAATTATTTCATGATGAATGAGAGGAGGGGACCTTATTTGCTTACCCTGATGATAGGTGAGAGGCCCCAAATAGATGGCATTTATTGAAAAAAAATTAGGAAGTATAGATACCTTTGATTTAGTAGGTGATGGTGGAGAAGGATATACTGGTTCTTCAATAATTTTTTCATGGGAGGTTTTAGTTAGTTTACTATTTTCATCATATCCCACTCCACACCTCTTTTTTGGCATTTTCAATGGTGTTACTAGTAGGATATTCAATAGGTGTATGGACACCTTGATCATAATGACCCAAACCAAATCCTTTCTAGGCACACATATAGAGATAAGTGTGAGTGAATCTAGGGTTACTCAGGAAAGCGAAGTCATAAGTAAATGGTTATGGCAAAGAAGATGGATTGTTGACAGTGGGAGCTTGATCAATTCCCCTATAAATGAAATTAGTTTAAATATTAGAGGGATCATAAAGGATGACCATCCCAATATGGGGATCATAATTTAGGTGCTTGTGAAGCCTTCCATACTCCTGTAGAGTATAAAACATGTTGAGCATCAACAAATGATACTCACTAAGTGACAAATGTTGAAAGGTCTTATCCATGGGATCTATGTCAGGAATTTGTGTTATCGGTATCTATGTAATGAAAGGAGTAGATCTTGTAGAAGCTTCAGAAGTATCATGTAGAGAAGATGATTTTTTCAATTAGATGAAAACATCATTGGGACTATAGGTCATGTTGCATGTTTTAAATAGAGGTGGGTTAACATGTATAACCTACACTTGTCCATAATGTTCAAAATTGACATAGTGATGCAAATTTGAGGGTACACATGCCATAACGCATATCCAAAGGCATCTAAGTAGTATGTTATATTATAACTCTCCTTTCACAACATAGAAGATCTTGGGAATTGTGTGGGTACCTACACAAAAATGTAATACAATAGTGGCCATCATAGTAGCTATAGTATCATTAAAGGAATAGAGTACTGCATTGATTTAAGACAGGAAATTATTGGGAAGGGCTATTTATTTATAGGAATGGGTGGGAATAATATTAATAATAGCTCCCCCATTGATCATAACTCTCTTGATATGAGTTTGTTTAATATATGCAGTAATAAAAAGGGTAGAATATTGATCTTCAGGATGTTAAAGTAGAATTTTTGATTCACTAAAAGAAATCAGGGAGATGGAATTAAGTGAGTTGACCAAAGTTGCAAGAGGTTGGGGATCATTCGATTTTACCTCAATCACTTGCAAAACACTAATCAAAGATTTATGGTGTTGGGATGAATTTTGGATTAACTCATACAAAGACATTTTCATAATAGTTTAGTGAAGCTATTTCACCATTGAGATTTGAATAGCATCTAAAGATTTTGTTTTAGGAACACCCAAGATGGAAATCTTAGGATTATTTGGTGGAATGTATTTCATGAAAGGATGAGCCTAAAGAGCATTAAATTTTTCCTTGGCTTTATCTTTTTGGTTTTGTGACCGTGTGGCCACATTAACTATATTGATTTGAAATGTTGGTGAAGGAGGTGGTAAAGGGGTTACAATGACATCTTTGGGTTTGAATTTAGGTGGAATGGGAGGAGGCACTATGGATTCCAAAGGTAGAATAACATGAAGGTTAACAGGATCATCATCGAAGAGAGTATCAACAACAAAGTGTTGTTGAATAACCACTATGAGGGCTTTAAAACTCTCAATAGCATGTCCAAGTGAATGATGATATGAACACACTTGTGTGTCATCAAACCAAGATTTATTCATTCTAATAGGACTATAAGGTTTAATGGGATGAAGAGTTATTATGTAAGATTTTAATAATTGATGTAAGAAAAAGCTTTGAGATCCTACAAGTGGGCTCACAATTATTGTGCTAATAAGAGTGGACACCTTCTTTTGTTTTAATGTTGGAAAGGTAACATTACATAGTGCCTTATTTGGTGATAGTGGAGTTATGTGTTTTTCTATCACTTTCTTAGTGTTAGATGTGAGAGGTCTACCAGATGGCAAAGGTAAGAGTGGAGGTAGCTTGACCTTTTGTCTAGCTTGGTTAGGTGATATTCCAACTAAAGTAGAGGGGTGTGGTCCCAAAATGGATGGTAAAATTGAGGGTTAAAGAAGGGATCAATGAGATATAGGGAGATTAACATTCTTCTATAATTTAAGCCATGAAACTCCAACTTTTGGTTGAAGAGTTAAATCTAATTTCACCTATGGATGAATTAAATTAGAAATAGGGTGTACACCTAAGGGTCTGATCTACTTTAATGGGGTAAATTCCTATGAGGGTGAGGGTTATAACATAGATGGATGAGATTTAGATGCTTTTGGTGAAGAAGCTCTAGCTTTTTCAAAGACCTTGGCATAAAGGGTAGTAAGAGGATTGGTGATGAAGGTTGACATTCATTGTGTTGGATAAGGAGTTTTAAGCTGATCCCAAAATGCCGCATGGTTTAGCTTCATGTAGTCAATAAATTCTATACTTTTCACCAAATTTGAGAAGGGTTTAGATGAAGTTGACATATGCCTTATGGTTATGTCTTTAGAAGGATGTAGTGTTTGGGAGAGAGGGAAATTGTTGGTTTCTACTACTTCAGGCCAAAGATGAGAAAGAACCACAATAGGGTCCTCTTCAATAGAGATGGGAGAAGAGACATGATCTACCATGGTTGGAGGGGAAGCAGGCAAAGAAGTTTTCTTAAGAGGGTAAACATAGGTATTATGTCTCCCTCAACATGTGGGCAAGGTATGGGTAAAGTATGATCTTCCATAGCTAAAATAAGGGGTAAGAGTGGTGCACAATAGGTCTCTTGTCTATTATTGGAGTAGATAATACTGACTCCTCTAAGTGCAAAGGTGGAGTGGGTGGGGTACTACTCTCTATAAGTGGAGGAGAAGTAGGTAAAGAAGGTTCCTCAAGAGGGTATAATGCAAGAATGATATTCCATTCAACATGTGGTTGAGGGACAAGTAAGGTGTGGCTTTCAAGTGGTAAGAGGATAAGTAATATTAGTGAAAATAGAATTGATATTACAGGCTCCTTAGGTGGAAAAAGGACTGGTAAAGGAGGCTCTTCCTCTCAAGGGAGTGGAATGGGTGAAATAGGCTCTTCTACCCAAGGATGAAGAATGGGTGAAATAGATGCCACTGAGTGTGGGGAAGGAGTCAATGAAATGGATGTCTCCTATTGAGGGGAAGGTTAAACTAAAGGTATAGGAAAGACCATATTAATCATATGTATATTATGATCACCTAAGTTAGTTATGGACTAGAAAATATTTTGATTTAATGAATGGTTAGGAAAAGGGTGTTTAAACACATCTATACTTTGATTAAGAGGTGCATTTGGATTATCCAAGACGAGATCACCTCTATCAATCATATCTTGAATAATGTTCTTGAGTGTCTTACAATTATTAGAATTGTGGCCTTTAACTTCATGGTAACCACAAAACTCATCTTCCTTATACCAAGTTGGGATAGGATGAGAAGGGTCAAACTATATAGGA
Source organism: Torreya grandis (assembly GCA_037957365.1). Lineage (NCBI taxonomy): Eukaryota > Viridiplantae > Streptophyta > Pinopsida > Cupressales > Taxaceae > Torreya > Torreya grandis. The sequence continues at coordinate 3,075,624 of JARHVA010000147.1, read as the reverse complement.
GATTTGATCTAAGGAAGGGTTATGACATCTTGTTGCAATAGTTTCTCCAAGATGGATGTATATGATTATCCAATGGGAGTGTATTATCTTTTTTCATACCATTGCTGGAATTGCTTGGTCAGATTTTGGGAAGTCAAAGAATTTAATTGGTTTATGGTTGTGGTTGTGGAAGAGGCTGACTTAATGACTATTGTATTGTTGGAGCCTTTAGTATTTTGGTTAGAGGGATAATTTTTAGAGGAGGAGTATTTTGATTTGGAATTGGGATTATTACTATGTAACTTGACTTTGCCTTCATTTATAGTGTGAACCTTAAGGTTTTATGCCATTGTAAAGGCCTCATCAAATGTGTAGAAATTTTATACCTAGAGTGTGGATGAGATGTGCTTAGAACATGCCCTTGAGAAGAGATCAATAAGCTCAGGTTGGGGTAAGGATAAGGATATTTGATTGATCAAACTTCTCCAATGAGTGACAAAATCTGCAATAGACTCATCATCAAATTATCTAACATAATAAACGTCTTTTATAGAAACCTTCTTAGAAATGTTATTAGAGAAATGGTCTAGGAATATTTGTGTGAGTTGGGTAAATGAGAAAAGGGAGTGCTAAGGTATAAATCTATACCAATCCAATGCAACACCTGAAAGAGACAAAGGGAAAGTGTGAAGTAGTAATGCATCATCATGTCCTATTAAATAACAAGCATGTCTAAATGATCAAAAGTGTTATTATGGGTCCTTTTTACTCTAGAAACAAGTGAATTTAGGGAGTTACCATTGGCTTGGATAAGGGTGAATAGGCACAAAAGGATAGATTGGTTAATTGCATATCTGATCATAATATAATACATTTATTGAACAAAAAATGGATGTGTCTAGATTAGACATCTTGTCCATTAGAATCTTAATGAGGTTTAGAGGGGGATTAGTTTGGGGGATACCTCTTAAGCTATAGGGAAGATGATAGGAAGTAGATGGAACATATGACATAGTTTTTTGAGGTTGTGTTGGGGCAACATAAGGATAATGAGTCTTAGGCTGGGGTGCAAAAAGAAAAGAGACTTGTCCCATTGTGTTGGAGACTATGCCTTTATTGGTTGTTTTTACTATAGGTTGGATTGTTGGCATGGTTAGACTAGATGAAGGGTGAGTCATAACTTGGTTGATTATAGGCATGAGGGTAGATGGAATAGGTACCACTAAATTCTAGAATGGGGTGTGATTTAATTGAATTGGTTATGGTTGTGAAAGTAAGGAAGTCACACTATGGTTTAAGTGGGATTGGGCAGTTAGAGATGCTACACTTTTGACATTATTTATATTTGGGTTACTTGTTGAAGTGGTGGTTTGGGTAACCATGGGGAAAATAGTGAAGGCAACTGAAACTGAGGTTATCTCCATTAGAGAGGTTGGCATATCATACATTGGGTCACCCAAATAATTATGGGTTTGGCTCATAGTAAGGTAATGCTAAAGGGATACCACATTGTGATCAATAAATTTAGCAAAATCTTGATCTCCCTTAGGCACAATTGGAATTTGATTAGGGCTAGGAGTATGCTCTGTATCTAAATTATGCTCCATGATAGAATCAAAAGTGAGAGGGGAAGGTGGAAGTGGTTGCCAGCTTGCATAATTAGCAAGAATTTTGGCTTGAGATTAAGTCAATAACATGCAAGAGGATGTGTAAATAGTCTTACTACCATGTATTAGAAGTAGAATAAGGAAAAAATAGGTTTGAGTATAGGTAAATGGGTTATTTTAGCTTGTTGTTTTGAACATATGAAATTACATAGTCACTGACATAGGTCAACTGACTGATGTTGATAGGAAAAGTTTACCAATGTCAGTGGAATAACTAATGTCAGTATGTAAAATCTGCCAATACTTGTAAGGTTAACCTATGTCAGTCACTATGAAATCCTGGGAGAGGAAAATCTAAATTTTTAAGAAACTAAAAGTTGAAACTAAGTAAAATGGTAGATGTAAAAGGTATGTGTAAAAGGAAGAACACTAAAAAAACTTGAGATAATAGGTTATAGAAATTGAGTACTAAGAATATTATTGATTTTGTGAATCAATTAGGAAAACATCCTTACCAACTCAAAAATATAAAAGGCAATTGAAAAGTAGAAAAAAACATTCAGCTAACAACTATTAAGTCCTAGAGATTAATTTTAGTCTCATGTTGTCTTATGCCTTATTTAGATAGTGAGAAGAGAATTTGGTTATCAAAGGTACTAGAAAGCAATCTAGAGCTAGTTTCAGGTTGGTTTTAGTGTTTAAGAGGAAATTTGTGTTAGACTAGGTATGTGGCTTGTTATAAGATCTTTCTCTCTACACTTCATGAACTTGGAGCAAAGACAAGCCACTTAGCCAAAATATACCTTCTATCTAGAGATTATACTCTACCAGATAATGGAGTGGGTTCTCCCCTTGGTGGTGAAATCCAAGTAGGATAGTCGGGTAGGGTAAGGTGATCCACCAAGTGATGAAATCTTGATGGACCTTTTCTAAGGTGAGTTTAGATGTTTTTTTTATGTGAATGTGATTTGGTTGTGTAACATAGGTGTACTATAATTTATTCAAAATTCTTGTAATTAACTAGGTGAGTTAATATGCAATAAGCAAACAATGAAATGCAATAAGTTTTAAACCCAAATCTGAAATGTTTAGATTCCAATGAAAATAAAGATGAAATAGGAATAGAGTTTGAATTTTACTATCCTAATGTGTATGCAAGAAGAAATAAAGAAGATATTTTTTTTTTGTAAAATAAAATGATAAATTACTTTTAAAGGCAAAGAGAAAAGAAATAAAATTTTAGTTTAATGCTTTTTAAACAGAAAATAAAATACTGAATTTTTCATTTTAAGTGAAAAGAGAAGCAATAAGGGTAAGAAATGAAAATTTCACTATAATGCACCTATATGAATGTTTAAAATAAGAAATGAACCCAAATAAAACTCCAGGGTCCTATTGGGCATGCCAAAATGTTTCACTAAATTTTGTCTATTTTAAGCTTAAAGGAAAATAGAAAGAAGGATGGGGGTAAATGATTAGAATGAACTTGGATTTGGTTTGCATGCCATATCTAGACATTTTGAGCACTCCTCTTTGGCTAGGGAGGACTACCTATAAGTAAGAAAACAACACCACAAGATGTTTGTTAGTAGTTAAATGAATGGGCTACCAAGCTATGCACTTATTATAAGAAGTGTGAAACTTCCTTAAAAATTATAATCCACTTTTAAAAGATAAAATAATAATAAATAAATAAAATAGAGGTAAAGAGAGAATGAAAGAAAGATAAGATTATCGTTATTAACCACTTGTATGTAGAAGAGAGTGATAGGTACAGGGGATGTACTATGTTTGTATTTTAGAAGTTGTTTGGGTAGGTTTTGAAGAGGCTAGGGAATCCACAATCACCAACATTGGTAGGGGAGTGACAAATATTGGTTATACTACTGAGGTTAGTAGTGAGGTGACCAATGTTGGTTAGGTTACCAAGGTCAGTAGGGGAAATAATTATTTGGTAGCTTGCAGAAGGCTTTTTCAAGTCTGGGAAATGGTTTAGATTAGGTTTGAAAGGCTGGGAGAGTTATGAGAGAGAGCTTATGAATTGGATAGATCTAGTCATAGGTTTGGTATGTCAAGTTAAGGTGAAACAAGGGAGGAAACTTTGTAACTCCCTCACGAGGGTTCGGTCAGAAGTGCGTAAAGAAATGCATAGTAGATATAAATAAATAGTAAAATAGATGTTTAAAATACCTATAAAATAAGTGATGTACTTATATATGGTTATCAAATGATATGTGCCAGATTAATGATCCCTAGTAAGGTGTCTGAAATTGAATGCCTAAATAAAGAGAACAAGTGAGTATTATTGGTCCTCAAGAGCTCAATTGTTGATCATGATTGACTTATGCAAGATGATTGTAAGATAGGATGTCAAAAATAGAATGTCGAGAGCTTAAATTAGAGTAAGAATCAATTCTATTAATTTTTACTGACCTAAACTTTAGGTTAGAGTTTGGCTTATATTACCAACATCGATGATCCCACCAACATTGACCATGGGTTGATCGATGTCAGTAACCCTAGAATAGGTAAACATTACTATTTTTGTCATGTTTTTTTTGTTGTTTGTGCCAAGTGTGACACCCATTATAAAATGGTAAAAATAAGAGTTTAGGAAGGAGGTAGTGGATTAGTAATTTATTTTGAAAGTGGGAATAATTCTTGGGTCATTAGGATGAGGGGACCAAGTCTTGAAGTGACTCATCAAGTGAGAATTAGTTATAAGATGAGGTGGCTAGGTAAGGTGGCAATAGGTGTTTTTAATTAATTTAATTAAGTATTTTAAATTAATTAAATGTGTGAGGGGTAAAATTATGGGTTAGGGAGATTAATTGTTATTATTGAAATAGGCTTAAGGGGGTTTTGACACAGGGAGTTATGTACATGTATGTGACATAATTTTAGTGTCTACACCCATTCATTTTATAATATTTTATATATGATGTGAACTAACCATTTTTGGATATTTTTACTATAATCCACATAGTTCAAATATCCTACCTTCGTAATGAAAGCATGTGAATAATTATTAGAGATTATTCTCTATCATGCTCAAATATATGATCCATAAGAATCAAGAACAATGTTTGTCCTACCCATGGAAATATTAAACATATGATAATCTATCTTTTATTCACCCATATAAATCTTAATATTATAACATTTCCCAAAATAATTGACTATACAATCATTGATAATTATGACTTAAAATTTTAGAACTAGATATACGAAATAGCTAAAATGAGTATCCAAATTACTATTGATGAAGTTATGTGTATTAAAGTAAATAAATAATGTTACCTTATTTTTATTTAGGTAACCCATAAATTTAAGGTTCTAATAAGTCTAATTCTTTAATGTGCATAACATGAGATAGTTGGTTGGGTTCTTTTATATTATATCTATGGAACCTCATCTTCTTCACCTGATGCTTCATCATCATATTATTATTAATTTACCCCTTAAAATTATAATTATTTATTATTATCACTTTGTTTTCCTCAATTTGATGTCACTATTGAAACATAAAGCTTTCACTAGTTTCTAATCAATTTATTGATGTGTCAATCTTATAGGATGAGTGAATGATGGTGATATTTTGATTCAATATTTGATGTTAATTAATGAATAACTATTGAAGGATAGTTTTTAATTCTACCCTACAATCCATGTGAATATATTCATAGACATTGACTGTGACTCATGTTCAATGTGGTGCTCTTAACCTCCAAGAAATAGGGAATTCAAATGCTACTAGGGAATGTTATCCACACACAAATATAGGTTTTGGAATTGATGAATATAATCCTTCAATTACCTAATTTTTCACATATTTTCCAATTAAATAAAGTTTTTATCACTCACAATATTGTTATCATACATTTGCAGCTCCACTATAAAAGCATATTAGGTGAGATTGATAATATTCTTCTTCTTTTGAGCACACAACCATCAATACCAAATGAATTATTTTGGTTATAGATATAGGGATGCCAAAAATACATTTTTTCCACACGTTATATAATGTATATCAAAAAAATCTCCATTTGGTTGATCCAGGTGACCATATCCTTCCTATCAAACTTTCATTTTTCCACTTTTAGACTCATTTTCCTTGGATATAATATACTTGAATTTAAATTAGCTTGGTTGAAACATCCAATTTTTGGGGTTTTTAAATGGTTATATATGGTTGTTTTTGCTGAATATTCTTCAAATTCATCATAATATCCACCAAATTATTATTTATGACCTTTATTTCAAAATGTATACCTTTCCCTTAAATTATATACCTTACCCACCGTACTCACTTTGTGATACATCATAGAAAACATTGGAAATAACTATCTAAAAATCCCCCTTATAACTCCATATATTATTAATTAGGATTTTTACTCAAAGTTTCAACACCCTTTCCTTGGCCCCTAGTTTATAGTCCTGACATAATGAGGCTTAATAATGTCGATCATGATTGTTACCTTTTACCCAAATTTGACCAAGAGTCTGTTTAAATATGTTAGCCTCAAATCAGAAAATAAAAATAATATGCCCCCACTATATTTTTTTAATATTTATAAAAATGTAATTAAATATAAAAAACCTCAAAATGTAGTCTATAGAGCAAATTTATGAAAAACCCTAAATCAGTAATAACTCAATCAAAATAGATCTCTAAACCTTAATTTTTTACTAAAATGTCCGTGAATGATACTCAAACTATGGTAAAAACATTTTAGATAAATTTAATACATATTACATTATATACTTAATTCTCTTACATTAGGTTATCACTCACTCAATGGCCCAAATCGATGCTCTAATACCACTTGTAATAAAATTACTTCACCAATAAAGTATAATAGAATAATTAGATCATAATACGACTAAAATAAATCATAATTTATGATAAAATGACAAGCCACTTCAATGGGGAAACCTTTAAAACATTACAACAAGAACATAATTCATAATATGATGCTCAAGTATTAATCACTACCTCCTATTTATAGATTATTTAGGTTGTGATTACTCCATAGTAAAACTTAATTAACCAAATAAATCATATAAAAATTAAGTATATAAGTAAATGGTTATGTAATCCACAAATCAACTACACATATCCTAACACATGATATAGGCTAAGGGCTTAGCATAAGACTAGACCTCTAAGATAATACCTTGCCTCTAATTCCTCATTTTAGTACTTAAAATCAAAATGTGAGTGCAATCAAAGAAATTGAGTGTGTTGTATATTTTTTAATGATAATATGACCCCCATATGTGTGTGTGTGTGTGTGTGTGTGTGTGTGCGCATGTGTATTGGATAATTCGATATACTTAATCCTACATATTAGTCATTAAACTACATCGTCCTACCTAGTACCACTAGCTTAGAGTTTTAGGTAATTTTTAGGTTTGTAGCCATATATAATTACCTAAAAATCTAAGATAGTGGTACTAGCTAGGATGATGTAGTTTAATGACTAATATGCAGGATTAGATATATCAGATTATCCAATATATTATAAATATATGGTGGATAGAAAAACTAACCATAAGGACATAAGAAAGACATCCAAAGGAGTTTACCTTTAAGTATAAGTTAACATTTATATATGGACATCTAGTTTATTATACCTTTAAGTTATATATATATATATATATATATATATATATATATATATATATATATATATATATATATATATATATATATATATATATATATGTATATATATGTATATATATGTACATATATATACATATATATATATATGTATATGTATATATATATATACATATATATGTATATATATATATATATATACATATACATATATATACATATACAGATACATATATATATATATATGTGTGTGTGTGTGTGTGTGTGTGTGTATATATATATAATGTATATATATATACATATACATATATATGTGTGTGTGTGTGTGTATATATATACATATATATGTATGTATATATATACATATATATGTATATATATACATATGTGTGTGTGTGTGTGTGTGTATATATATATATATATATATATATATAGAGAGAGAGAGAGAGAGACTTTTAGGGTATTTGAAAATGGTTTCAGACCTATAGGAATTATAATGTATATTCTAAGTTTTAGAGGATCCTCATTAATTTAAGACTTAGATTAATTTAAGGGTTTTGTTATTTTATGTATACATCATAATATGTATGAATTTTGTATGAAGGAACACATCTCTCACAAAGTACCATGAGATTGTCTCACCCCATTCATAGTTCATTCCTTATTAATTGCCTCAAGGAGATTGATGCACTAACAATACCTTATAAGAGAAAACATAAATAAATTATAAATATCAAAATATCAAGTGTATACATAACCATCATATATTTAATAAATTATAATAATAAAGAATTGAAAATTTTAATATTCATAAATTAACCTTTGATATCAAAATTAGGGTTTGGATCCAATAAGGATTCATTAGAGTTACTTTATCCTTTTTAACTTTATAAATTTGGTTTCACATGATGAGGTGTTAGATAATTATTTTTTATAAATGGGAAAACCCATATCATTAGGTTGGGACTTGATATCACATGCCATTATTTCAATGACTAACTAGATAACTACAAATTGGACTCAATCTACATAGAAATATTAAAGAGTGTGTGTCAACATGATTAAAATGTGTGAAGAATGATAAACATTTTTGGATGATAAAATCCTATTAGATGTGAAATTTCCTTGGTAGAATAAATATTTTGGGTGAATTTACCTTTTTTATTTACAAAAGGAACATGAGACACCTTTTCGATAAGTCTAATCTTTTCAATATGACAAAAAACCAATAAACTTAATGGTCACAAAGTGAAAAGTTTAAAATCCAAGTCAACATCAATAAAAATGGTAAAGTTATTAAACCCAATTTTTTTCACCAATAATAGATGCATCAAGTGATGAATTTATAGATGATAACTTTAGTTACTAAATAATGGTCTATGAGTTGCATAATCTCAAGATTTATAATGAAATTTATTAAATGTAAGGAATAGTAATTTGAAACTAAAGTATTTATATTATTGAATGCTAACACACTATAACAATGTTAATGGAATAGAAAACCAATGATTTGGTGGATTGGCCTCATGGAGAAAGGTTTACACTCATTAAACAGAAATGTTCTAGAGTACGTGAAGCAGATTCTCAACATGCCTTAAAAAAGGTGAGTTTTGTTCCAAATTGGTAATAGCTGGGTTCATTGTTTAGTTTACAGTGTTTGGACATTAAAGGATATTTGTATGGCTCACAAAAGGGAAGGAGAATCAAGGAAGTAGGAACCCAAAAACTATGAAGAGTGGAAAGCAAAACAAGATGTCTGGAAGATCCTTCAGAGAGGGAAGGTTATGAGTTACATGGAGCGGCTTCATGGTTCAAAACCCCGTATTACAATGGCTTTTTTCAAAAATTGGATTGATGATAGGGTCACCTTCCATGGCATCATGGTGAATCTTACTGATAAATTCATAGAGGAGGTCAAGGGGCTTCCAACGGAGGGAATAAAATTCTCTAAGCAGACTAGCATTTCAAATGAAGCTTTTTGCAAATTCCCAAAGATAGATGTTAAGGAGCGGCAGTTGGAAAAGAGTGGGGACTTTTTTGACTTGGAGTAGATTAAGGGTATCTGGAGAGATGTCTTATGTTGTATCCATGAGTATTTCATACTTGATGGAAGAAGCAAAAGAGTCCACAAATTTCATTTTGTATTTCTTAATCACTTCAGACACAAAGTAAGAATCTCCTTTCCTTTCTATTTTTGTTTCTCTTTGCTCCAAATTTTGTTCTCTCATAGGAAAAAGGAGTCTCATCCTATATTTCATGAGGGATTAATTCTAATAATTGAAGGTCACTGCAAAAACAAGGCCATTGTAATGAATCCTTATTTGGAAAAAAATAAGGACTTACAGAGTAACAAGAATGAAATAGTAAAAGGGAAAGAAAAAGCTAAATTAAAATTCCCTACTTTTAAAAATTAGATTGCTGATGAGGAAATAGAGTGGGAAAGCATTGAAAATTTTGAGGAGGAAAGCATGGAGGAAGAGGGAGGAATAGAAAGCAAGCAATCAAGTTCCAGCGAGGAAGATCAAGTTCAAGACAAGAATGAGAAAGGAGTCACTATAGAGGAAAAATCTAAAAACAATAACCATGATCCTAAGGAAAACTAGCAAGTGTTTGAGGAAACTGATAAAGACTTGGATGATCCTTTTGAGGACCCTGTTTCAATAAATGAGAAGGAAAATCTAGTTCAAGCCGCCAACCAAGTAATAGAAATGGGAGCTCAAGTTAAGGATGTTAGTAACCAAAATGAAAGCCCTATTGAAACTAAGGAATAGAAATGAATGGAAAGGGAGGATCACATGGAAGAAGTTGGAAATAGTCCCAAAAAGAATACATAAAATTGGAGTGATATAAGGTAGAATGACGAGAGGCACCCACCTATGAGCTTGGCCAATTGCAAAGCAGATGCTATCCTTCAATTCGATTCTTGGATGTATAAGGAGATAATGGAAATCAAGAAAAAAATGGAAATAATGGAAGGTAACCAGGAGGCAGTTTGCAATAAAATCAATAACATGGAAAAGTAGATGAGGGATATTCCTATCAAACTCAAAGACTATGAGAACAACCTAAAGGAACTCATTAAGGAAAGAAGAATGAAGATGGAGGAGGTTCTAGCATATGTGCTACTGCTGTAAACATTGGAAAATGAGCAAATGAGGAAATCAAATCCTTGGAGGGGCCTAGCAAGAGAACTAGACAGAGCTCAAAAAAGAAAGCAATGCAAGAGGGACCCACGTCAGTGGCTACTGCCATTCAGGACACTGCTGTGAAAGGTAAGGAAGCAGTGAAGATGATTTTGGAACTAGAAGAATAGATCTTGGTTCTTTTAGTTGGATGTATTATCTAGTCTCATTACCTGGTTTTTTGTATCCTCTTTACTATGTAGTTTCCAGGTCTCTGTAAAACCTGGGATTTGTCTTTTGATTTTCTTTTATGGTGGTTTTAGGTCCATGTAAAACCTGATTTTGATACTTCTTTGAAGTAGGTTTTAGGTTTCGCCTATGCACATTACTGTTTCATCCTTCTCCCTTTGTTTCAGGGTTTTGGGGTCCCTTCAAAACCTATTTTTACCTTAATCTAAAACAATGTTAATTTTATGTCTTAGTAAATAATGATTTCAATTTTATGTACTTTCAAGTCAAGGGGAAAAATGTTACAAATACCATAAAATAAAATTGCACATGAATGTTTAACCACACTAGGAAATAATTTATTTGAATGAATTTCTTACCTATCTCAATTTCATTAAAACTTTGTGATAAGGTTAGGACCACCTTAGAGACTATTTAACAAGATATTGTGATGTGAGGAACATCATGTTGAATAAGGTGAATGTACACACCCAATTATAGCCACAACTAGCCTCTGACTAGACTTCATATTGATTGTTACCAAACAGTGTAAATTAAGTCTTACAATCATTAAATTTCCTAATTTTGATCATGCATCATTCATCAATTTTCAAAATCACATTGAGGCATCCCTATTGGGGATACTAGCTCGTATGCAACAATAACCTCTCATGGATTCACACCCAATCACCTTGTAACATAATAAATGTCAATTTATCCTATGGACCCATTGAGTGGGGCACTTAATAAAATATGAAGAAAGAAAAAATACTAATAAAAATCAATTAATTAATTAAACAAGATTAAATGCTTAGTTGAATTGTCTATTTACAATTAATGAATATTTACAAATAGAAATTCCAAAAATCAAAATATCAATATTTTCATCATTACCTTTATGAGTTGTCAAAATATCTCAAAATATTCTAAAATATTCCAAAATATCTAATTTGAGAACTATGCTTAGTAATTAAAACTCATAATTGCATGACAACTTTTAACTCAATAGGGATTTAGTCTCAACTCAACCTTAACTCACCTTGTGTAAGAGTTCATTCTTTAGGTTATAATATAAGTCCATACCCATTTATGTTTAATCTATCTTGGAGTAATGTTATAATTCATAATTAAATGTAAATAAGCTTTGTATTTAATGTTACCTAGTCAAATTCATGAGCCAAGCAGCTAAACCAAGGTGTTAAGGAAAGGTGATTCCAACAAAGCTCCATTGATAAAGATTTATTGATTCACAATTTGATCAAACCATTTATATAGGCCATTTGGAGATCCAATGAATGTATAATAAGGTTTTATTTTCTATTTTAGTTATGTTTCATATGCATGTTTGTTACCTATGCTCTCCCTAATGTCTAGGCTAGAGGTATTAGTTTTTAGTTTTATTTGGATTTGATGTTTATCTTTCTAAGACAATACTAATATCCCCTCTTATATTTATTGTTCACATAATTCCATGTCTAGTGGGACTCTATTTTGCACCCCACATATTCATCTTCTTCCCTCAATTCTTCTCTTCCCTTTTCTTTCATTAAACTAAAAAACAAAAAAAAATGGTTGTTAAAATAGTAAAAAAATTTAATCTATTTTCTAGTTTATTATAAAAAATTAGGTTTTTCTTACTAGTTTCAGCCTAATTCTCTTAAAATTTCATTGAAATCTGATTTTTAGTCTAGAATTTATGACTATTTTAGTGATTTTTTGTTGTTTTTTGAATAAACATCCATTAAAAAAATCATATTTTTTAATCCATAAACTTTTTGTTACTAATTTTTTTATAAGTGGTGTGAATTTCTGTTATTTACATTTTTTTATAAATTTCGTAAAAATCCAAGTTATATTTTTTAATATATCAATATTTTACTAACCATCCCTTTTATTTGTTAATTTTTGTTTTAGTTGTTTTTTATTTTGTTTTAAGTTTACAGGTTTATTATTATTATTATTATTATTATTATTATTATTATTATTATTATTATTATTATTATTATTATTATTATTATTATTATTATTATTGTAACTTGTAGGTATTTGGTATTTGGGAGCTTTCTAATATTTTGATTTTTTAGGTTTTGATTTTCCAATATTTCTTAAAAACAAACAAATATATATATATATATATATATATATATATATATATATATATATATATATATATATATATATATATATATATATAGTGTGTGTGTGTGTGTGTGTGTGTGTGTGTGTGTGAAAACCTTGAAAGATGAAAATGACTTATGAAAAAGATTTTCAAAACAACAAATCAAAATGTGAGTTTTTCAACTTTAGAGTGTTTAAAATTATCTTTTATTGGTCTTTAGTTCATGAAAAAAGTGTTAGGGGGTTGTGTGTGTGTGTGTGTGTGTGTGTGTGTGTGTGTGTGTGTATATATATAGACACACACACACACACACACACACACAACCCCCTAACACTTTTTTCATGAACTAAAGACCAATAAAAGATAATTTTAAACACTCTAAAGTTGAAAAACTCACATTTTGATTTGTTGTTTTGAAAATCTTTTTCATAAGTCATTTTCATCTTTCAAGGTTTTCACACAATGCCAAAGGGATAAAATTCATGACATATTTCATTTGGTAATATAAAAAATAACTCTCACTTTAGTTAAATATGCATAAGATTTTTCATTTTTATGTTTGTTGATTGAGTGTTTGTTTGGTACAATAAGTGTCACATGTATGCTCTCCCCCCACCCATTTGGGGAACTTGGGTGATAAAAAATGTGCACTCTTTGCATTTGTCTCTTTTTTTCAAAAGCATGGAGGTAAAGTCACTAAGGCCCTCCCCAAAATCTGAATGATTTGAGTGACCCAAACATGTCCTTAAAGTCCTTCCACTTTATTTATTTTCATGCCTTTTAGCTTGTGGGTAGGAACTCACTTCTCCCTCAAAAGGTCTTTAGGGGTGTTTTTACCTGGGGCTTGATGTCCCAACATCATACCAACCCCACTCCATGGTGGGATATATAAATTTAGGGTGACCCACTAAGATGTTAATGGTACTAGGCCTTAGATCATAGGGGTAACTTAGACATTACACTACACTAAGTATTCGACAGATGTAAAGGTTATGAAAAGGATAAGACCTTTTCATAAAAATCTATTTAACATGGATCTAAATGGCATGATTTCATCTCTAGTGTTAACCACACATAGGACCATCTAGACATGTGAAACCTATAGTTTTAGACAACCCCACTTGTCATAGAAATACTATTGATATAAGGTGAGTAGTCTAAAGTTACATGTCATCGTAAAAAATATTCATAGAAGGGGGCCTAAAAACCCTACTTTTCATGCACTTTTACTTTTTGTATTAACAATTTAAAGTTCTCTCAAGAGTAGGTATATACATGGAATTCAACAATACATTGCAACCTTGTTAGTTTTAGGATGTAGGATGTTACAATTAGGTGTTTTTTTTAATTTTATCCTTTTACTTACATTCCTTGATTTGTAAATATTTATTTATCATACCATGTCAAAATGAGTCTTGTTATACATCGCTCATTTATTTTAAGAGGTGTTATTCACACCTTGACTTAGTCATTATCAAAACTTTTATGTGTGTATCACTTGATTGAAAAAGGTCTCATTATGATACCCAATTTGTTCCATGTTTTGTTCCTTAAATTATTGAAATAAAACCATTTATCACATGTTTAGATCATGATAATATCATTATGATACTCAAATAATTTCAAAGACTTGTTTCTTTGTGTCCAAAAGATTAGATTTTTAAAACCATATGTGTCATTTAGATCTATGCTCAGTACTATCATGTTGTATATTCTTATCTAGCTTGTTGTCTATTTTTGAAAGCCTAGTCTTCTAGATTAAGTTTGAAATTAGCCTTGACAAGTTCAAATCCAAACATTGATTTATTTCTTCCTATGCCTTGTGTAATTTTGGCCTAGACATTGATCTTTCACTTTTGAATTGTGTAACTTAGGTTAATTTCTTGATCGATTTACAAACTATTTTTGTGCCTAGATTTGGGGAAGTAGTCTATCTTTTATGTGCCTAATGTTCCATGTCTTTTTCCAAATGATCAAGTGTGTTTCTAAATCTAAATGCCTAGTTTATGTCAAAGTGTTTCAATTTTTTAAGATTAAATCTCTTGACTTGTATACCTTAGTTTGTTTAAGTTTTAGCTTTTGTGCCTTTTCTAAAATACCTAAAAATATCTATTTTGAGTCTAGCTTTTGTTCATTTTTTTACAAAAGACCTAGCAAATTTTGTTTCTTTAGACCTAGTTTAGATTTGTTTGAAACACTTTATACCTAAGTTTGGAATTTTAATGTTATATAATCCACTCAAACATTTATTATATACATTTAATGTTAGACATTTGATGTTAAACTATTTTATATCAAGTTTTAACACTAACCCTTTTGGAGATATAACTCTATTCTTTTGACCAAGTTTAGACCAAGTTTGGAACATTTGTCGTTAGACATTATTTTTTAGAGTTTATATAACTCTAGGCCATTTTGTGAAACATTCATCATTGATTTGGATATGTCTCATTACAGTTGTGGTGGATCCATGTACAATCTAGGTTATGATAACATGGTTGAAAATGACTTTATTCAAAACCCCTATGGTGATGATGTTATTTGTGAGATGCATCCTTATCCTCCTTAAAATACTCAATCTAGAGAACAAAGACAATATCCTTAAGCATAGTGTTTGGTGATACCTTCTTTGGGCCAATTAACATACCAAATTTACCCTTTAAATGCTAATGATACCTGATCCCCAACCTATACTATTAACCCTCCTTTAGATTATGTGAGCAACCAAGCTCCATAATATCTAATGATTACCATTTTAGGACCTCATCCTTTGGCTCATGGTAGTAACCAAGCTTCACAATACCCTACCATCACTATTATAGGACCATATCCTTTGGCTCATGATAACATCCAAGATTCACAATGCCCTACCATTACCATTATAAAACCTTATCCTTTTGCTCATGATAGCAACCTATCTTTATAACACCATACCATTACCATTTTAGGGCCTCATCCTTTGGCTCTTAATAGTAACCAAGATTCATAATTCCATATCATTACCATTATAGGCTCTCATACTTTAGTTTGTGCAAGTAATCAAGCTTTACAACACCCTGCCATTACCATTCTAAGACCTTGTCTTTTGGCTCATGATAGAAACCAAGATTCATAATGTCATACCATTGCCATTCTATAACCTTGTCCTTTGGCTGGTGTTAACAACAAAGATTTAAAATGACCTACCAATACTATTCCTTACAACTATGGTATCTCATTATCCTAACAATGTTGTGTACTATGACTAGATGGGTCATAGTTACCATCCTAGATCAGTAACTTGTCTTTGTTAAGCCAATATTAGATGAGCCTATTTAAAAAGAGATCATTGTCTAATTTTTGGCCATTCTTCATTCATTTCCAATAATCCCCCACTTTAGAAAACTAATTCAAATCTTCAAGCCACAATAGAGCCAATCAAGACCTCTCTAATGTAGCCAATCATTCGAAGACTAAGATGTGTTTAAAAATAATATTTTACAACTACTTGTAAACCATGACCAATAGAACCAAATAATACATGGTGTTTTTTAAAACACCTATTTGTGAAGAGTTAATTTATGATGAATCACCTTTTGATACTATCCTTATTATAGATGAGTCTCACTCTGACAAGCCAATCTATGCTAAGTCACTTCTTAATAATTATAACTATCTATGGGTTAATTATTATCTTAGCCATTGTCCTATTTTTAAATATCCTCCGTTTGAGAATATATTGTTTATGGAGTTGTCTATTGACCTTTTACCCTTCCTTGAGGAGTTTTACTTTGACAAACTAGTCTCTATGAAGCCCATTATGTCATCACAAACCATTACTAATTCAATATCAAACATTAAACTAAACATCATTTAAGTAGAATCCACACTAGATGAAGAATCAACATTAAATTTATGTTCTATTTTTGAACTAATATCAAATTTAGCATCAAAACCAAAATCGATGTTAGTCTCAACATTAGATTTAGGTCCCATGAGTCAGACACAGCTTCAAAATTAGAATACATTCATGGTTATTAAAACATCGATTACACATGCCTTTCAAATAAATTTGAATACATTTTTTATCCTTCCATGGTTTTTGAGGATGATTAATTCAATGTCAAATATGTTCTCTTAGTATTTTTTATGAGGATTATGCTTCCTTTTTCCATTCCATTAATATTTCACATGTCATTATCACCACCCAACCTAGCCATTATATTAACATTCCACCTCCCATAAGTGTGTATTATGACTGATAGAATCATAATTAATTAAAGTACATCCATGGTGATATATTAGTTAAATAATGTTATGGGAACCAAGACCACATTCATTCATAATTAAAAAAATCTCCTAGTGAAACCTTCCTTTTTGGAGGCACTAGATGACAATTAAAGTCCAAACTTATCATCTTATAGTGAAACCTTTTTAAAGGAACTAAAAGATAATAAAATTCAAATTTCAACATTCCTTAGTGAAACATTCTCTAATGCGCTATGGGATAATTAAGACAACTTTATTGGTGAAAACCTCTTTGAGGCACCGATCATTCAACACAATAATTTTTTACTGCTTGATGAAGACATTATTAAAGATAAAATCAATATAGATTCTAATCTATAGCATAATAAGATGATATATACTCTCGGGCCAAAATAATCTAAAAATTTGATGGTCCTATTGATATCATATTCAAAAGTATTTGGCCTTGCCATAACCAAAATTATGTTGAATCTAGAATCAATAACATTGTGTGTGCCTGAAAATCATAATATTCATTTATTTCCAAACCATTATACATCACATTACATTCCATATCTCTTTCACAAAATCAAACCTATCAAACAATATTTATCCCTATTTAACATCCTTGGCCACACTTTCCTTTATAGAGGCTATGAAGATATCATGTCTTGAATTTTAGAGGAAACAGATTCAAAGACCAATGAAGATCACAAAAACATTATTAGAGTTCAAATATATAGTAGGTTCTTGACATAACATCTATTCATAGAGGTGTGGGATATCAATTTACATGATTGAATATTTTGGTTGTATCATATGTTGATTAGGATGTGCATCTCTAGATGAGCAAGAACAATAATAAACATTTACCTTGATATAATTATTTACCTTGCCTTTTTCATTTTCCATTGACCTTATCATTATTTATACCTTGTCATTTACCTTACCTTATCACTTGGGGGAAAATCTATTACAATTACAACATCATCATCCTTGAATAATTCCATACCCTATACCATTATACCATACCTTTGTTGTTGACCAAACTTGTTTTTACCCGCCCTACCTAGCCCTTTTAACCTTGGTTCCATTGGTTCTTTAGACACCTTCCACAAGGGGATTCTGATCTAGTTTTAGAAGTTTTAGAATTACATTTTAAAATGATAGTATATCTATAAATTACATATTTTATTTATGATTGAATGGTATTACTAATTGTAACTACCTTTGGGAAAATCAATATTTCACCTTGTGTTACTAATTATAACTTCTTATGAGTAAATTAGTATCACTGACCTATGTCATTTTTTTCTTAATTATAACTACCTATGGGTAAATTAATAACAACACCTTTACCATGAACTGATGCATTACCTTTCCAATACTATTGTCATTTGCCTAAAAATTTACAAACTTGTTTCTACCTAGTCAGATATCACCACCTTTTGTGTTGGGAGAACTACCATGACTTGAGGTCCTAATGGGATATGTAGGAAGCACTTGATTCCCATTACATTCATCCCTATCATCCCTTTTCCAATGCTCTTTCCATTTTTCAATCAACCTAAGCCACACTCATCATTTTTTAAGTTATACCATTATGTGTCTCATAATTCTCAATCAAGTTGAGATACTTAGAAATTTACAAAAACCTTTAGAAACATTTAAAAATCCTAAAAATTATGAAATTATCTTACAATCTTCTCAAGAGATATAAGTCCTCAATATCCACAAACATTTTACCTATTTAAACCTAATTATTCATCCTCAACCCACCCAATTGGGGAAATCCATTGTTAGTTATAATCCATTCCACTATCATTGTAGGTGTGACCTCTTTTCATGTATCTTTGTTTGGGGGCACCACATGTTATCATTCCATTTAGCCTTCACACATAGATACCGACTTAGTTGATAATAGGATGCTTTTTTTGCTTTTTATTTCAATATTTTTGTGTTTTTATTTGCTTAATTTTATTTTTTTTGCTTTTATTGTTGTGACTTGACTTAGTCTATATGTGTTTATTAGGTGATTACTTGTGCATTATTATTGAGTATATACATATTAATATGTCAACATGTCAATGGTTTTTATCATTGGTGCATTGTTTTGAATTATTTATTTGATTTAATGTTAGTCCTTATGCATATTATGTCTAAGTTATCATGATGCATACCATTATGTGCTACAATAAAAATTAGCTCAAGAAATCTTACAAGTAATAATGGCATAACAACTTCTCCTAGTTCACCTTGGAAAATAATTCCACCCTCCTTGATCTCATCAACCCATTGACCATTTTATATTTATCAATGCTAATAAGTATGAGCATCTCCACATTGGTAGGTAAAATTTAATCATTCATGTTGATAAATTCTTATTATTCTATTCCTCATTCCATTTCTGCCACTTTTGGTTGAACTACATTAGCCTGAGGTCTTTTTTGAGTATGTAGGTAGTACATGGATATATGATGTATATCTAGTTAGATCAGACACCTTTAGTATTCTAATCATATCTTTCATCACTTTGCACACCCTTGTGTTCATGGTTATTTTTGGCTTATTTAGTCATTAGATCATTGCATCTACGTTTATGCTAGCTCATCATTAATCTATATGATAGGTTATATCCTTAATTTATGCTTGCCAATCTTCCATACTTAGGAAAAAATAAAAAATCATTATTCAATCTAGGTCATTTTTATTATTATAGATACCTATGGGCAAAACATAATCTCAACTCATCAGCCCAACTAGGGCATGTGCATATGCCATTGATTATAACCACCTTTGGAAAAATTAGTGTCTCAACATTTTTTGTTAATTATAATTGATTATAGTCAAATCGTTACTTTTTAAATCAATGTGTACAAGCATTATATCAATTTTATTAATTCCACCCATGGGTTAATTTATTTCTTCTTTTTTTTAATTTTTGAGGGACCGTTAATCAATCATATGTGTTAGCCACTCCCTTGAGGGAGCATCATTATAGGATTTTAAAACATTATTTTTGATATTATTATTCAATAATTATCTTCTTTCCTTTTTAATGGACTTTTTCATTATTTTATAATATGTTACTATACCTATAGATTGTAATGCCTTATGAAATAGGGGTAAACTATAGACACCCAATTCTAGCCAAAACTAGCCTCTGACTAGACTTTAGACTGATCCCTACCAAACATTGAAAATTAAGCCTATGAATAACTAAACATCCTAGTTTCATATGTGCATCATTCATCAATGCTCAGAATCATGTTGAGGCATCCCTATTTTGAATACTATCTCATATGTAACAATAACCTCTCATGGATTCACTCTCAATCACCTTGTGACATAACAATTGTCAATTTGTCCTATTGACCCATTGAGTGAGGCACTTAATCAAATATTAAAAGATAAAAAATCAAAATCAAAATCAATCAATTAATTTAACAATATTAAATGCTTAGTTGAATTATCCATTTACTATTAATGAATATCTAAAAATGGAATTTCTAAAAACAAAATATCAAGCCATTCATAATTACCTTTATGAGTTGATAGAATGTCTCAAAATATCCTAAAATATATAATTTGATAACCATGACTAGTAACTAAAATTCATAATTGCATGACAAGTTTTAATTCAATTAGAGTTAGTCTCAACTCAACTTTAACTCACCTTGTGTGAGAGTTAATTCTTGAGGCTAAAAATACAAGGCCATACCCATTGATGTTTAAGATATATTGGTGTAATGTTATAATTCACAAATAGATGAAAAGAATCCTTTCATGTAATGTTATCATGCCAAATTCATGATCCAAGCAACCAAACCAAGGTGCTAAGGAAAGGTAAAGCCAACAAAGCTTCATTGATAAAGATGTATTGATGCACAAGCCAATAAATCCATTTTTACTAGCCACTTAGATCTCCAAAGAAGGTATAATAAGGTTTTATTTATTTATTTATTTAGTTGTGTTTCATATGCATGCTTGTTACCTATGCCCTCCCTATTATCCAAGCTAGAGGTGTTAGTGTTTAGTGCATTTATTTGTATTTGATTTTTAACTTACTAACACAATACTAATATCTCGTCTTGGATTCCTTGTTCACAGTAACTCCCTAGACTTAAATGAACAAAGTTTTATATAGACCTTAGTGTTTTATAAGTCAAATTATTGGGTAAGAAATGAAATTATTTTACTCAAGTCATGGACAATGATGAACATGGAATAATTTTATGGCATTATGGTTTGATTCCATTATTATTTATTTTATATTTTATATTTAAGCATTGTTGTTATGAATTTATCTCAAATTATGATATTTGAATTTGTACTTACAATACTATTTAATTTCAAAAAAGAGGTAAATTATGTTGATTATTTGGAATAATGATTTAGATTTTATGCTTAAATTTAATGAATTAATAACTTTAATATATTTTAGAAATGTGATAAAATTGACTAAATACCCTTATTATGGATGGGGTGTATGGATGAAATTTATATGCATCATAGTAGAATATAGAGGGAGAGCATCATAGAGGAGAGGGTGGTAAATCATGATAGTTGGGGGCAAATAGATCCATCTGAGAAAAATTACACATGCACATTGTATTCCTCTATTATACTTGTCTACTTTTAATTTTATGTGATTTTTTTATTTCTTGAATGTTTCATTTTATGATGTCTATCTAACAACATAGTTGTTTATTTATGCTAATTTGTGACTTTTTTAGTGTTTATGTGTGTGTATCAAAGTTTGGCTTGAAAATAAATCTACAAGAGTATGTTGGTTGTTTTTTTTAAAATATTTTCACAATTTATTTATTGATGTAAAAATGATACTCGTAACTCTGAAATAGAAACATAGGCCTTGTATTAGTAATACTAATGTGAAGACAAGTAGTTTATAAGCACTTAGAATTGGATGGTTTGCATAAGTTGTTCTAGTAGTGTCTAAAGGTTAAAGTTTATAACTTATTAAAAATACCTAAAATGGTGATCAATACTAGTAAATATTATATATAATAGGGGGATTAATTAGGGATTGTTAATTATTTGTCCACCTTAAATGGCTTGAGTGACATTACACTATCAACACTTTGAATGAATATATTGCCTTATATAAATTCAACCTTTAACCACCATGAGTGGAATGTGTAAATGAATCACTATGAATAAAAATAAAAACATGGTAAGTTGGGGGTCAACTAATGTAATCATTATATTTAACTATGATTAGGGTTTGTTTGTATGTATTTCAAGTCAAAAAATGAATTTTTTGGTCAAATGAGTAGTGGGGAGGGGAGATAACCTTAAATTAGAAAAACCCTACACTTAAGGATCACATTTTTTTGTTGTGTTCAACATAATTGGGTAAGAAGTTTTTATTTTTATTCAATAATCTATTTTATATAGGACTCTCTATTAGTAGAGATAAGATTATGTGGCATATTGGGCATGGAAGGTACAATTTGTATAGATACCTAATGTATTGCATGACAACAAATATAGAAGAGAGTAGAGGGAGTTTAAATATAAAATAGAAAAAAATTAAAACAAGAATAAGAGGTACAATAGGGATATCAAATGAGATACATATAAAGGGAGAAGAAAGAGGGTGAAAATGATGGGAATACTGGTGAAATAAAAAATGAATGAGATGATGTTTATTCAAATAAGGCAAGTAATGAAAAACATAATATTGATTTTAGGTTTTTTTATGCAAGACCTAATTAAGGGTATGTTGTTTTAGTTTTATTTTGTTTATATGAGGATTTAATTTTAGGAAAATGTTATTGTATTATCAATTGATAGTTCATTGAAATTGTAGAATACCCATTAATGATTTTACATAGGTTTTTACTATAGAAGTTGTTATCTTGTCATATAATAATGTAAATTATGGGTTATAAATCTATATGGTTGTAGCTACATCATTTATATGAATATGACCTAAACTTTACATTCTATTAAGAACATAGAGGTAGATAATTTATACTATGGCATGAAATAGTCATTTGTTATGTAAATTGGTGAAATTAAGTAAATAAAATTTATTATATCCTTCTAAGGGGAAAAAACTATAGATTCAAATTTGAATTGAAATATTTTCAGGCTCGCATAATAGTTTGAAATGTATTTCCCTCCTATATACCTAGAAGTGATAGTCTACTCTCACCCACAAGTCTACATATGAAGCCAATATAAACCATATATGTTATTTTAATTAGATGAAATTAAAATGTTTGGATTTAATAAGTATGTAAATATTGGAAAATAGGGATCTTATTTCCCTCAATTTGTGAACTTGCACCCTAAACGGGCAAGAAAGCTTGAGACATTTTTATTCAATTAATATGTAGGAGATTTATAAAAGAGATTTTGACTTAAGGATAAATTATATTTTGGTTTATTGAAATGATCTTAAATACATATGTAATAATGAAAGGTTATAAAATATTTGGAATGTGATTATATTTTGAAACCTAAACCATCATATTTATGTTTCTAGTAAATACAAGTAGTCATGTAAATATTCATGGAAATTAATGATGCTAGAAAGCTTCTTAAAAATATTGTAACTATTTTGATCATTTTATAAACTTGTAGGTACGGGACATAAATACTTACAAATTTATAAATGGAATGATTAATGTATTATAATAATGGTATGTTTCTGAGATATAAGTATTATAACTTGTGCCATGGTAATTATATATCAAATAATACTTGGTATGAAATTTAAACTTGACGTTTATACACTTAACCATGTTAGTAATTTATGTTATATATGTTAGTTATGAGTATTGGCTATTATACATGGTTTTTTATGTTACATTATGATATCATCTCTATGTAAATGACATGATTAGGAAAAATAGGTCTTATAGTATATATTATATTGTTATAGTAATTTAATCTTTATATATTATCTATTTATGACTTCCTAAGTGAATATGTCAACAAAATGATGATTTTAATATTTATCATATGATGATTGATTAAACATAGATATGATTAAAACTATAAAATATGTATTCTACTAAAGGTTGGCTCCCTTTGTTTGAAGGATGATGTGTGATAGGCATGATACCTAATTTCAATTTACACATCATCAATATGGTAAAAATATTATAGGAGATTAAATATTAAAGTAAAGAGTATTCCTATGTGGATAATGACCCATATTATTAAAATATGAATACTATAGTTTTTTAGCAAAAGTAATGATATAGTTGTAAACATTGTATGTCCAATCTACTTTATTCTTTGCATGTGCATCTGAGTCATATTATATAGAGGCATAGATATGGTATATATGACTAGATTCATGTAATAGTGATGGTACCAACTTATTATTCTAAAAAAAAATTAGATTCCCACATCACCATTATTTACCCCTTCATGAAGTGAAGGGGAACTCTCAGTGGGGAGGTGTGCAGGAGACCATTAGTTTGTCCATGTATTTAACTCACCCAAATTATGTTATCCATCCTCATAGTTGATCTGAACCAATTACCAATGATTAATCATTGCTTATGTAACTGAGCTAGAGACATTTTGACATTTCTCAATAATACAATTGTATATGTGACATTATACAACACTATAACTATATGTTTTTATATTTCTCAACAATATGGTTGTATGTTGGGACATTTTACAACAATATGATTGTGAATTTGACATACCTAAGTAATGTGATTTTTTAGAAGTATCTTTTGAATACTAGATGGTAGGATTATTTGATCATTATAGCTGATTGTATTGGATTTTTTTGTGATACTTATTACATCATGTTATATTTAGTTTAAAACTAGCAGTAATATGTTTAATCATTTTCTCATATTGAATTACTTAGTGAGTTTTGGTATGACTATTTATTATGATGATTTTAAATACACGTTAGTGGAAGTATATTTTTTAAGTAACTAGAGTTTAATAATTAACGATTTAATTCAAATCATATATATCTAATTGAGTAAGATGTTGCTTTCATTTTTATGATGAATAGTAAATAAAAAATAGTGTATGTTTTCCTAAGAAACTTAGATGGGTTATAACATGTGGTATCAAAATGTAGGTTTAAACACTTAAACCTAATAACTCCACTAACATTGATTTACCTTCTACTTAAATAAAATATGATAAAAGGGATCACATAAGGGAAAATGTTAAAGGAAATACATATAATTAGGATCAACAAGCTAACCCAAACCAATTAGAAATAGAGAACATCGATAAACTCAATCAAATTCTCATATCCCATAATGTGACATGAGATAAAATAGCATCTCCATTTTAAGAGATTAATGGGAATGATGACGAATAAGAGTAAGAAGAATAATAGATTGATTAGAAAGAAAATAAAGAATAGGAAAATGTTGAAGAGAATCAAGTTATAAGGGTGGAAGTAGCAACTTAAATTGTGTGTGATATAAAAACACTGAGTCCATCTAAATTTTAGAGAGACCTAATAGGTGATAGAAGTGAAGGGTGGCTCACTAAAATGGATAATTATTTCAAAATTCAAAATTGGTCTGAAGTAACCAAAGTGGTGTGGGGAGCATGATACCAACTGTCGGGATCTTGCTCCCCAATAGAGCATATATGATTACCTCTTGTATTAGCAACTAAACATGGAATTTAACCAGAAGTAACAAGTAACTAGAAATATGAAAAAACATAGGAATATGAGAGACAATACACAATTGTAATAATAATCACTCAAAATAAAATACAATAAAGAAGATGCCACTTCTTCTTCCACCTCAAAGGCTCACCATACCTCAAGACCTTCTTCCCTCTCTCTCTCAGTCCCAACAATCAATTCCAATACAAAATTGATGTTCACCTCCACCAGTCAGTAACACGCTGCCAGTACACCAAGTACACAACCGTACTCCAAGTAGATCTCCTGCTCTCTGCTGCTACCTGTAAATCACTAGACCTTACTCACCATTATAGATCTCCAAAAGAAACCATGCACACCTGCTGACCAAGATCATACATGTACGAAGAACCCTTCTAATTATCCAAACCAACACCCACACTTGGTACTGTGGCACTAGGAGGAACACAACATTTCTCTCCTCTCTCTGAAGGAGCTTATTTGCTCTCTTACTCTCTAGCACTAGTTAACAATAGAGCCCATGAGTCTATATATAGATCTCATGCTTACAATAATTAGACTACAATAATTAGACACGCAACTCAAGACTATGACTAGCCTTTAACATGTAAACTAACAGTCCAAAAATAGACTCTCCAAAATCAACATGCAAATTGTACATTCACGCACAGGCTACCAACATTGGCACCTCCCTGACCGATGTTAGCCAACTGGTAACCGATGTCAGTTGCTTCTTCACTACTATCTAACTAATGTTGGTTGATCAGACTGAAGTTGGTTGCCCTGCAACTCTTTTTGCAACTCTCTGCAACCTTCGTGACCTCTATAACTCCTCCTATTTGCATCCTAGTGAAGCTTTTAGCTCCACAACCTAAAAATCTCCCACTTGGAGATAAAAAGCTACACCTATACCTATACCTATACACCGTCTAAATTATTCCATGGCTTGTATCCCTCTTCAAGATCAACCCCGAAGACCAACCACCACACAACCTGTGATGCTACACCTGTCATCCAAGTAACCTGCCACATCCAAACCTACAACTCCTGTAGTGAAGATCTTAACCCTGCATAACATGTTAACCTACTGCTAGTCCCTCTCAAATACCTGAGAATCCACTGAATTGCCCTCCATTACTCCTTCCCTGAATTGGCTCCATACTTTTTGACAACTCCCACTGCTTGGGAAAACTCGGGTCTACACTAGACCTCATGTGATTTCAAACACTGTTCTAAGCTAAGCTTGAACTATCCAAACCTTGGTGTGCTTTCTGATTCTACATCCTGCATCATGAACCCTGCCAACACCGTCTTCACACCAGCTCCCACTGGAGACAAAATCTCCATGTCTCTTATACCAAAGAATTTTGGTGCTCCAAATTCTCCATGACATACCTCTGAAATAGCCTTATCTTTAGCTCAGCAAAACCCTGTATGTACAAACCTACTAGCAAATCACCCACATACAGTAACTAAATAACGTTGCAATCATTATCCACCTGGTAAGACAAACACAATAGTTACATTGACATTGACTAAAGCCCTGCTTTGTCATCCTCCTATCAAAACCTGTACCACTATCCTGTAGCTTTCTCAAGACCATATACCTTGGCCTTCTATCTCACGTATCCATCCACTCTCTTCTTTAACTTGGGAATCCATCCATCTCTCAGTGCTTTCTTCCAGCTGACAACTCCACCAACAAAACACCTGTTTGGTTCTTCTCTAAGGACTCACACTCCTCATCCATGCCAAGCTCCCACTGTTTCTAGATTCTACTTACATTGCTTCTTCACATCTTCCTAGTTCTTGACCATCAATTAGCAATATAAATAAGGTGAACAATGAATATGAGGTTTACTTACCCTTTCTGACCTCCATATGGGCATTTGAGATTTATTGACAGCTTGTTGTCTGCCCACCATCTGTCCCAATGACCGATCTTGGCCATCTCCCAGTCTGCATCCGACTGATGTCGGTTCCCTACACTGACCCTGACTACCAATGTCATTTCCCTGGCTGACGCCAGTATCCCTTCTACTGACGTTGGTTCCTGAATGACCGAAGTTAGTTATTGTGTGATTGACGCCGGTCCCTGTGTTTGCCTATGAGTGATAACTTTTTACCTGCGAGCTCTCCATAGATCAAAACCCTTTTCAAATCAACATAGCCCTGCTCAGAATAATTCATTCCCCTCAACTGATCTCTATCCACCATCTCCTCCATGAACACCAAGGCTTTCCAGTTCTTAAGTTTGTCAAAAACATCTGTCTTCCACTTAAGAACATGCATTCCCCTCCTACATATGTGACCAAACCTACAAAGCCACATCTCTGCAATAGAAGGTGAATCAGTAATATGAGTAGATAGATAAAGGATACCTACTTTCTTACCACCATCTAATTCAAGTGCATCCACTGTGAGAGTTATTGTGCATCTCCCATCACCCAACTTTTTTGAAGAAATTAGACTCATCTCCAAGACTGGTGCATAACCTCCTTCAACACTTGTGTGTTATATGTCTACAATTTGGGCTTCACTTCCCCTTCATCAATCATCTGACAAGCCTTTCCAACCCCTAAATAAATCTCTCCAAAGTATCCAAAGGCATACCTATGAAAAGATGTTCTATTTTGGGCTGCATGGAAAGAGGCAAAAGAATATGTAAAAAAAGATTCTACTTTATCCAGAGCAACTTGTGCAACATCACCTGCAACATCTGCTTCTACATGTTGATCTTCTACCAACCAACAATCTCCCTTTACCTGCTCTTTCTTTCCATTAATCAGACCATTCCTTCTATTCAGTTTCTCCATTCGTAACTTACTTTCTTCTGCCATTGCTATACTCCCACTCAATCTGAAACCCCTAAGAGTGACTTGTAATCAAAAAACACTACCGGATCTGAACCACCTGTTAGTCAACCCAACCAAAAGCTCTGATACCAACTTGATGGTATCAGCTCTTGAACCTACAACCAGGCTCTGATACCAACTTGTCAGGATCTTGCTCCCTAATAGAGCATATATGATTACCTCTTGTATTAGCAACTAAACACAGAATTTAACCAGAATTAACAAGTAACTAGAAATATGAAACAACATAGGAATATGAGAGACAATACACAATTGTATTAATAATCACTCAGAAGAAAATACAATAAAGAAGATGCCACTTCTTCTTCCACCTCAAAGGCTCGCCACACCTCAAGACCTTCTTCCCTCTCTCTCTCAGTCCCAATAATCAACTCCAATACAAAATTGATGTTCACCTCCACCAGTCAGTAACACACTGCTAGTACACCAAGTACACAACCGTACTCCAAGTAGATCTCTTGCTCTCTACTGCTACCTGCACATCACTAGACCTTACTCACCATTGTATATCTCCAAAAGAATCCATGCACACTTGCTAACCAAGACCATACATGTACAAAGAACCCTTCTGATTCTCCAAACCAGCACCCACACTTGGTACTGTGGCACTAAGAGGAACACACCATTGCTCTCCTCTCTCTGAAGGAGCTTATTTGCTCTCTAGCACTAGTTTACAATATAACCCATGAGTCTATATATAGATCTCATGCTTAAAATAATTAGACTACAATAATTAGACACGTAACTCAAGACTATGACTAGCCTTTAACATGTAAACTAATAGTCCAAAAATAGACTCTCCAGAATGAACATGCAAATTGCACCTTCATGCACAGGCTACCGACGTCGACACCTCAATGACTAATGTCAGCCGACTGGTAACTGACATTAGTTACTTCTTCACTGCTATCTAACTGACCTTGGTTGATCAGACTGACATCGATTGCCCTATAACTCATTCTGTAACTCTCTATAACCTCCTCGACCTCTGTAACTCCTCCTATTTGTATCTTGATAAGGCTTTTAGCTCCACAACCTAACAATCTCCCACTTGGAGATAAATAGCTGTACCTGTACCTGTACCTATACACCATCTAAATTATTCCCTGGCTTGTATCCCTCTTCAAGATCAACCCTAAAGACCAACCACCACACAACCTGTGATGCTACACCTATCATCCAAGTAGCCTACCACATCCGAACCTACAACTCCTAAAGTGAAGACCTTGACCTTGTATAACATGTTAACATGCTTCTAGTCCCTCTTAGATACCTGAGAATCCACTGAACTTCCCTCCAGTACTCCTTCCCCGAATTGGCTCCATACTTTCTGACAACTCCCACTGCTTGGGAAAACTCAGGTCTACACTAGACCTCATGTGATTTCAAACACTATTTTAAGCTAAGCTTAAACTGTCCAACCCTTGGTGTGCTTTCTGATTCTACATCCTGCATCATGAACCCCACCAACACCATCTTCACACCAGCTCCCACTGGAGACAAAATCTCCATGTCTCTTATGCCAAAGAATTTCACTGCTCCAAATTCTCCATGACATACCTCTAAACTAACCTTACCTTTAGCTCAGCAAAACCCTATATGTACAAACCTGCTAGCAAATCACCCACATACAATAACTAAATAATGTTGCAATCATTATCCACCTGGTAAGACAAATATAATAGTTACACTGACATTGACTAAAGACCTACTTTGTCATCCTCCTTTCAAAACATATACCACTGTCCTACAGCTTCCTCAAGACCATATACCTTGGCCTTCCATCTCACGTATCCATCCACTCTCTTCTTTAACATGGGAATCCATCCATCTCTCAGTGCTTTCTTTCAGCTGACAACTCCACCAACAAAACACCTATTTGGTTCTTCTCCAAGGACTCACACTCCTCATCCATGCCAAGCTCCCACTATTTCTAGAGTTTACCTGCATTGCTTCTTCACATCTTCTTAGTTCTTGACCATCAATTAGCAATATAAAGAAGGTGAACAATGAATATGAGGTTCACTTACCCTTTCTAACCTCTATATGGAAATTTGAGACTTATTGATAGCTTGTTATCCACCCACCATCCGTCCCAGTGACCGATCTCAACCATCTCCTAGTCTGCATCCAACTGATGTCGGTTCCCTACACTGACCTTGACTACCTACGTCATTTCCCTAGCTGACACTGGTATCCCTTATGCCAACGTCGGTTCTTGAATGACCAACGTTGGTCTTCCTGTTGTCGATGTTAGTTACTATGTGATCGATGTTGGTACTTGTGTTTGCCTGTGAGTGATAACTTTTTACCTGCGAGCTCTCCATGGATCAAAACCCTGTTCAAATCAACATAGGCCTACTTAGAATAATTCAATCCCCTCAATTGATCTCTGTCTGCCATCTCCTCCATGAACACGAAGGCTTTCCAGTTCTTAAGTTTGTCAAACACATCTGTCTTCTACTTAAGAACATGCATTCCCCTCCTACATATGTGACCAAGCCTACAAAGCCACATCTCTACAACAGAAGGTGAATCAGTAATATGAGTAGATAGATAAAGGATACCTACTTTCTTACCACTATCTAATTCAATTGCATCCGCTGTGAGAGTTACTGTGCATCTCCCATCACCCAACTTTCCTAAAGAAATTAGACTCATCTCCAAGACAGGTACCTGCATAATCTCCTTCAACACCTGCGTGTTATCCGTTTGCAATTTTAGCTTCACTTCCCCTTCGTCAATCATCTGACAAGGCTCTCCAACCCCTAAATAAATCTCTCCAAAGTCTCCAAAGACATACCTATGAAAAGATGCTCTATTTTGGGCTGTATGGAAAGAGGCAAAAGAATATGTAAACAAAGATTCTAGTTTATCCAGAGCAACTTGTGCAACATCACCTAAAACATCTACTTCTACATGTTGATATTCTACCAACCAACAATCTCCCTTTACCTGCTCTTTCTTTCCATCAATCAGACCATTCATGCTATTCAATTTCTCCATTTTTAGCTTACTTTATTCTACCATTGCTAAACTCCCACTCAATCTGAAACCCCTGAGAGTGACCTATAATCAAAAAACACTACCAGATCTGAACCACCTATTAGTCAACCCAACCAAAAGCTCTAATACCAACTTGATGGTATCAGCTCTTAAACCTACAACCAAGCTCTGATACCAACTTGTCAGGGTCTTGCTCCCCAATAGAGCATATATGATTACCTCTTGTATTATCAACTAAACATAGAATTTAACCAGAAGTAACAAGTAACTAGAAATATGAAACAACATAGGAATATGAGAGACAATACACAATTGTATTAATAATCATTGAGAAAAAAATACAATAAAGAAGATGCCACTTCTTCTTCCACCTCAAAGGCTCACCACACCTCAAGACCTTCTTCCCTCTCTCTCTCAGTCCCAACAATCAACTCCAATACAGAATTGATGTTCACCTCCACCAATCAGTAACACGCTGCTAGTATACCAAGTACACAACCATACTCCAAGTAGATCTCCTGCTCTCTGTTACTACCATCAAATCACTAGACCTTACTCACCATTGTAGATCTCCAAAAGAAGCCATGCACACCTACTGACCAAGATCATACATGTATGAAGAACCCTTCTGATTCTCCAAACCAGCACCCACACTTGGTACTGTGGCACTAGGAGGAACAAACCATTGCTCTCCTCTCTCTGAAGGAACTTATTTGCTCTCTTACTCTCTAGCACTAGTTTACAATACAACCCAGGAGTCTATATAAATATCTCATGCTTACAATAATTAGACTATAACAATTAAGCACACAACTCAAGACTATGACTGGCCTTTAACATGCAAACTAATAGGCCAAAAATAGACTCTCCAAAATCAACATGCAAACTGCACGTTCACGCATAGACTGCCGATGTCATCACCTCACTGATCGATGTCGGCCGATTGGTAACCGATGTTGATTGTTTCTTAACTGCTATCTGACCGACATCAGCTGATCAGACTGATGTTAGTTACCCTAAAACTCATTCTTTAACTCTCTGCAACCTCTACAACCTCTGTAACTCCTCCTGTTTAGATACTAGGGAAGCTTTTAGCTCCACAACCTAACAATCTCCCCACTTGGAGATAAACAGCTACACCTATACCTGTACCTATACACCATCTAAATTATTTCCTAGCTTGTATCCCTCTTCAAGATCAACCCTGAAGACCAACCACCACATAACCTATGATGCTACACCTGTCATCCAAGTAACCTACCACATCTGAACCTACAACTCCTGTAGTGAAGACCTTAACCCTGCATAACATGTTAACCTACTACTAGTCCCTCTTAGATACCTAAGAATCCACTGAACTACCCTCAAGTACTCCTTCCCTAAATTGGCTCCATACTTTCTGATAATTCCCACTGCTTGGGAAAACTCAGGTCTACACTAGACCTCATGTGATTTTGAACACTGTTCTAAGCAAAGCTTGAACTGTCCATCCCTTGGTGTGCTTTTCGATTCTACATCCTGCATCATGAACCTTGCCAACACCATCTTCACACTAGCTCCCACTGGAGACAAAATCTCCTTGTCTCTTATGCCAAAGAATTTCACTGCTCCAAATTCTCAATGACATACCTCTGAATTAACCTTACCTTTAGCTCAACAAAACTCTGTATGTACAAACCTGCTACCAAATCACCCACATATAATAACTGAATAATGTTGTAATCATTATCCACCTGGTAAGACAAACACAATAGTTACACTGACATTGACTAAAGCCTTGTTTTGTCATCCTCCTGTCAAAACTTGTACCACTATCCTGCAGCTTCCTCAAGACCATATACCTTGGCCTTCTGTCTCACGTATCCATCCACTCTCTTCTTTAACTTGGGAATCCATCCATCTCTCAGTGCTTTCTTCTAGCTGACAACTCCACCAACAAAACACCTATTTGGTTCTTCTCCAAGGACTCACACTCCTCATCCATGCCAAGCTCCCACTATTTTTGGATTCTACCTGCATTGCTTCTTCACATCTTCCTAGTTCTTGACCATCAGTTAGCAATATAAAGAAGGTGAACAATGAATATGAGGTTCACTTACCCTTTTTGACCTCCATATGGGCATTTGAGACTTATTGATAGCTTGTTGTCCGACCACCATCCATCCCAGTGACCGATCTCGGCCATCTCCCAGTCTGCATCCGACCGATGTCAGTTCCCTACACTAACCCTGACTACTGACATCATTTCTCTAGCCGGCATTGGTATCCCTTCTACCAAGGTCGATTCTTGAATGACTAATGTCAGTCTTCTTATTACCGATGTTAGTTACTGTGTGACCGACACCGGTACCTGTGTTCACCTGTGAGTGATAACTTTTTACCTGTGAGCTCTCCAAGGATCAAAACCTTGTTCAATTCAACATAGCCCTGCTCAAAATAATTTAGTCCCCTCAACTGATCTCTATCTACCATCTCCTCCATGAACACCAATGCTTTCTAGTTCTTAAGTTTGTCAAAAATATTTGTCTTCTGCTTAAGAACATGCATTCTCCTCCTACATATGTGACCAAGCCTACAAAGCCACATCTCTGCAATAGAAGGTGAATTAATAATATGAGTAGATAGATAAAGGATACCTACTTTCTTACCACCATCTAATTTAAGTGCATCCATTATGAGAGTTACTGTGCATCTCCCATCAACCAACTTTCTTGAAGAAATTAGACTCATCTCCAAGACTGGTACCTGCATAACCTCCTTCAACACCTACGTGTTATCCGTCTACAATTTTAGCTTCACTTCCCCTTTGTCAATCATCTGACAAGGCTCTCCAACCCCTAAATAAATCTCTCCAAAGTCTCCAAAGACATACCTATGAAAAGATGCTCTATTTTGGGCTGCATGGGAAGAGGCAAAAGAATCTGTAAACAAAAATTCTACTTTATCTAGAGCAACCTATGCAACATCATCTGCAACATCTGCTTCTACACATTAATCCTCTACCAACCAACAATCTCCCTTTACCTGCTCTTTCTATCCATCAATCAGACCATTCGTGCTATTCAGTTTCTCTATTTATAGCTTACTTTCTTCTGCCATTGCTATACTCCCACTCAATCTGAGACCCCTGAGAGTGACCTGTAATCAAAAAACACTACCAAATCTGAACCACTTGTTAGTCAACCCAACCAAAAGCTCTGATACCAACTTGACGATATCAGCTCTTACACCTACAACCAGGCTTTGATACCAACTTGTCAGGACCTTGCTCCCCAATAGAGCAAATATGATTACCTCTTATATTAGCAACTAAACATAATATTTAACCAGAAGTAACAAGTAACTAGAAATATGAAACAACATAGGAATATGAGAGACAATACACAATTGTAATAATAATCACACAAAAGAAAATACAGTAAAGAAGATGCCACTTCTTCTTCCACCTCAAAGGCTCGCCACACCTCAAGACCTTCTTCCCTCTCTCTCTCAGTCCCAACAATCAACTCCAATACAGAATTGATGTTCACCTCCACCAGTCAGTAACACATTGCCAGTACACCAAGTACACAACCGTACTCCAAGTAGATCTCCTACTCTCTACTGCTACCTGTAAATCACTAGACCTTACTCACCATTGTAGATCTCCAAAAGAAGCCATGCACACCTGTTGACCAAGATCATACATGTACGAAGAACCCTTCTGATTCTCCAAACCAGCACCCACACTTGGTACTGTGGCACTAGGAGGAACACACCATTGCTCTCCTCTCTTTGAAGAAGCTTATTTGCTCTCTTACTCTCTAGCACTAGTTTATAATACAGCCCATAAGTCTATATATAGATCTCATGCTTACAATAATTAGATACAATAATTAGACACACAACTCAAGACTATGACTGGCCTTTAACATGCAAACTAACAGTCCAAAAATAGACTCTCTGGGATCAACATGCAAACTACACATTCATGCACAGGCTGTCGACGTCAGCACTTCACTAACCAATGTCAGTCGACTGGTAACCGATGTGGGTTGCTTTTTCACTGCTATCTGACTGACGTCAGTTGATTAGACTGATGTTGATTGCCCTGCAACTCAATCTACAACTCTCTGCAACCTCTGTGACCTCTATAACTCGTCTTATTTGCATCCTGGTAAAGCTTTTAGCTCCACAACCTAACAATCTCCCACTTGGATATAAATAACTACACTTGTACATGTACTTGTACACCATCTAAATTATTCCTTGGCTTGTATCCCTCTTCAAGATCAACCCTGAAGACCAACCACCACACAACCTGTGATGCTACACCTGTCATCCAAGTAACCTACCACATCCGAACCTACAACTCCTGTAGTGAAGACCTTGACCCTGCATAACATGTTAACTTGCTACTAGTCCCTCTCAAATACCTGAGAATCCACTGAACTGCCTTCCAGTACTCCTTCCCCAAATTGGCTCCATACTTTCTGATAACTCCCACTGCTTGGGAAAACTCAGGTCTACACTAGACCTCATGTGATTTCGAACACTATTCTAAGCTAAGCTTAAACTGTCCAGCCCTTGGTGTGCTTTCCGATTCTACATCTTGCATCATGAACCCCGCTAACACCATCTTCACACCAGCTCCCACTGGAGACAAAATCTCCATGTCTCTTATGCCAAAGAATTTTGCTGCTCCAAATTCTCCATGACATACCTCTGAACTAACCTTACCTTTAGCTCAGCAAAACCCTGTTTGTACAAACCTGCTAGCAAATCACCCACATACAGTAACTAAATAATATTTTAATCATTATCCACCTGGTAAGACAAACACAATAGTTACATTGACATTGACTAAAGCCCTGCTTTGTCATCCTCTTGTCAAAACCTGTACCACTATCCTGCAGCTTCCTCAAGACCATATACCTTGGCCTTTTGTCTCATGTATCCATCCACTCTCTTCTTTAACTTGGAAATCCATCCATCTCTCAGTGCTTTCTTTTAGCTAACAACTCCACCAACAAAACACCTGTTTGGTTCTTCTCCAAGGACTCACACTCCTCATCCATGCCAAGCTCCCACTATTTTTGGATTCTACCTGCATTGCTTCTTCACATCTTCCTAGTTTTTGACCATCAGTTAGCAATATAATGAAGGTGAATAATGAATATGAGGTTCACTTACCCTTTTTGACCTCCATATGGGTGTTTGAGACTTATTGGCAGCTTGTTGTTTGCCAACCTCTGTCCCAGTGACCAATCTCGGGCATCTTCCAGTCTGCATCCGACTGATGTCGGTTCTCTGCACTGACCTTGACTACCGATGTCATTTCCCTGGCTGACGCCGATATCACTTCTGCCGATGTCAATTCTTAAATGATCGACATCGGTCTTCTTTTTGTTGACATCAGTTACTATGTGACCGATGCTGGTACCTGTGTATGCTTGTGAGTTATAACTTTTTACCTGCGAGCTCTCCATGGATCAAAACCCTGTTCAAATCAACATAGCCCTACTCAGAATAATTTAGTCCCCTCAACTAATCTCAGTCTACCATCTCCTCCATAAACACCAAGCTTTTCAATTTTGAAGTTTGTCAAAAACATCTATCTTCTGATTAAGAACATGCATTCCAGTCCTACATATGTGACCAAGCCTATAAAGCCACATCTGTGCAATAGAAGGTGAATCAGTAATATGAGTAGATAGATAAAGGATACTTACCTTCTTACCACCATCTAATTCAAGTGCATCCACTATGAGAGTTACTGTGCATCTCCCATCACCCAACTTTCTTAAAGAAACTAGACTCATCTCCAAGACTGGTACCTGCATAACCTCCTTCAACACCTGTGTGTTATCTGTCTGCAATTTCAGCTTCACTTCCCCTTCATCAATCATTTGACAAGGCTCTCCAACCCCTAAATAAATCTCTCCAAAGTCTCCAAAGACATACCTATGAAAAGATACTCTATTTTGGTCTACATGGAAAGAAGTCAAAGAATTTGTAAACAAAGATTCTACTTTATCCAGAGCAACCTGTGCAACATCACCTGCAACATCTGCTTCTACATGTTGATCTTCTACCAACCAACAATCTCCCTTTACCTGCTCTTTCTTTCCATCAATCAGACCATTCATGCTATTTAGTTTCTCCATTCATAGCTTACTTTCTTCTGCCATTGCTATACTCCCACTCAATCCGAAACCCCTGAGAGTGACCTATAATCAAAAAACACTACCAGATCTGAACCACATGTTAGTCAACCCAACCAAAAGCTCTGATACCAACTTGATGGTATTAGCTCTTGAACCCACAACCAGGTTCTGATACCAACTTGTCAGGATCTTGCTCCCCAATAGAGCATATATGATTACCTCTTGTATTAGTAACTAAACACAAAATTTAACCAGAAGTAACAAGTAACTAGAAATATGAAACAACACAGGAATATGAGAGACAATACACAATTGTATTAATAATCACTCAAAAGAAAATATAATAAAGAAGATGCCACTTCTTCTTCCACCTCAAAGGATCGCCACACCTTAAGACCTTCTTCCCTCTCTCTCTCTCAGTCCCAACAATCAACTCCAATACAAAATTGATGTTCACCTCCACCAGTCAGTAACACGCTGCCAGTACACCAAGTACACAAATCTACTCTCTCCTACTCTCTACTGCTACCTGCAAATCACTAAACCTTACTCACCATTGTAGATCTCCAAAAGAAGCCATGCACACCTACTGACCAAGATCATACATGTATGAAGAACCCTTCTGATTCTCTAAACCAGCACCCACACTTGGTACTGTGGCACTAGGAAGAACACACCATTGCTCTCCTCTCTCTGAAGGAGCTTATTTCCTCTCTTACTCTCTAGCACTAGTTTACAATATAGCCCATGAGTCTATATATAGATCTCATGCTTACAATAATTAGACTACAATAATTAAACATGCAACTCAAGACTATGACTGGCCTTTAACATGCAAACTAACAGTCCAAAAATAGACTCTCTAGAATCAACATGCAAACTGTACATTCATGCATAGGCTGCCGATGTCGACACTTCCCTAACCAATGTCGGCCGACTGGTAACCGATGTGGGTTGCTTCTTCACTACTATCTAACTAATGTCAGTTGATTAGACCAATGTCGATTGCCTTGCAACTCATTCTGCAACTCATTCTGCAACCTCTGTGACCTCTGTAACTTCTCTTATTTGCATCTTGGTGAAGCTTTTAGATCCACAACCTAACAATCTCCCACTTGGAGATAAATAGCTACACCTATACCTGTACCTGTACACCATCTAAATTATTCCCTGGCTTGTGTCCCTCTTCAAGATCAACCCTGAAGACCAACCACCACACAACCTGTGATGCTACACCTGTCATCCAAGTAACTTGCCACATCCAAACCTACAACTCCTATAGTGAAGACCTTGACCCTGCATAACATGTTAACCTATTGCTAGTCCCTCTCATATACCTGAGAATCCACTGAACTGCCCTCCAATACTCCTTCCCCAAATTGGCTCCATACTTTCTGACAACTCCCACTGCTTGGGAAATCTCAGGTCTACACTAGACCTCATGTGATTTTGAACACTGTTCTAAGCTAAGCTTGAACTGTCCATCCCTTGGTGTGCTTTCTAATTTTGTATCCTAAATCATGAACCCTGCCATCACCGTCTTCACACCAGCTCCCACTGGAGACAAAATCTCCATGTCTCTTATGCCAAAGAATTTCACTGCTCCAAATTCTCCATGACATACCTCTGAACTAACCTTACCTTTAGCTCAATAAAACCCTGTATGTACAAACCTGCTAGCAAATCACCCACATATAGTAACTGAATAATGTTGCAATCATTATCCACCTAGTAAGACAAACACAATAGTTACACTGACATTGACTAAAGCCCTGCTTTGTCATCCTCCTGTCAAAACCTATACCACTATCCTGCAGCTTTCTCAAGACCATATACCTTGGCCTTCCATCTCACATATCCATCCACTCTCTTCTTTAACTTGGGAATCCATCCATCTCTTAGTGTTTTCTTTCAGCTGACAACTCCACCAATAAAACACCTATTTGGTTCTTCTCCAAGGACTCACACTCCTCATCCATGCCAAGTTCCCACTATTTCTGGATTCTACCTACATTGCTTCTTCACATCTTCCTAGTTCTTGACCATCAGTTAGCAATATAAAGAAGGTGAACAATGAATATGAGGTTCACTTACCCTTTCTAACCTTCATATGGGCATTTGAAACTTATTGACAGCTTGTTGTCCACCCACCATCCATCTCAGTGACCGATCTCGGCCATCTCCCAGTCTGCATTCGACTGATGTCAGTTCCCTACACTGACCCTAACTACTGACATCATTTCCCTGGCCAACGTTGGTTCCTAAATGACCGACATCGGTCTTCCTATTGCCGATGTCGATTACTGTGTGACCGATGCCGGTACCTATGTTCGCCTGTGAGTGATAACTTTTTACCTATGAGCTCTCCATGGATCAAAACCCTTT
The DNA here is from genome assembly GCA_037957365.1 of Torreya grandis. Classification (NCBI taxonomy): domain Eukaryota; kingdom Viridiplantae; phylum Streptophyta; class Pinopsida; order Cupressales; family Taxaceae; genus Torreya; species Torreya grandis. The sequence goes on along the minus strand of JARHVA010000147.1, from coordinate 3,035,668 downwards.
TCAAATCAACATAGCCCTACTCAAAATAATTTAGTATGCTCAACTGATCTCTGTCCGCCATCTCTTCCATGAACACCAAGGCTTTCCAATTCTTAAGTTTGTCAAAAACATCTGTCTTCCACTTAAGAACATGCATTCCCCTCTTAATATGTGACCAAGCCTACAAAGCCACATCTATAGAACAAAAGGTGAATCAGTAATATGAGTAGATAGATAAAGGATACCTACTTTCTTACCACCATCTAATTCAAGTGCATCTGTTGTGAGAGTTACTGTGCATCTCCTATCAGTCAACTTTCCTGAAGAAATTAGACTCATCTCCGAGACTGGTACCTGCATAACTTCCTTTAACACCTACATGTTATCTATCTACAATTTCAGCTTCACTTCCCCTTCGTCAATCATCTGACAAGGCTCTCCAACCCCTAAAATAATCTCTCCAAAGTCTCCAAAGACATACCTATGAATAGATGCTCTATTTTGGGCTACATTGAAAGAGGCAAAAGAATCTGTAAACAAAGATTCTACTTTATCCAGAGTAACCTGTGCAACATCACCTGCAACATCTGCTTCTACACATTGATCTTTTACCAACCAATAATCTCCCTTTACCTCCTCTTTCTTTCCATTAATCAGACCATTCATGTTATTCAGTTTCTCCATTCGTAGCTTACTTTCTTCTGTGATTGCTATACTCCCACTCAATCTGAAACCCCTGAGAGAGACCTATAATAAAAAAACACTACCAGATCTGAACCACATGTTAGTCAACCCAACCAAAAGCTCTAATACCAACTTGATGGTATCATCTCTTGAACCTACAACCAGCCTCTGATACCAACTTGTCAGGATCTTGCTCCCCAATAGAGCATATATGATTACCTCTTGTATTAGCAACTAAACATAGAATTTAACTAAAAGTAACAAGTAACTAGAAATATGAAACACCACAGGAATATGAGAGACAATACACAATTATATTAACAATCACATAGAATAAAATACAATAAAGAAGATGCCACTTCTTTTTCCACCTCAAAGGCTCGCCACACTTCAAGACCTTCTTCTCTCTCTCTCTCAGTCCCAACAATCAACTCTAATACAGAATTGATGTTCACCTCCACCAGTCAGTAACATGCTGCCAGTACACCAAGTACACAACCATACTCCAAGTAGAACTCCTGCTCTCTGCTACTACCTAAAAATCACTAGACCTTACTCACCATTGTAGATCTCCAAAATAAGCCATGCACACCTGCTGACCAAGATCATACATGTACGAAGAACCCTTTTGATTCTCCAAACTAGCACCTGCACTTGGTACTGTGGCACTAAGAGCAACACACAATTGCTCTCCTCTCTCTGAAGGAGCTTATTTGCTCTCTTACTCTCTAGCACTAGTTTACAATATAGCCCATGAGTCTATATATATATATCTCATGCTTACAATAATTAGAATACAATAATTAGACATGCAACTCAAGACTATGACTGGCCTTTAATATGCAAACTAATAGTCCAAAAATAGACTCTCCAAAATCAACATGTAAACTGCACATTCATGCATAGGATGCCAAAGTTGACACCTCCCTGACTGATGTCGACTGACTGGTAACCAACGTCGGTTGCTTCTTCACTACTATCTAACAACATCGGTTGATCAGACTGACATCAATTGCCTTGTAACTCATTCTGCAACTCTCCACAACCTCTGTGACCTTTGTAACTCCTCCTGTTTGCATCCTGGTGAATCTTTTAGCTCTACAACCTAACAATCTCCCACTTGGAGATAAATAGCTACACCTGTACTTGTACGTATACACTATCTAAATTATTCCCTAGCTTGTATCCCTCTTCAACATCAACCCTGAAGACCAACCACCACACAACCTATGATGCTACACCTGTCATCCAAGTAACCTACCACATCTGAACCTACAACTCCTATAGTGAAGACCTTGACCCTGCATAACATGTTACCCTGCTACTAGTCCCTCTCAAATACCTAAGAATCCATTGAACTGCCCTCCAGTACTCCTTCCCCGAATTGGCTCCATACTTTTTGACAACTCCCATTGCTTGGGAAAACTCAGGTCTACACTAGACCTCATGTGATTTCAAACACTGTTCTAAGCTAAGCTTGAACTGTCCAGCCCTTGGTGTGCTTTTTGATTTTGCATCTTGCATCATGAACCCTGCCAACACTGTCTTCACACCAATTCCCACTGGAGACAAAATCTCCATGTCTCTTATGCCAAAGAATTTCACTGCTCCAAATTCTCCATGACATACCTCTAAACTAACCTTACCTTTAGCTCAGCAAAACCCTGTATGTACAAACTTGCTAAAAAATAACCCACATACAATAACTAAATAATGTTGCAATCATTATCCAACTGGTAAGACAAACATAATAGTTACACTGACATTAACTAAAGCCCTACTTTGTCATCCTCCTATCAAAACCTATACCACTGTCCTACAACTTTCTCAAGACCATATATCTTGGCCTTCCGTCTCATGTATCCATCCACTATCTTCTTTAACTTGGGAATCCATCTGTCTCTTAGTGCTTTCTTCGAGCTGACAACTGCACCAACAAAACACCTATTTGGATCTTATCCAAGGACTCACACTCTTCATCCATGCCAAGCTCCCACTATTTCTAGATTCTACATGCATTGCTTCTTCACATCTTCCTAGTTCTTGACCATTAGTTAGCAATATAAAGAAGGTGAACAATGAATATGAGGTTCACTTACCCTTTTTGACCTCCATATGGGTGTTTGAGACTTATTGACAGCTTGTTATCCGCCCACCATCTGTCCCAATGACCGATCTCAGCCATCTCCCAGTCTGCATCTGATCGATGTCAGTTCCCTACACTGACCCTGTCTACCGATGTCATTTCCCTGGCTGACATCAGTATCCCTTCTACTGACATTAGTTCTTGAATGACTGACATCGGCCTTCTTGTTGCCGACGCCAGTTACTATGTGACTGATGCTGATACCTGTGTTCGCCTGTGAGAGATAACTTTTTACCGTCGAGCTCTCCATGGATCAAAACCCTATTCAAATCAACACAATGCTGCTCAGAATAATTCAGTCCCCTTAACTAATCTCTATCCACCATCTCCTCCATGAACACCAAGGCTTTCTAGTTCTTAAGTTTGTCAAAAACATCTGTCTTCTACTTAAGAACATGCATTCCCCTCCTACATATGTGACCAAGCCTACAAAGCCAAATCTCTGCAACAGAAGGCGAATCAGTAATATGAGTAGATAGATAAAGGATACCTACTTTCTTACCACCATCTAATTCATGTGCATCCACTGTGAGAGTTACTGTGCATCTCCCATCACCCAACTTTCCTGAAGAAATTAGACTCATCTCCAAGACTTGTACCTACATAACCTCCTTCAACACCTGCGTGTTATCCGTCTGCAATTTCAACTTCACTTCCCCTTCATCAATCATTTGACAAGGCTCTCCGACCCCTAAATAAATATATTCAAAGTCTCCAAAGACATACCAATGAAAAGATGCTCTATTTTGGGCTGCATGGAAAGAGGCAAAAGAATCTGTAAACAAAGATTCTACTTTATCCAGAGCAACCTATGCAACATCACATGCAACATCTACTTCTACACATTGATATTCTACCAACCAACAATCTCCCTTTACCTACTCTTTTTTCCATCATTCAGACCATTCTTGCTATTCAGTTTCTCCATTTGTAGCTTACTTTCTTCTGCCATTGCTATACTCCCACTCAATCTAAAACCCCTAAGAGTGACCTGTAATCAAAAAACACTACCAGATTTGAACCACCTATTAGTCAACCCAACTAAAAGCTCTGATACCAACTTGATGGTATCAGCTCTTGAACCTACAACCATGCTCGTATACCAACTTGTCAGGATCTTGCTCCCCAATAGAGCATATATGATTACCTCTTGTATTAGCAACTAAACATGGAATTTAACCAGAAGTAATAAGTAACTAGAAATATGAAACAACACAAGAATATGAGAGATAATACACAATTGTATTAATAATCACTCAAAAGAAAATATAATAAAGAAGATGCCACTTCTTCTTCCACCTCAAAGGCTCGCCACACCTCAAGACCTTCTTCCCTCTCTCTCTCAGTCCCAACAATCAACTCCAATATAGAATTGATGTTCACCTCCACTAGTCAGTAACATGCTGCTAGTACACCAAGTACACAACCTACTCCAAGTAGATCTCCTACTCTCTACTACTACCTGCAAATCACTAGACCTTACTCACCATTGTAGATCTCCAAAAGAAGCCATGCACACCTGCTGACCAAGATCATACATGTACGAAGAACCCTTCTGATTCTCCAAACCAGCATCCACACTTGGTATTGTGGCACTAGGAGGAACACACCATTGCTCTCCTCTCTCTGAAGGAGCTTATTTGGTCTCTTACTCTCTAGCACTTGTTTACAATACAGCCCATGAGACTATATATAGATCTCATGCTTACAATAATTAGACTACAATAACTAGACACACAACTCAAGACTATGACTGGCCTTTAACATGCAAACTAACAGTCCAAAAATAGACTCTCTAGAATTAACATACAAACTACAGGTTCATGCACAGGCTGCCGACGTCGGCACCTCCCTGACCGATGTCAGCCGACTAGTAACCAATGTTAGTTGTTTCTTATCTACTTTTTGACCGACATCAGTTGATCAGACTGACATCAATTGCCCTGTAACTCATTCTGCAACTCTCTACAACCTCCACAACCTTCGTAACTCCTCTTGTTTACATCTTGGTGAAGCTTTTAGCTCCACAACCTAATAATCTCCCACTTAGAGATAAACAATTGCACCTGTACCTGTACCTATACACCATCTAAATTATTCCCTGACTTGTATCCCTCTTCAAGATCAACTCTGAAGACCAACCACCACACAACCTATGATGCTACACCTGTCATCTAAGTAACCTGCCACATCTGAACCTACAACTCCTGTAGTGAAGACCTTGACCCTGCATAACATGTTAACCTGCTACTAGTCCCTCTCAGATACCTGAGAATCCACTAAACTGCCCTCCAGTACTCCTTCCCTAAATTGGCACCATACTTTTTGACAACTCCCACTACTTGGGAAAACTCAAGTCTACACTAGACCTCATGTGATTTTGAACACTGTTCTAAGCTAAGCTTGAACTATCTAGCCCTTGGTGTGCTTTTTGATTCTACATCCTACATCATGAACACTGCCAACACCGTCTTCACACTAGCTCCCACTGGAGACAAAATCTCCATGTCTCTTATGCCAAATAATTTCGCTGCTCCAAATTCTCCATGACATACATCTGAACTAACCTTACCTTTAGCTCAGCAAAACCCTGTATGTACAAACCTGCTAGCAAATCACCCACATATAGTAACTGAATAATGTTGCAATCATTATCCACTTGGTAAGACAAACACAATAGCTACACTGACATTGACTAAAGCCCTGCTTTGTCATCCTCCTGTCAAAACTTGTACCACTATCCTGCAGCTTCGTCAAGACCATATACCTTGGCCTTCCATCTCACATATCCATCCACTCTCTTCTTTAACTTGGGAATCCATCCGTCTCTCAGTGCTTTCTTCCAGCTGACAACTCCACCAACAAAACACCTATTTGGTTCTTCTCCAAGGACTCACTCCTCATCCATGCCAAGCTCCCACTATTTCTAGATTCTACCTGCATTGCTTCTTTACATCTTCCTAGTTCTTGACCATCAGTTAGCAATGTAAAGAAGGTGAACAATGAATATGAGGTTCACTTACCCTTTTTGACCTCCATATGGGTGTTTAAGACTTATTAACAGCTTGTTGTCTGCCCACCATCCATCCCAATGACCGATCTCAGCCATCTCCTAGTCTGCATCTGATCGATGTTGGTTCCCTGCACTGACCCTGACTGTCGACATCATTTCCCTGGCCGACGCCAATATCCTTTCTACCAACGTCGGTTCTTGAGTGACCAACATCAATCTTCTTGTTGCTGACATCAGTTACTATGTGACTGATGCCAGTACCTGTGTTTGCCTGTGAGTGATAACTTTTTACCCATGAGCTCTCCATGGATCAAAACCCTATTCAAATCAACATAGCCCTGCTCAGAATAATTTAGTTCCCTCAACTGATCTCTATCCACCATCTCCTCCATGAACACCAAGGCTTTCCAGTTCTTAAGTTTGTCAAAAACATTTGTCTTCCACTTAAGAACATGCATTCCCCTCCTACATATGTGACCAAGCCTACAAAGCCACATCTCTACAACAGAAGGTGAATCAGTAATATGAGTAGATAGATAAAGGATACCTACTTTCTTACCACCATCTAATTCAAGTGCATCCACTGTGAGAGTTACTTTGCATCTCCCATCACCCAGCTTTCTTAATGAAATTAGACTCATCTCCAAGACTGGTACCTGCATAACCTCCTTCAACACCTACGTTTTATCTGTCTGTAATTTTAGCTTCACTTCCCCTTCATCAATCATCTAACAAGGCTCTCTAACCCCTAAATAAATCTCTCCAAAGTCTCTAAAGACATACCTATGAAAAGATGCTCTATTTTGGGCTGCATGGAAAGAGGCAAAATAATCTGTAAATAAAGATTCTATTTTATCTAGAGCAACCTGTGTAACATCACCTGCAACATCTGCTTCTACATGTTGATCTTCTACCAACCAACAATCTCCCTTTACCTGCTCTTTCTTTCCATCAATCAGACCATTCATGCTATTCAGTTTCTCCATTCGTAGCTTACTTTCTTCTGCCATTGCTATACTCCCACTCAATTTGAAACCCCTGAGAGTGACCCCAAGAGACAAATCTTATGAGTAGGTTAAGAAAGATCTAGTAGAAAAACCTCAACATCAAAGATATGAAGGATTATATTTTGAGAAATAAAGACTCCTAAGGTTTAAAGGGATAATTAGTGTACCAGATTAGAGAGTACTTGAGTCACATTACTTAAGTAATTACATAATTATACATATTTGGGTCATCCATGAGTGACCAATTTAATGTAAGAGTTGAGGCCATTATATTTCTAAAAAAGGAATTAAAAAGGATGTAGTTGATTTCATGTCAAGGTGTAGCTAATTTATTTTTTACACAAGCTAATCTTATGTGTATCAAGTATTTTGAAAGGCTTTATTATTAGCAGTTCATAGATTATTAGGAAGACCATGAGGATAGTGCGACTTGGGAAGACCATTAGGAATTTCATAATCTATTTCCACACTTATTTTAATATATTTAACTTATAACATTTTTTATTATGTATTATTTTAAATTATGTCATTAGGATCATCACTTTTCTAAGAGGGAAAGGATATTACATCCTGATTTTGTCCCAATGGAATAATACTATGGCATGATGGTTTGATAACCTTGTTTGTTATTTTGGATTTTATATTTTAGCATTGTTGAATTTAATTTAGATCAGATTGTGATATTTTAATCTATACATACAACACTATTTAATTTTATAAAAGAGATAAATCATGTTCATTATCTAGTATACTAATATAGATGATATGGTTACATTTAATGCATTAATTATGAATTAATCCTTTAAGTTGTTTAATATGTTTTATGTATGTGTGAAAATGGACTAACCAACATTATTATATATGAGTTGGATTTAGGACAATTATACCCCTAAAAAAATAATCCTAAGGATATCATTATAGGGCTGAGGCTGGTAGACCATGATAGTTGGGGTAAACAAAGCCATATGATAAAAATCACACATGCACATAATATTTCTCAATTCTAGTTATGTGGTTTGTATTTGATGTTAGTTTTTTATTTATTATATGTTTTATTTTATGACATTTTTTTAACTATGGGTTTTTTTTATTTATGTGTATTTGTGACTCTTTGAGTGTTTATGTGTGTGTATCATAGTTCACCTTGAAAATAAGTATACAAGAGTATGTTGGTTTATGTTGTTACAAATGTTTTCATAAATTTGTTATTTACATCAAAAGGATGCTTGTAGCCCCAAAATGGAAACATAGGCCTTATATTAATAAATATAATGTGAAGACTAGAATTTCATAACAACTTAACATTTAATTATTTGCATAATCTATTTTATCAGTGTCTAAAGGTAAAAGCTTACAATTTTTTAGAAAATCCAAAAATGGTGACTGATATTCATAAATATTATATGGGGGGAATGAAAAGTAATTATATATTGTTACATATGTGACCACCTTATATGGCTTGTGTGATATTATCACTATCAACACTTTTAATAAATACCTTGCCTTATATAAATTCAGAGCTTGACCACCATGATTGGAAGGTATAAATGAATCATTGTGAATAAAAATAAAAACATGGAAAGTTGGGGGTGGATCAATGCAATCATTGGATTAAAATATTATTAGGGTTTGTGTGTATGTTTTTCAAATCAACAAATGCATTTTTGGGTTGAATCAATAGCGGGGAGGAGAGATAACCTCCAATTGGAAAACCCCTAAACTTAGGTCTCACATTTTTTGGCATGGTTGACAAACCTAGGTAAGATGATTTTAATTTTCTTCAACATTTTATTCTATCTAGGGCTCTCTATTAGTATATAGATGATTGTGTGGTGTAATGGTAATAGAAGGCATAGTTTTGGTAAAGGCTTGATTTATTGTATGGAAAGGAACAAGAAATAAGGAAGATAACACAAAGGAGTTTGAATCTAGGTAGGAAAAACATTTAAGAGGAGAATAAGAGGTAGCTTATGGATGACCAAGGAGATACATATAAAGGTATAATAAAGGGGTTTAAAATGATGGGAATATTGGTGAAAGAAATAATCAATGAGTTATTTTTTTATTCATATTAGGCAAATAATGAAAAACCATAACATTAATTTCAATGTTTTGTATGCAAGTCCTAATTATGGGTATGTTGTTTTAGTTTTATTTTTTTTATATTAGGATTTAAGCTTGGTAAAATGTTATCATATTAGCAAGTGATATATTGATGAAACTATAAAATACCCATCTATGAGTTTACATGGATTTTTATTGTAGAATTTTTTATATTTTCCTTTACCCATATTAATTGTATATTATAAAGTCATATGGCTATAGTTGTGTCATATATATGAATGCACCTTGAAATTTACATTTCCTTGGGAACACATATTTAGTTAACTTGAGAACTAGTGGTGTATTCATAAAATTAAGAGTTAATTTATTTATACCTTTTTTTGTTGAAAGTAGGTATGTTTTTTTTATGTCATTAGAGGTGGATGATTTATGCTATGGCATGAAATATACCTTTTGTAAGTTTAAATTGATGAAAAAAGGTAAATAAAATATGATGGTATCCTTTTAAAGGAGAAATATTTAGACTCAAATTTGAGTGAAATTCTTTTCAAGCTTATGTAACATTTTAAAATGTCTTTCACTCCTATAGACCTAGTGAGATTCGACTCTCACCCATAATTCTAAAAACGTGGGTGATGCCAATATAAACTCTATATGTTATTTTAATTGGATAACATTGTAATGTGCGGATATAAGTATAAAAACATTGGAAAATATATATCTCCTTTCTCTCTATTTATGAACTTGTACCCTAAATAGACAAACAAGCTTGATACATTTTTATTCATTTAATATGCATGAGATTTAAAAAATAAATTTTGACTTAAGGACAAGTTGTATTTTGTTTTTTTAAATGGTCTTAAATATATAAGGAATCATGAAGGGGATAAAATATTTAGACTATGATTATATTTCAAAATCTGAACTATCAAAGAGTTATGTTGCTAGTAAATACATATAGTTGTGTAACTAGTCTTCAAAATTAATGATGCTAAAAAGCTTATTAACAACACTGTAACTATTATTATCCTTTAAAAAATATGTATATGGTTAGCATAACTACCTAAATTATTATAAATGGAAATGATTTAGGTATTATATAAATGGTATGTTTCTAATATATAATTATTGTACTTCTGCTATGATCATTATATATCAAATAATACTTAGTCTAAAAATTAAACTTGGTGTCTATACCATCTACCATGTTAGTAATATATGGTATACCTTATAGTTATAAGTATTTTTTATTGATACATGTTTGGTTATGTTACATTACTATAGAATATTTTTGTAAATGAAATGAATATTGTGATATGTTTTTAATTATATGGACAAACTTAATTTAGTATTGTAGCATTACTATGTGTATATGACATGATTTAGGATCCAAACAATATGAACAAAAATAATAAAATGCATCTTTTATTATATGACATATTTTTATAGGAAGTTAATATCTATATATTATATATGTATTAATTTATATGTGAATATATAAATAAAATGATGATTTGATTAGTTATCATATTATGATTGATTAAACTTAGATATGATTGGAACTATAATATAAATTATTTTATAAAGGTTACTTCTCCTTGCCCAATGGATGATGTTTCATAGGTAAGATGCCTATTTACAAGCCACACATCATTAGTCTAGAAAAAAAATTATTATAGATAAACTATCAAAGCATAGAGTAAGCATATGTGGATAATGATCTAGATTCTTGAAATATGAATACTAGAAATGCTTGACCAAAGTAATGTTATACCTGTATACATTATTTATCAATGATAATTTATTATTTTAATGTTTATTTTAATTCATATTAAATAGAGGCATACATATGGTTTATATGATTAGTTTCATGTAATAGTTGTGGTACTTTCACATTATTCTCGGATGGTTTTGGATGCCCACAACATCATTATCTACCCCTTTGTGAAGGGAAGGAGACTCCCAATGGGGAGGTGTGTGGGATACCATTAGTTTTTTTAGAGGTAAAGACTAAGATAATTATTTCCCTCCTTATAGATGATCTACACCAGTTACTAATGCTTACTCATGGATTATACAATTGATCTAGATATTTTTGGGAATTTCTTAGTAGTATGATTATATATGTGACATTTTACAATAGCATAATTATATGTTTTGATATCCTGAAGTAGTATGGTTGTATGTTAGGAAATTATACAATAGTATTATTTTATATTTCACATATCATAGAACTATAATTTCGTAGTAGTATCTTTTGAATATTGAATATCAGATTTATTTGATCATTACAATGAGGGTTGTTGGATTTTTTTATGTTTCTAATTACATCATGTTGTATTTATACTAAGACCATCATTAATATGTTGAATCATTTTCTCATATTTATGTACTTAATGAGTCATATGAGGAATATAAATTATGAGGCCTTAAAATATACTTCAATGGAAGTATTTTACTTAAGTAATTGTTGGTTATTAATTAATGGTGTAAGTAGAATCATATAAATCTAATTGAATAAGATTTTGCTTTCATTTTTTTGAAGTATTGTAAATTAAAAAAATTGTAAGTTTTCCTAAGCAACCTAGAAGGGTTATAAAAAATATTGAAAATTAAACTCAATATATTGAACCTAAACTTAGGAGTAAATTGTAGGTTTTCAACCAGATTATTTAAATATGCATACAACTTTAGGCTAGATAATAAATTAAGGTAATAAATGAATAATTTTTATAAACTTAAGTGGAATTGTAGTTTTAAAATGAGTTAAATTTGAACATACAAAAAATACTTGCTCGTGATTAGTCTCACATGATTTTTTTACAGAATATTATTTTATTGAATTGTCTCTTAACAATTGTTTGGAATACCTCATAGGTTCTAAATTTAGGAACGATCATAGTGGAAACCTTTAATATTTTTAGTGTTCATAGGATTCAATTATGAAATATGAATTATATTAGATACTATAAGGATATAAAATAATAATTTTTCTATAGCCATTAAGATGATGTATCTTACAAAGGGGAAGATGTCACATCCTATTTTATCTGACCAAACTTTTTATGTTTCCTATTAACTGAATTGGCATGGGTTCTAATATTTTTTGATGACATGGATATTTTTTTAATACTAAAAAACTATTAATGAATTATTTATAGATTACTATTATGTTATTTTCTTAATCTTATGTAATGAAAATTAAATAATTTCATTACGAATTATTATTTATATGATTAAATTTGGCTTTATATCTTGACTAGATTAAATTCCCACTTTCATGTTGAGATCATGATGTAGGATAGGTCACCCTTATTATAAAGGGATAATATCATCTAATAAGAGATTATACTATGTGAAATATACTAATGAAGGAGATATATAAACGTGTATTTTTTATAAACCATTTAATGATATAATCCCTTTTTTATTATAGTTGGATGAGTTAATGATATGATTAGAGCTCTATAAACTATCGTGATCATGATCCAAGCTAATTTATGTCTCTTAAATCATGAAAAAATGCCATAATGTACCTTTTCAAACTCTCTAAGGGTTCAAATTATTAGTTCTACTTAGAACTCAGTCATGGGTGCCTCTAAGTGTAATGTTTATATGATTTGTAATAGCCTCTTAATATCATATTTGGGTAAATTATAAATTTATTATTATCAAATGAAATTAAATTGAATAATAAGTTTTATTTATAATAAATTTAAAAAATATATATTAATGGTTTTTTAATATATTAATGTATTAAAAAATTGTGTAAAATATATAGACCCTTGGATCCACTCTAGAGTACTAATGGATAAATAGAATTACTTAGACATGGATAAAAATGGGTCACCTTTATAAACTTAGTGAAAGGGAAAGTTTTTATTTAACTCTAAAACTTAACTAAAAAGTGATGCATATGGGATAATTATCCTAGACTACTTGACACCACCATGTGTTCCTTCTCATAAGAAGGATACTCTAGTGGTTGAGAAAGTTAAAAGAAAGTGTAAAATACTTATATGAATTAATTTATGAAATTAAAACATTTACATAAGTTTTATTTATAGTCATGTATATATTTAAATTTTTAATAAGTTAGGTTGAAGACTAAGTCCTTAGAGAACCACTGATAGCTTACCTATTTGAATGTGGATCGAATTAGGGTGCGATAGAGTGGAATCTTGGTGGAATTGGTAATTTTAATGAAATTTTATAAGAGAGGATCATAATAAACATAAAATATGATTTGATAAAGGATAAATCATATTTAAGCAAGGTATATGCATTTAAATATTTTATGATCCAAAACTAAGCATGAGTGTCAAAAACAACCATACTTTGACTACATTTTGTCATGTTTAGGTTTAATACATAATAATATTTTTTAATAAATTGATTATTATATTTTATTGATTGAATATGAGTTTTATTAATGAATTTGACATGTGTTGAGTCTTTATCTTCCATTTTGGATATTTTTTTATAAAGAGGAGTGGAGAAGACAGATATCTATGAGGATAAACTTGAGTTTTGAATAGCATCAAATTAAGGAAAAAATTATATTATCACACTATAATAAAATTGTATGTATGTATGTATGTATATATATATATAGTGTGTGTGTGTGTGTGTGTGTGTGTGTGAGAGAGAGAGAGAGAGAGAGAGAGAGAGAGAGAGTTAGAGAGAGAGAGAGAGAGTATTATATGATGATAAGTTTGAGTTTTGAATAGCATCAAATTGAAGTAAGAATTATATTATCACACTATAATAAAATTATATATATATATATATTGTGTGTGTGTGTGTGTGTGTGTGTGTGAGAGAGAGAGAGAGAGAGAGAGAGAGAGAGGAGAAGAAATCTTAAAAATGCATCAAAATCATTATTCCATCTAAAAATACCCATTCTAACCCTACACAATAGCTCCACAAACCTCTGGAGCAAGCTCATGAACTTGTTGATCCCCCTAACTTCATACTTCACTTAGAACATGACATCTTAAAAAAGTCTTAAAATACTCATCTCTATCCTTATACGACCTTAATAAGAAAACCACAACAATACTTTCTTCTCCACTAAAAAGAGTCTCATAAGAAGCACATATAGAGACACTTCACATATGTTCCCCCTCACATAACACATGTCTTCAAGCCACTAAATTTTTATGGCAGACATAAATACTCAACAAACCTTAATAGGCTTAGAAAGATCTAGGACTAGGCCTAATAGAGAGGCCTTCAACTTATAGGCTCACCTAGCATCTATTATAAACTAATATATAGATAGATATTTTAAAACTCACCTTTATACCAAAGCATACAAACCATGATCAACAATCCAACTCCTTCTCAATATAGGACCACTGAGATTCTTCAAAAGCTTATTTTCACCAACAAATATATAAATAAAAATAATGCAAAATCATACCTCATTTTCATACATTCTCATCAAATAATATTTGATAGCCACCAAGCTTCCTTTGATTGACAAGTGTTTCCTTGTATCCTAGATAAAGACACCCTGACCCATAATGTCCTAGAACAATGTGAAACTAGGAGTTGCCCACAACTCCTCATATTCCTTTTTCCCCTTGGTCATATAATATTGATAGTTATTTTTCTTCTTCTTAAGATTATAACTAGCCTCAATAAACACCTTAGCTTTCTCCTTGAGTTTGAATTGACTTGACTTTTATTTTTCCTTTCCTATTTGGATAGTTGAAATATTCTCTGCTTCAAACTTGTCAATAAATGTTGATAGAAAAAACTCTTGACTTTCCTTCACTTTTGATCCCTTTTCCACATTAGAAATGAATCCATCAAGACTCTTGGACATAATAGGATAATTCTCCTTATTCTATACTACCTCAGGTCTCTATACCATAGTTTGACTCTTCTCATCTTCTACAACTAACTTACCAATATGACCTTTGAGTTTAGACTAATCTACAACATAGCCTCCTAGAGAAATTTTCTTATCAACCTTATGACTAAAATAATTAGCAATGATTACCTTTCGTTTCCATACTTGAGTTTTTCCTTTCTCAAACCTTCTAGGAGCTCTATATCCTTTTACATACCTTGATACCTCTTAACACTATTTGGATAGAATCTTTAAATACGTCCACTCTTATGACAACTAAAATAGATGACATCATTTTTACATTTTGAAATATTTGAACTATGATCAATATTTGGCCAAAAAATCCTTCTATAATACCTCCATGAATGTCCAAACTTTACTAAATTCATTCTATAGTCCCTAGCCCTAGGACCATACTTATTACATGTATAACAATGATCATGGAATAAACTAGCATACCTTGAAACATTTAGTTACCTAACTGGTCTTCCTTCATTGCTCTTGATTTGATCTAACTTATTTTGATCTTCTTCAAGCTTTCTTATCTTGACAATAAATTTATCATGCTCATCTATCAATAAATCTAACTTGGTTTCCAATTGAATTCTCTCATCGTTTTTAGCTCTTACACTTAAAATTTCAGCCATTAACTGACCTTTGAGAACTTGGATAGTCTCCTTATCACTCTTAGTTTCTCTATCCATGTCATCTTTTATTCTACATGTTTTCTCTATAAAAATTTCCTCAAGAGAACTAACTTGTTCTTAAAGACATTGGATCATATTTCTCATCTTATGATTCTTCTTATTTTGATCCTTCAGTTCACCAAGTGCACCCATGAGCTCAGATTTTAGATCAACTTCTTCTTCACTGTCATGGCAAACTTCTTCATCAAACATGATGTCATTTTATTTTTAATAACTTTCTTCTTTTGAACTCAAACCCATCTTGGAATATTTTAGTCGATCCTTGAGGTCATTGATAACATTCTCATCCTATTTAGGATCATTTTTCAAAATAAATATTTTCTCTTCAAGTGCCTTGATCACATCTTTCCACTATTGATTCTCTTTCTTCAACTTTTTAGCCATATTTGTACCTACTCAAAATCTCCTTCAAGCTATTGAGCTTACTGAAAAGGGCCCATTATAATACCAATTGTTAAAGTTATAATTTACTAAGAGGGGGCGAATCAATGAGCCTAGACAATCTAATTTTATTTCTAAATCCTTCAAACCCTTAATCATTTAATGCATTCATGATTCATACATCATTCATATAATAAGCCATAAAGATAATGAAATATCAAGCACATAACACATGACATACATGGTAAACCCTCTTGGGGAATAAAACCCAATGGAACCTGTAATTAAACTACTATCCTATAATAACAAGAACTAATTTAGACTAGTTACAACTGATCAAGGAACTACATTCCCTATTTACTTGGACTTAAATCCCACAAGGTGATGCCACACCTATCTAGTTGAACTTCAACAGTGATACCTTTTATCAAGTTTTACCTTTTAAGGAGGATATAACCACCTTACATGCTAAGCTTCCATAATAACACCTATGAACAAATCCACTTATGAACTAATGTCTTCAACACCTGATGATGGACCTCTGATTAATATTCTTCACCTTCACTAATCCTTAATCTATCACACCTAAAAAAACTCTATCATAACAATAGAAACATGAACATATGGTCATACACATATTCCACACTCTAATCTACCTCTTAAATCAACCACCAATCTCATATAGTCTTCACCTTACCTTCATTCATAATATACTCTCTCTAGCAGCCTCTTAAACAACTTATTCATTCTGTCTCCTCTAGGCTCATTAGGTTCAATGACCTATATGTCATCCTACATCAACTTAATCAAACAATAATTTTTAATCCCCTTCACTCTCTACTAGTCCTCACTGACTTGTAACTTCTCTTTCAAAGGTTCTTACCTTCATTTGGCTCTATATTCACACTCCTTCATTCAAGTCTAGAAATAACCATATTTTATTTCACTATTTATAGAGAATACATGATCATGACCATATATATCAGCCATTAGGCATGACTTAAAACTTAAGGAAACTATCTCATTGATGCATATCTCAATACAATCTTCATAGGTCAGCTATAACATCTATGGGTCACCCTTAAGCAGATACACTTTCTAATAAGGCCCTTATAGCTCTTATAGGTCTCATGGAGTTCACCCATTTAGCACATCATCAATAAAAAAATAACATATTAGCACTTCCAAATGCATATGTCTACTCTACATGACCCCTTTGTCATCATTAAATTCTTATAGTCATAATTGCACTCTTATGTGTAATCTTAATCAACATTCTATGCAAACAGTCACCATGAATGAATGCAAAGTTGAATTATAAACCTTTATTAGTATTGTATATGATTTTTTAAACCTTGATAATTCATAATATATCATCCTCATAGAGTCTAAAACATTTTGCAATAGCTAATTCACTAAGAAATATCAAAATAACATCAAAACAAGCTCGAACATCTTTCTTGGGTCACATATAGAATATATATGAAAACATAGTCAACTTTGAACCTTGATATATTTTACTTTACACACTTATAGATATTAAAATTAGGTTCATTAGATAATACGTGGATTTATCTTAATCTTTTCTTTTTACTTCATCAATAAATTCATCCTGGATCAAAATTTATTCATAAAATATAAAGCACTGGTTTTTCCTTTGTTAAATTCAAATGTTCAAATGCCAGTGGTCATAATTAAACCTTGATGACTTTCCTTCATCTCACACTCTCAATATACTTTATCAATCATAAACCATATATATTCTTGGAATTTTATCACTCTTTAACTTCTACTTGGCTCATTAAACATTGAGAATGTTGACCACTTTAACTTACCACACATTGTAGATCTTTAACTATATGATTGCATGCTCACCATTGATATTTATCCTTTACCTTTGCTCAATTTTTAAATAACATACACTTCTTTCCATCTCATTACTTCCTAACATCTTGGATCAAATACAATCTATCTATCTCTATGAGACTTTCTTGAACTTAACCTCTTTCTTATTTGACTATGGGGACCATTGTAATTTATTTGAGAAGTCAATTTTAAACCTCAATAACTTTTTTTGTGCTTAGACACATGACCTAAAATTTGGACCACATGATATCCTCACATAATATAATCCATACATATAACAATATTCTCCTATAACCCACACATGTATGATATATACCATCATCAACATGGTCACTCAAAAATTTCTTCCATAGAGCCAACAATGCCTGGACCTATTTGGAAGGCCAACTTTGCTCATGCATATATTTTGACTCGCTTAATTGTATGATCTAAAATTTAGCAAAAATAAATTAAGATAAAAAATTAACAACCTCATATGATTAATTTATCTTTAAATATTCACACATGTGAGATAGAGCCCCATCAAAATTCTTACTCAGCTCTTACTTTCCTCATGCAAATATGGCTAAGTATGGGAAAACATTGTCAAAATGCTTAGGAGCCCAACTTTTCACTTTCATATCTTTTATCACACTTAGTCACATGATCTAAGAACTAGCACATATAAAATAGTCACAAAAATTAACAAACCTATATGATCATTTTGTCTTGACACCTCCATTTGTGTAATTCTAACCTCATCAACATGCTTACTCAACTCTATTTGAGCCCTTTTACAAATTTGGCTATGGGAACATAGTGAATTCTATTTGAGTAGCCAAATTTTCATCCTCATATCTTGAACCATGCTTCATCACATGAAATTAGATATGGCATATAAAAACTAGGGACTAATTTGATCACAACCATATGACCAACTCCCCTTGACTCATTCTCACATGATAATGATGACATCATCAAACCACCTCCTCAAATTTTTTGCCACTAGACCCAAAATATTTGGATAGAAATAATGATCAACCAGATTAAATCCACTCAAGTACACAAGCACTCATTTTAGTGACCTTTTACACATGCTCAATAGTCCATACTCATCCTTGAACATCTCTAACCATGCCAAAATAGAAGATTAACCAACCATATTTCAAGCATACTAAGACAAGAACATTTCACACTTTGTCACTATCATATAGACTATCAAGGCACTTCATCCACTCACCTAAACACCTTCATGACATCATAATTACATCATTAACAACTCTTTAACACCTCCACTTCTGATCCTTATCTTATCAAATAAACCACTTTGACTCTTGGGCTCAATGTGATCATTTCATACCAATGTTTGACCCTTCTCATTCACTCTAGGAGCTCCATATACCTTGTTAAGTATTTATATCCTTCTAAATCTATTAGTATATAATATTGAAATGTGTCCCATATTAGGATAACTATATCAAATAACATTTCTATACTTACCTCTTAACTGATGACTCCTCCTATATTCCCATGATAACTCATTCCTTGAGACCGTTATATAATCACTTGCTCTGTGACCAAAATTATGACAAGAAAAATAATAAACATTGAAAGAATTATAATACCTCATTGCATTGAGATGCCTGACTGGTCTCTTCATGTTGACTTTAATTTTTCCATCCTTGACTTGTTGATGATCACTATGAGTCTCAGATTTGATAATTTCTACATAGGTATTTGAGGTCTAACACTTATTGTTCTCTTATTGGCCTTATTTGAACCCAAGACTTGTCTTATCATGTAGATAACTTTGAATACTAAAAATATTACCAATAAATTTAGTACTCTTTTTAAATCTCGAATGTGTCTTCAACTTGACTTTTGTCTGATCTAATTCTACCTTAAAATACTCCATTTCTATTCCAAACTTGATGTATTCTTCCTCCTTGGTCTTAATATTTGTAGTGATAATTTCAATTTTATTTTCTAGTTGTTTGATGATATCTTCATGTTCATTGGTGTTGATGCTTAGTCTCTCTTCAAAGATATTGATTTGATCCTCATAACTCTTAACCAATGATCTTAGTTTCTAATTATTCCTTATTTATGACTTTAAATCTTATATAACACTCACCAATCCTACTTGAAGGTTTACTTCATCCTCTTCTTCATATAATTCCTCATCATCCACAAGACTTTTCTCTTTTAAGCATCCCTCATTATCTATTTCTATTACCATGAATAAGGTTTCATTTATATCATTCTCATTACTATCATCATCATTATCAGTTGTACTTGTGTCACTTATATCAGATTAGTTATTATATTCTTTGTTATAGAAACTTCTCTTGTTCTTGAATGACCCTTTCTTTCCTTCATACTTATTAGAACCCTTTTTGTTCTTTTTAGGCTGATAGGTCTTCTTATAATCACCATGATGTTCATTATGTTACTCATCATGCTCAATCTTATCCTTATTAGGAAATTTAGATGCAAAGTTACGAATCTCACCATAGTTAAAGTATTTTAATGGCAACTTACCCTTATACTTACCTAAACTTCTCCCTAGGTTTTTGAAAAATATGGCTTCTTTCTTTTCATCATCAAAGTATGTGTTAACAACATCTTTAGATTTCTTATCATATGATTTATTCTCAACTTTTAATTTTTTTCCTTCTTGTAAGGTCTTTCATCACTTGTTCTCATTTCATAATCAATGAAGATGATATTAAGCTCATCCATCTATAGTAGGTTAAGGCCTTTTATATCCTCCATAATAGAAACATTTGAATAAAACTTAGATGTTAAATATATAAATACCTTTTTTACTATTTTGTATTCTTACAACTTATCTACTATGACATTTACCGCTTCATCTACTCTTCATAGATAAGATGCAATGTTTTCATCCTCCTTCATTTTCATGATTTAAAAAACCTTTGATAAGTCTATAACTTTGCCAATTTAACTTTTGTGTATCCTTCGTAAATTGCATAAAACCTTTCCCAAATCCCTTTATATGTATCAAAAAGCATGACCTTAATAAATTCTAATTCTGAAAGACAACACAAGATGAAATTCATTGCCTTAGAATTGTTCTCACTTGCCTTCTTTCCCACTACATCAATTGGTGGTCTAGAGGGTGGAGTGAATCCATCAACAACATATTTATATATGTCATAACCTAAGGAATTTAGATAGGTCTCCTTGTTGATGCTTTAAAATGCATAGTTAGTCCCATTGAAGAGAGGATCCTTATTGGTTGAGAAACCTCCTTATCTTTGTTGACTAGACATGATTGTTCTTCAAGAATATCCATAAAATTTTTAGGCCTACTTCAAAGGACCAAGCTTTGATACCAATTTTTTTAATAACAATTACTAAGTTGGGGGGGGGGGGGGGTGCTGAATTAGTCTTAAAAATATTTCAATTTATTATGTCCACTCATATATGAACTATGACAGCAACAAAATGATCTATTAATGCATTAATAACTAATTACATGAGCATGAAAAAATCTAAAACATCACATATTTTGGAAACCCAAATGGAGAATAAAAAAATCTTGGAAAAACTATCATATAAGGAGATGTATAAAAATTTAGTTGAGCACCAACCCAACATGGAGAACTCGCCCCAAATTTATCAAGCACCCACTTGACTTTAGCAAACAACTACTTATCAAGAGGTTACTATACCTATAACCAAGCACCATCTCAATCAAAGGAAAATTTTGAAATAAAAAAAATTCAAGGTAGATCCAACTCCTTTTTTATTAAGCACCAACTCAACCAAGACCAAATCTACAAGCTCTAACCTATAAGGAAGCTTTAACTCCCTTTTTGACCAAGCACTAACTCATTCAATCAACCTTATTTATTATACTCATCCACTCATATATTTGTATAATATATCCATTTTAATACATAAATAACACATATATAATTAAAATATTATATAATATCAATAAATAATTATCACTCCTTTAGATCTACTCAACTTGATCTCTCTTAAAACTATCTTTACGCTTCTTCACTTAATTAACCTTCATCAAGATTGAATAGGTCATGTGATATTGATCTTAAATTATATAAAACCTATATTATATTCATGAAATTATTATATTATCTATTATTATTATTTAAAACATGCTACCCAACATCATTAGGATCATTACTTTACTAATTCATTTGCTTCCTTTAAGCTTGTTCAAATAGGCCTGACACTGCCTTATATATAGGCCATTACTTGTTCATAAACCACTTAGTCATAAAAACACCCTTAACATCTTAGTTAAGCCATATAATAGGTCTTATTACACCTCATAAATAATATTAAAATTACCTTTGAGTCCCTTTTGGTCTGTTATGACTCAATTAGGCCTCATTTCACTTTTAGGTCTCATGAAGACCTAATTGCATTAGGTCTATCTAGTAACATGTTACCATTTAATCCATTGAAGAAAATTTCACCTCCATAAATAGTAAAAAAAATTCACACAACATCCAAATAGACATTATCTAACATCCTATGATCTCTATAACACATGTTAGGTCCAAATCCTTCATGAAACTCCTTAACAATACTCAGTCCTATTAGGTTTGTGTATACAAAAAAGTCTATCTTTAAATATTGAAGATCAAACACAAATAAATAAAATATGATAAAAAAATTAATATTTATAATATACATGACCTCATGGTAATTACCAAATTCATTAGACACTTTCACTTAGATATTAAGGCTTCCAGAACACCTCTATAACTCACTCACTTAGAACTACTAGTATACTCAAAAACATAGTCATGATAACTTAGACCTTCAATACATGTGTAGAAAATTAACATGAATTTTTATGAATGTAAATGATTATTATATATCCTTATGACATAATCAATTATAAAAATCATATGGTCTAATGGCCAATATTTGTCTTTCAGACCAATCTCATGACCTTATATCACATTGTCTTATCTGAACTAGACAAGTCAACTTGTGAGAAACATTTTACCAAAATAAATAACCTTAAAACCTTATTAAAATAATTAAAATGTCTTAAAATTATTTAAAAACATACTCATTCACTTGGTTTCATCATTCTACGATAGAAACAGACTCTAATTCATCTTCTCACTATTGTTTAGGTTTTTCACCATTTACACCATTAGGTCTATCTATGATTGGATAAATTGGATAATCAATTTATCATAATTTAAAGGTGTAACCTATCCATAAATTTTTATGTGTCTCTATATTATTCTTCCATCCATTTTATTTTCTTTACCAAAGCAATGCTTGATTTTTACATCAAATTTGTCATAAATAAGCCCATATTTTAACATTTTCTCTCTCATATGAATAACCACCACCACATAGAGGTACTTGGGATATTTTAATACATGATCAAATAGTTTTTTTAGTCATTTGAGACCATTATGTGCTATTTTTAATAATATATTCCACATTGAGTCCTTATTATGGTTATAGGGAGGTTAAACATAGGTTTTGGTGTTAATGATTGTTCGTAAAGGACTACCCCTTAAATAAAAAACCAATGACTATATATATATTATCTATGACCCTTACCCATCTCTCCTTAATTAAAAACTCAATTTCACATTCATAGGTTATGCATTCTAACAAACACCTAAAAGTCCTTATTAGGTTTGCATACCTTCATTTTGTGCACTTGACAGACCTCAAAACCACTTTCCATTCATTTTTATACAAACCATGACCTCATACTTAAATAGGTGTCATTTTGTGCACTTAACAGGCCTCAAAACCACTTTCCATTCATTTTTATACAAACCATGACCTCATACTTTAAAAAAATCTTATAAAAATATATAACACCTATTTCCATGATCATATATGAAAAATTTCTTTAAAAATTAATTTTCATGCCTCATTAGGCCAAGCAAGGTCTTGGAGTAGTCTAGGTGTAGACTTGATCTGAAGGTCCTACCCCAGTAATATCACCCTAATACTCTCATATATTATTATACACCTCATTATCATTCTCAAATAACCTTAAAAACCTCCCACATGCTTGATATCACTCACCTCATCATGCCACTAGATTATACTTTGACCATGCCATAACTAGGCTGAAGCTTCCAATGCACTTGACACCTTGACCTATTCATTCCATGTTATGACATCAATAAAACAAAAAAAAATAGTCATATCACTATACTATTCTCTTTTTGATGATAATAACCTCTCATAGCCTCATCTATACCTAAAACCACAAGACCAAGATTCATATTACTTAACATCTTTCTCAATGTTCATTATCACATCACATACCTTTGTTCATTAAGTTCACTATGATTCCTCCACATGGCTCACCCTTCCATGATATGTACCTTTGAACTAAGAAAACACTCTCTTTATTCCACTATCATTCTCAATAACTTGACCAAACCCTAGCTTCTTATGATGACACTCTTATATCTCATGGAAACACTCATGGCAACCCTTATGTACTTTGACATATCACATATTTCCATCTATCCTTAGTCACCTTTGACATCATCCTTGACATATATATTAATAATATACTTATTTATATCAAGCATAGTCAATCTTGACATGATACACCTTTGACATCAATGACCATTATGACTTTACATGATGTACCCTTTTGACATTAATGACAACAACATGCCAACATGGAGTGGGAATAAAAGTCATGAAAAAAAATATTTTTTCCATTACTTATGGAATAAAATTAGATTTTTATTAGGATATTTATATTTTATTTATTTTAAGGTAATATTTAATAAATTTATTGTTTGTAGAGGTAATTTTGATGCTATCGATATGTTTGACAATCTACCATAAAATGTGTAGTGGTAACAAGAGACAAGAAAAATATCATATGTGGAGAAGATAAATATTATTGTCAATTATCCATCATATGGTATTGTGGTTCTAAGAAAATTTACTTGAATTTTTTTTTGTGCATGTTATAATTTAGATAAGGATCCCATAGGCCGTATACAATGTATAATATTAGGATATACGACAATGTTCTAGATCACACATTTTAGTGTTTGGTCTTAGTTGGAGAAGTTTTTAATTCAAAATAAGGTAAAAAATTATGGAATATATATACACCAATATTTATAATCAATTAACATCTTTATTTAATTACTCATCAGTGCATTAATATCAAAAATAACACATTCTTTTAGTACATCAAGAAAAGGGTTAGTTTATTTTTTGGTGATATATAAGAGATGTCCATATCATCATGTTATACCTGCTTAATATTATCATCATACGTTCATAATAATTTAGCTTCTTCCAAGTCTCTTTCCCCATCATTCCTCTCATTTTAATTAGTATCTAAACATTTTCCTACTAGATTGATCTAATCGATATAGTTTTATTTTATTCCTTATATTTCTTACTATATTTATTCTAATCAATCTAATATAGTTTCCTCCTATGATTCTATCCTAATAAATTTATCTTGATTGATTGATTTATTTATTTATTTTATTATACTAGATCAACATGATTAACCTAGCATTGTGTCACTCATGATTCATTATATTTAGTCAATATATATCAATTTTATTGTCATTTTAGATAGGTCACTTTTAGGGATTTGACTAGTATTTATAGGGTTCTTAAATGTAATTTTTATAGTAGGAAAACACTCATTTATTCTTCTTTCACATGAAAATTCTTGTCTAATAATATAAGAGTAATTAGATGATAGGATGTCATTCTTGTGAAGGTTTAATGTTTCTCAAGGTATTTGAATCTCACTATAAGGAAAATGACACAAGGAGGTCACCCTTAGTCTTTGGAGTCTCCAATTAAATACACTTAGGTCTTTATATTTTCTATTTGATGCATTCACCTAGAGAGAGAGAGAGAGAGAGAGAGAGAGAGAGAGAGAGAGAGAGAGAGAGAGAGAGAGAGAGAGAGAGAGAGAGAGAGAGAGAGAGAGAGAGAGAGAGAGAGATTAATTACTTGAGGATGGAATTAATCAAACATTATTTTCTCAAGACTTTGTATAGAAAAATATGAGAACATATATTATATTCTAGTATATACAAAACCTTTCAATATCCCCTATCAATGTATTTAATAATAATCCAAAACACCATTGAATGTGACACCAATTTACCTAAAATTCCAAATCCATATAAGATGATCTATAAATTCTATTTTATATCTATATTTGTTCATGTATATTCAATTAAATAAGACCCAAACACTTTATTGAGTATTCATGGGAACATATTTTTATCTCTTATATATAGTTATGTATGTCTATGTATATTATATGTATAACACACACACACATTTACGTATTACATATCATATTCATATATATGTATGGTTGTATAATAAATTATAAGTTCATCTATATCTTGTATATGTTCATGAGACTATCAACAACCAAAAACATACTCAACATTAAAAATTAAAAGTCCATATATGAATACATAGGTTGTACAATTCCAAAAGCAAATATACATCTACAACTTATGTAAGAAAAAGTATGGTTGTAAAAAACTTACCCCTTTCTCAAGACATGAACCTGCAACTTCCTATAGCAAAGTCATATAATTGCTAGTTAATATTTTGAAATACAAATCCTCAAGTCTGTAGTGGTTTTTAAATTAAAACAATATATTCATGGGAACTACTTTATCCACAACTATTTAATTGATGGAATATTTTGTCTTGGTTTAACCTCAATAATGAAGGTAAAATTAAAAAACAAGTTAATTATAGGTTTTAGGAGAAAATATCACTATAACAATTAAAAAATAAAACTTATCATCTTCCAACTCATAATACTAAAGTAAAATAAATGTAATGTGAATATTTCATATAGGTGAATCAACTATCCAAATGGTTTTATTCTCATTTTTTTGGGCATGTGGATGGAAACAAGTTCCATCCCCAGGTCCATAAGAGTGATTTATTAAACATCCAGATAATATCTAAAACTCCATTATTTTTTATTAACATGTGTAGAGGGTTATAAATGTTAAAATTATTACCAAAACATAAATTTAAATGTATTTTTAATACTAAACCTAGGTAAGAATGGTATTCAAATTATTATTTATAAATAGAAAACATATTTTATATATATACACAAGTAAACCCTAAAAAAAATTACTTTTCAAATTAAATACTCTACTTATCTAAACACTAGCAATGGACACCGTCTGGTGAAGATATTAGTAGTCCTTTCTCCTCTTCAAAAATTCTCTACTTCCTTCTTCCACATCCCCTTTAACTCCTCTATTTTCCCTCTTCTTATTTTATTTCCATTTCTCTTCCATGTTTTTCATGCCCTTGAGTTTCTCCTTAAACTTTTTAATTTATCCATTACAAGATTCAGATTCATAAATTTGTATTCAATCATTATGTCATTAGCTCAAATTTATATATCCCTATTTTTGCATGGCAGCCAAATGTCAAACCCTAAAACTTGACTTCCCACTAAATGGTGAAGTAAACATTGTAATGATAGAAAAAACTTAATTTTTATTACCAAATATTTTTTAAATGACTTAATTTATTTTTGTTTTGAATAGTGCATGGTAATGATACCACTATGCACTTATAAACCAACATAAAAACATTTTCCCCTTAGTTTTAAAACTCACCTAATGATAAATGCTTGGGTGTCTTTTTTCCATATCCCCTAGACCACCAAAAAGGGGCAAGAATTCAGTCCAAAAAACTTTACATATTTAAATACAAAGACATTTATTAGATAAACATCATATAAACTACAGTTTTATAATGCATAAAAATATGTCTATATTAATTCATAACTCATAAATCCATAGTTTAGTTCACATAATTATTTCATAGAGATTCATATAGATAGTACATATTAGCATAGTTAATTAATAGTAATAACAGTAATATCAATTTCTAAACTATTTATTTCATAACAAAATAAGTATTTAACCCATAATAAATTAAAATAAAAAATATTAATCCTAGTGATAAATAGTGAAAGTAAGCATTAAACACATCCATCTATACTATTTTAGTTCAATATATAAAAGTGAGAGAGAGAGAGAGTGTGTGTGTGTGTGTATTTAGTTTGAATATTTTTATCCCCAATATCAATATATACATCCTTCTTCCCTATGATAATCTCATTCTATTCCACTATATGAGGGTGGGAATATAGTTGGTATAATCTTGAAATAAAATAATAAAAAATCATTATGTATATACATCAAATAAATTATTATTATAAGATAGGTCAAATCTAGAAATGAAATCATATCCACATAATATTCCAATAAAATATAACATAATTGTATACATGTACAAATTTCCTTTAATAATATTATATCATGAAATAAAATATAACATATGTCAAACCAAACAACATATATATCTAGATATAGCATCAAAATCACAAAAATACTAATCATTATTTTACTTCATTCCATAATACAAATTAATTATTTGAAGAGTATGATGGGGTGCAATCATCTTTTCACATTAAAATAGGAAATCATCTTAATGAATTTTATTTCAAACATAAGTTCTAAAAATAAATAATAATGTTCAATACAAATTTAAGAAAATAAACAAGGAAACAATCTATAGAATTCCTCATAATCCTACCATGTAGTACTATCTTTAGAATATTGGTCCCACTGGACCTTGCATTATGATACTTCCTTTTTATTCAATCTAATATTGCATGTATCAATTATTATGATTGGATATATTATTACAACCCATGGATCTAGAATTTGTAGTGTATTCTAGTCCAATACATGTGAAGGATCAACTATATATTTATTAATTTAAGAGACATGAAAAACATTATGTTGATTAAAATGAATTGTTATAAATAAATTCATCCAATGGTAGGTATTCTTCACATTTATATTATTGGTCCATATAATACATCCTTAAAATATCCTCCAATGTTTGATTTACTCTTTCAATTTTCCCAACCATTTTTGGATGGTAAGTTGTACTAAAGTTTAGTTGTGTACCCAATTTTCCATTAAGATTTTTCAAAAACTATGAGATCATCCTAGGTTCCATGTATAAAATTTTTTATTTTGGAAATTCATTTAATCTATACACTTCATTTATAAACCTTTTGTCAAGCATTGGTGCATCATCTATCACATTACGTAGAATGAAGTGTGCTACTATGGTGAATTTATTAACAATGAAAAATATCATTTCATGAGGGTTCCTTGACATAGGAAAGACTTGGAAAAATAACATACTAATGAATTGACACTTAAACTATGATATGGAATGTTGGTTTAACAACCTAGTAGGATGCACGTGTTCAACTTTGACTCATTGACATTCCAAACATCTTGACAAAAAAGTTTGTTTCATCTTTCTTGATTTTTTTTAGGAATATAATGGTTTTATCTCTATTAAGAGCTTAGTTACATCAATATTTATATAATATGGTCCATTATGCATCTCCTTCAACATGGTAATCCTCAAATTTTCTCTATTGGGCACATAGATCCTTCCATTGTATCTCAAACTTCCATCATTCTCAAATTAAAATTCTTTATATCTATGATATTGTGACTCCTATGACAAATATTTATTTACCTACTCATAAAATTCATCTCATTAGGATAAATTCATGTCTTGATCTCTAAAGGTCTCCTGATAGTAGTCAAAGCTACAATATACCTTCTATAGCTAAGGGTATTTACAACTCTATTTTCCTTGCCTTTAATGTATCTAATGTCAAATTAATACTATGATAGGAATTTTGACTATCATATTTGAAAATAATTAAGGTTGGGTTGGTTAAATATGTACTTAAGCCTCAAGTTATTTGTTTTGAGCTCAAAAGGCTTTCCTAATAAGTAATACCCAAATACCTATGAAGCATGTGCTATGAAAGCTAACTCTAAGTCATGTAGGGCATATTTTTCCTTATAAGACTTCATTTTAATTGATTCATAATCTATAACTAAGCAATCATACATAATAAAACTTCTTAAACCATCTCTTGAAGCATCAATTATTACTAAAGAATGACCATTTGGACCTATAATCTATAACATTTGTGCTAAAGTAAGCCTCTTGTTTATGATTTATAAAGCTTCTTTACACTTATTATAAAAAATGGTTATTTTGTATTAATAATTGATGTTTTAGGAGATGGATTAGTATGAGTTATTATACAATATGGATCAATAGTAGCTTATGAGTCCAATAAATTGAAGCCTTATGAGGCAAACTATGCCCCACATGAATTATAGTTAGTTTTAATAGTGAATGCTTTATAAGTATAGAGGCATTAATTTTTGGGAAAACCTTTTGAGATCAAAATAAATAACTTGGGGCTTAACTACATACTTACCCAACCCAAACTTAATGATTGTAAAACATGATGGTTAGAATTTTTGTCAAATTATGACTTTGACATCAGTCACATTAAGGGCAAAGAAAATAGAGTTACAGATGCCCTTCACTATATAAGGTACATTATAACTTTGGCTAAAATCAGGAGTACCTTCTAAGATCAAGTAGTGAATTTATCCCTAGGAGATGAATTTTATGAGTAGGTAAAGAAAACTTTTAGATAAGGAGTCAAAAGATACTAGATATAAAGGATTTCAATTTGATAATGCTGGAATTTTGAGATATAATAGAAGAATCTATGGGCTTAACAAAGAAAATTTGATGATTATAATGTTGAAGGAGATGCATAACACTCCATATTAAAGACATTCTAGTGTAACTAAGCTCTTATTTAAACTAAAACCATTATATTTTTGGAAAGGAATAAAAAAAGATGTAAAGTATTCTATGTCAATATGCTTGGAAAGTCAGTGAGTAAAGATTATTTATTTTCAAAAACTATGTTTGAAATAAAATTCATCATGATGATGACCTATTTTAGGTGGGAAGGAAGTTATATTTTGTCATACTCTTTGAATAATGCATTTGTATTAGGGAATGAAGTAAACTAATGATTAGCATTTTTATTGAAAGTATTTTTTGATCTTCCAAATTTATTTTTGAATTTTTCACTAACCTCAAAAATCAATTTCAATTTATAATCCTGATTAACTATTTTCTCAAAGACCTAATCTATGTTGGATGGCCCATGAACATCCAATTTATATATAATTTAGGGTTTTAAACCCATGATGAACTTCTTAATCTAAAAATATACATTCTTTGGTACTAAGGTACATACTTCAAAAGCTTTGTGAACTATTCCTAATGCTCATTTACTAACATATTTCCTTGTTTTGGATTTTTTAAAGATGCTAAATTCTAATCAAAATATAACTATAGTAACCACTAAGCTCCAAATAAGTTTAAAAAATGATCCCAAGTGGTGGTGGTGGTGGATTCAAGACCCATATCTTTTTTCTTAATATCACACAGAGGTAATGCTTCACTAGAAAGTTTGTAGGCTCCCCAAATAGCCTTAGTTACCTAAAAATAACTAGTAACTTTGAAATTATTTTCCATCTATGTAATCTATGTTTTATCTCCATCACCCAAAAGTATTCCATCAAACATGGGTGGATTCACTTTCCTCATGTCTCTCACAATTTATACAACTAATTTATCTTTGGATACTCACTTATCCTAAGCATGTCCCTAATCTTGGAGATCTCCCTGACTAGTTGGTTTTTCTTCTAGTGATTCATGTTCATTTTATTCACCCTTCCCATGAACTTTCTACTATAGTTTTGCCAATTTATCTTTTATTTCATCCATGATATCAAGGATTTGATTAGTTTTAACAGCTTTTTAGGCTAATAACTAATTAGGATTAGCTCAAGGATTTTCATTAGATGTCCCCTCTATACACACAATATTTTTAAACTTTATCAAATTTTAATTATTTCTCTCTTGCAAGAACTCATAAATTCTATATCTCTCTAAGTGCATGCCTTAAAGGGTACACCAAAGAAGGGGTGGATATACCACTGGTGATTTATAAGATTATTGTCACCTAAAAAACCACTTTAAACCAACATAAACCTCTCATATACATTTATTTAAGCTTTGACACCTCCCTTACACATTCCTCAAAAAAATTCATTTCCTTAAACATCCCCTACCTAAGCCACAACCTATTTTTGACATATATCGAACAAAGTCATCCTAGGCTGACCATGTTCCTAAAATATAACCACATTATGGGATTAGGTTGGCCTCATCTGACATACTTCAAGACCTAACTACTTTATTTATCAAATAACATGGTTGATTCGATTGACTCTATCGACTAAAACATCATAAAAGTTTAGGGTTAAACCCTACTATATAGACACAACCTTTTTTCCATTTCATACAAAGAGTATATTTAATCATTTATTTGTCCATCTACTTATCCACCATTCTACTTTAGCATCCATTGCTTAGTGTTTCATACTACACTTGGAGATAAGAATAATGTCTTATGGGATAATTATTTTAGATACATAGGAAAAGTCATGTATCCTAGAGATGACCTATCTTTGTTATCTTTATAAACCATAACAACCTTTTATAAATCATGCTGGCCAAGAAAGTCATTGAGGCTTGAAAGGTTCATATTCAAGTTAAATATGCTTAACTCTTTCTCCTCTTTATTAAATTAGATAGATTTGTAATTGTTAGCTTATGAATATGTTTCTCTCTCCATGCATTAGAATTAACTATACATTGACTTGAGTAGATTTATTATTTACATGTTAAATTTTATGTTTATTACCCAAATTTTGTGCCACTTTATTTGGTAATCACTAGATTACTTTTACTTTACTTTGGCATTTACATTCATAAGAAAACATAAGATCTAGCTGGTGTTATTATGTGGTACTACTTGACTAGACGCTTTGTAACCCTCTGTAGTGATATTGTGTAGTAAGGGACCCCTTATTTAGGTCTATAGGATTTATATTGGTCATGACCCTAATAATATAACTATACCAACAAGTGGAAGGGATAGTGTGATTTATCTTCTCCAAGATATGATTAATTAGTAGATCATCTTCACTTTCCTTTCTATACTTTTTGGTGAACCCGATGTGAACTAACCCTTATAGGTTTTCCTTCATGCCTTAATTTATTATCATTTAATTTAAATTTTCATTTTTATAATAATGGATCGAATATATCTATATAATCTAACATTATGTGTATGGGTTTAATACATAGTCATTGCGATCAACTTTATATTTTTATGTGTAGGTCATATTCAAACATAGGTAATTAGATCGATCTACTTAACTCAGTTCACTTATTTACATATAGGTTTTTAAACTTAGTTGACTCAATCAACTCTATTAGTAGGCTAAAATTCATCATCTGAACAACCTAGTATAAAAAAACCAACTTCAACATCTTCAAAAATTATTATGTTCATTCTTACCATCTTATTAATTTATGTTCTTCATTTAAAGTCCTATTTTTATATTTTTTGGTTTATAAAACTATAGCCCTACAATAAATTAGGTTGATTAGATAGACATAGTTTTATAACTTAATTTATTATGTATAAGACTTATTTAATTTATTCAACTATGTTCTTTTAGCTCTTTCTTCAATAAATAATATCAGACCAGTTGATTTTGCTATGTACTATTTTCATACATGGTCATTTATACTGACCTTGTACTCTTCAAGAAAAAAAATTAACTCTTATTATTAGTAATTAATTCACTTTTAATTTTTTTGATTTTTTTATTAGAGTAGCACACATATACCAAATAGGAAGTTTTCAATTTGTCAATTTAGTCACACTATTTTCCTTTTTCACACACTTTCAAACCACATAAAATAATAAAACATTAAACAAATTCTACCCAATTTATACCTACCCATGGTCTTTCTTTAGGACTCAATCATCCTATTTGACTCAATATCTCACAAGCTGGTCATTCTTCTTTTCCACAGAACATAGTCATTCTACTAAACCAGACTCATATAGCCTCATATTTAGTGCTTCCCCACAAAACACAATCAACTAATTTGATTATGTACTTTCCTAAAAAAAAATTTAACTTTCCCTCAACACTCTATCAACCCAGTTGACTCTATACCTCTTGGTCAATAATTTTTTGTATTTGGACATATTTGCTCCTAATTTTCACCTTTACTTTCTAATCTCATATTCTTATCAAAATGAAATCCCCTATCAAAATATTTTTGGATAACCTTATTACATTTAAATAATATATGGGATGTTATTTCCTTTATAAATTTTCTACACAAGAGGATTCTCACTATTGGTGCGCTTTTACTCACCCCTCATCTTTGGAAAACAATATGGTCCAAATTACTCCTACTGATGACATTGATGGATTAGATCTGTTTCACACTTATCAAGATAATTATTTTTTTAAATCACCTTATTACACTATAGGGTAAACTAACATTATATTAACCAATAACCCTATAGGAAATATTTTAAACACCAAAAACACATCTCCTTACAATATTACACCCAACAAACCATCCCCTAATATTGATTCATGGAATGTTCCTCCTACCAATCCTAAAAATCCACCTTTAAACACTAATAACCCCAATCTACCAATTGACACCACTCAAATTCTTTCACAAACACTGAAACAAATGAACATTATATAAAAAAATAATACTTCTCAAATGATGAAAATACAACATCATTTATTAAACATGATTAATCAACCTCCTATTCTCCAACCCTAAAATAACCAAAATGTTATCTCTCCATCTCTTAAATATGCCACAAGAAATATCATTCCCAAACCCATTATGCAAAACAAAATTCATCAAAATATTCAAAATGAACCTTTATCCCCCATAATTACTTCTATTGATATTGAAAACAATTCTCCAACTTAAAAATATGATGGGACTAAAGACCCTACATCTTTCCTTAAAGCATTTATAAATCTTTATAAAGAGTGAATTCAAACTAATACCTTCACCACTACCAAAGTTTTAGTCAAAACCTTCATACGAGACATATTATAATGGTATAATCAACTCCTTCAACATTATATTTGGCTACTCAAGGATTTAGTCAATCTTATAGTTAATTGATTTCATCACAATGATCTTCCTAAAAATTATCTTAACCATTTCATCAATGCTAAATAATCCCCTTCTAAATCATCTCATGATTTCATTAAAGGATGAAAATATTAGCTTAGAAAGCTGATTATAACATGACTAATAATAACGTATTTAAACTACTCATAACCTTATTAACACATTCCCTTCAATACAAATCTCAAACTATTTCTCCCCAAATTCTAAATGATGCTATTGATCAAGCTAAAAGACAAAACTTTCTTAAGAAATAGTTTGAACCTAACATTAAAACCATTAATGGATATTTTAAGAACTATAATAACGAAATGATTGTAAATCCTCCTACAATTAAATTAGGAGTAGCTAAACCCTAATATTCCTATGCACACCTATCTATTCAATAAATGAAACAACTTTTAATGCCTTCTAAACCTTTCACTTACACTAATAATCCATCTACATGGTATGATCCTAATAATTTTTTTGGTTTCATAATGATGTGGGTCATTCTTATGAATCATGTTGTGTGCTTACTAGATTTGTTGTTTCTTTTATGTTATGGGATACATCCCAAAAAATATCTACCTCTAACCCACCATATTGAAAAGAGGATATATGTGTAACTGACATTTACTATGACCAATACTATACCAATTCTCAATACGTGAATGCAATTAAAGTCAATTATCAATGTAAAATTTCCCACAAATATCCAATAACTAAGCCAAAGAAACCATCACTTGATGAAAAAATTCTCAAAGACACCACTACCACTGCTATACCTTCTAACAAAAATGAGGAAACACTTGCACAATATGAACCTCAAACTACTTCTATTCCTACCAAAAACATTTTACCCTCCAAACCTTTTGCTAGTTATAAATCTTATAAATCTAATTAGAATTTCTTAGAGGAGCTCAAATCCATGACTTATAAAATACCCCTCATGTAATTAGTTCATACTTATTCATATGACCATAGGTTCTTAATGCAACAATTATAATATATTAGAGAACCTCTTTCCCTTGAAGTGGAACAACTTGTTCAAGATCCTACATTCATATAAATACACACTATTGAAACTCTTTTTCCTTTTTCAAAACCTTCCATATAATTCCTTGAAGAAGATATGATCAATGATGAAATTCATTTTCAACCTGATGATCCACCTTTTTTCATTAAAATCACAATCAATACCACCCTTATTCAAAAATTCTTATTAGATGAAGGGTTGGGAATTAATGTTACATCCATTTGGTTAATTCAAAAACTTGGTTATACCTAAGATCACTTCAAGAAGACTTGTCTCACATGTCAAGGATTTGATAAGATAAATCAAAAATCACTTGGTTGTATTTATCTTCCCATCACTATTGAACCCAATATCATATGCACCAAGCTCATGGTTATTGATTTACCATTATACTACAATATATACTCCTAAGTCACCCATGGACACATCGCATGAAGGTTATTACCTCTTTAGGTAGTCAATGTATCAAATTCATCCATAGTGGAAAACATTATAAACATGATGTTGATCTTAATCCATGGAGTATTCAACTAGTATTAGATTCCAAACATTCCATGAATAAACAATGAACCTCTACCTAAATTCATTAACATGAATCTAGATTTATAAGTCACACCTTTTGATTCTGATGATGATTATGCAAATGACTTGAAAAAAACTTAATCTAATACTAAGCAAAACTCATATGATAAAAAAATAATAGAAATTTCCACCCAAAATTTTCACTTTATGCCATAAATACATCATCAAACTTTTGGATTCCATGTTTCCTAAACATGTTGACTATTCTGAATGGTTATCAAACATTATTCCCATCCATTAAAAATCACCATGGTCATTAATATATGCATTGATTTACAAAATATTTACATCACACGTCAAAAAGATAATTTTCCATTACCTTCAATAGATCCCATTTAGATTCCAATACTGGATATGAAATCTTGTCACTTATGGATGGTTTTTCAAGATAAAATTAAATTCATATATCCCCTAAAGACCAACACAAAACAACATTTACTACATAATGGGGAACCTATTTCTACATCAAAATTCCTTTAGGAATTAAAAATGTTAGACATACTTATCAAAGTTCTAAGACTCATATCTTCCATGATATTATACAATATATTCTATAAACTTATGTTGACATCCTAGTTGACAAATCTAATATTCACACAACACACCTCATTGATCTAGCTAATAAATTTGATCAATTAATCAAATAAAAATATATACTTAACCCATACAAGTGTGTATTTTTCATCACATATGGTAAAATTATAGGGTTCCTAGTATCTCTTCATAATACTAATGTCAATCCCATCATAATAAACACTTTTGTCAACATGCACATTCTTCATTTCATTCTTGACATTCACATTTATCTTGGAAAGCTTGGGGAAATCTGACGGATCATCCCATAAATGGATTAACATATCTATTCTATTAATTACCTTCTAAAAAAAGGTATTTCTCTAGAATGGATGGATCTATGTTAGAATGATTTTGTTAACATGGTTCAATATTCTTTTCTCCATCATCCTAAACTTTGACCACTTCCAATGACTGTCCTTTAAATTTATACACCTCTTCTACTCCCATATTAGTTGGGATAATGCTTTCCCAAAATTATGATACCATAAGATATTATGATATTTACTACATTAGTTTAGGCCTCATTTACTATCAAAAATGTTATACTAAAGTAAAACATGATTGTCTTACTATATACTTTAAAACTAAAAACCTCCATTACTATATGCTTTATCAAACCACTTATGTCATTGTCCACACCGATCCACTTCATAATTTATTATCAAAGCATTCTTACCAAGAGCTATAATTGGAAAATGGATGGTCCCCTTGATGGAATTTTACCATCGAACCATCACCCAAAAACCTATTAAAGTATAAGACATCATTGACTAACTTGTAATGGTACCTATACTAGTTACAAATCACCTTCAAGATAATCTCCCCAATAATAATGTTCTTTATATTGAAGTTATTAACTAAGATATATCCCTTAATTATTATTTGTTGGAGAGTTATCAATGATGTCTCCAAGGTGACCAAGTATGTTTCTGAGGTATCATGTTTGTTATAATGATAATTACAAAGTGTGTTCAATATATTTTAGTGTTCTTACATGGTTCTTAAGTGTTTGACTTAGTGAGAGAGTTATGACATGTTATTGATGGTATATTCATGTTGTATAGACCCTAAGGAATATTATGAGTGCTTGGAGTGCATTTAGAATTGAAATTAATTCATCAAAGTAGTCATATGGACATCTAGGTTCACCTAGTTTTCCTGGTAGATAAGGCTAAGTAAGTAGATTGATGACATCAACATTTACACGTGGTAGTGTCAAAAGGAAATGATCACATTATGGTGTTAAGATTTGAGCCTAGTTTATATGGTCTAAGTTTTAGGTCATGAGTTTATGTGTAGAAAAATATATCTAGGTGAAAATTTGGCCCTTTAAGTAGATTATAGTGCTTCCCATACTTAGGCAAATTTGTAATTATGAGTGACATTTATACAAAGCTACAAAGTGTCAAAACATAATTCAATAAGATCAAGGATTTAATGGTGAGAATTAAATAAATTAGATTAGTACATAATGATGATAACTAGTTTAATAGGTCAAATTATCTTGAGATTTGATGTGTTAGTGATACGTGTCACAATCACATAGAATTGGTAGCAGATCAATGGCACATGGGTGATCGTGCAGATGAAGATCAATGGAACACATTTGATTTTATAGATGGAGATTGATGACATGAATTCAACCATGAATATGGAGATATATGGTGAAAATTGAGTCAATAAGTCAATAGTTATAGGTTATATGTGGGTATTCCCAGTGGTGTAAGCACATTGAGTGAATGGAGTTTAACAATAGGGTCCATAGAAGGCACAAAGAGCTGCCAAGTGTCATAATCTTAGAAGCATGGATCAAAGATAAATTATAAGAGTTTGAATTTAAATAAAAAGAGACTCAAAATTATATTTATGGAGCATATGTGATAAAATTTCCAATGATAATTAGATGAAGACACGTGTTTAATGTTTTTTACATTACATAGTGACCGTTGGAATTTGAATATTCAAATTAATACAGGAAAACTAGGTTGTGATTTTTGATCTATAACTTTTGAAGTATGATGAATTTGATGATAAAGTAAAAATAAAAGTTGTAAAGGAATCCAAGATATATCTAAAAAAATTATTTATAAGGTTTGAATATTCATATAATTATATTTATTGAGATCCAAAATTGACTGTGTTTGACCATCTTTTACAAGTGACATGAGAAGAATGTTTGAGTTTTTTTATGGTATTTAGATTTTTCAAGGTAAATTTAATATTTAATAATGTTTTAGACACCATAATGACCATATATATGGATTTTGGAGGTTTTACCAATCCATATTCAGTATGAACAAATTCTTAGAAGTTTGACTCTTTGTTTATTAATGGTGTCCATGTTACAGTGCTAATGTTTAAGTAAAATATGCATATACATAGGAGTGTAGTTATGGATTTAATCATTTAAAGGTGTTTTATGGGTCATTTATAATGGACCTATGTTTTTTTAAGTGGTCATATGTTCCTAATTTGATTGGAGAAGTGATAAAGGGGTGAATAGGTCTCCATGAGACCTATAAGGGCTAGTAAGGCCTAATTGAAAGGTGTAGCTACTTAAGGGTGACCCATGGATGCTTAGGTTGACCTATGAGGGTGATATTGAGCCATTTATTAGTGTGATATAAGACTTAAGGGTTAGGTAAAGTCTTATGGGTGACCAAGAAGATGATATTCATGAAGGTTCTATAAAGAGTGAAGTCAAAGGTGATGGTTTCTAGAGTTGTGTGTGAGTACAACCAAGTGAAGGAAATAACCTTTAAAAGAGAAGGTAAAAATAGTTAAGTAATATAAATTTTTGAAGAGTATTAGTCATTATTATTTGATAAAGTTGATTTAGGTGGATAAATATGTCATTGGACCTACTGATCCTAAAAGAGGCAAAATGACTGAGTAATCCCTAAAGGCTGATTGAGTGAGTGTGTTTAGTGGATGGATTGAAGAGTAGAGTAGGTTGAGCATTGTTTGTATGACCTATGGATTATATTTTTTATGTTCTAATATATTTTTTTTAGGTTTTTAATTTTAATTATGTATGTGTGAATAAGTGTAGAGTGATCCAAAAGGGTGTTTTGGATTCATTGTTTGTGTGTGAAAGTTTGTGAGAGTGTAAAGGGGAAAAAATATTAAAAAAGGAGGTCATCAATTGAATAGTATCAAAAGGTGTTCAATATGATCTAATTTTTAGGTAGATAAGTGGGTGCTTGGTTTCTTATGGGGTTGGTTCCTCTTTACAAGGTGAAACTTGAAAAAATTATAGTTGTGTGGGTGCTTAGCTAAAGAGGGGTAATAGCTCCTTATGGGATGGGTGTCTCACTAAATTTAGATATTTTTATCATAAGAACATATTCCATCTTTTATGGTTCAAAGGGTTTTATCCCCCAAGAGGGTTTCTCATGTATGTCTTATGTTATGTTTTTGATCTTACTTTATATTATGTGTTCTTTGTTATGAACGATGTGTATGCTTCATGATTGTATATGTTGAATGGTTAAGAGTTTGGAATTGGAATTGGATTATCTAGCATCATTGATTCACCCCACCCATTAGCTCTCAATTATTGTACCTCTAAAAATTGGTATTAGAGAAAGACCTTATTTTCAAGTTTGATAACTTAAAGGTGATCTAAGGTACAATATGGGTAGTCATCAAATGCAAGGAGGTTTTTATACTTAGAAATCACCAATGTTCAATGGGTCTTATTGGCCATTTTTAGCTGAAAACCAAGATTATACCCATATGGATCAAGTTTTTAATGGATGAATACATGGATAAGTTGAAGAGACCCTTAAAATTTTGAGAGTGATTATAATGAGTATATGAGTGTATGGTTTTGTTCTAGTTTTACATTCTATTAATATAGACATTTTGGGGCTAGTGGCATAAATTATGAGTAGGTACTTTGATAACATCACCATTTCCATGTATGAACAAGTTAAGGAAAAATGGTCACATGGTTTTGTTCAAATTTATTCCAAGTTTATATGCACCAAGGTTTAGGTCCTCTACCAAAGTGAATCAAAATTTATGTAGATCTAAAGTTGGCCTCTCACCCAAATTATATTGTTTTCCATACTTATCCATTTTTAAAGAAGTTAAAATAGAGCCAAGTGATCATCTTGATAAGTCCATATCTCATACGTGTAGTAGTTTCAAGGGAAAGTGGTCACATGGGTTTGTTCATCTTGGTCCCTATTTGCTATGTTCCAAGTTCCAAGTCCTCCATAAAAATACAAATAGAGTTATGCATGTGAAAATTTGGCTCCTTAGTCAAATTTCACTAATTTTCCCATAGCCATTTGAGCTTGGCCATTGCCAGGACATCATGTGGAAGAAGATATGGGCCATAAAACTTGAGCATTCAATATATTCACTTAGGAAGCCTTAGGGATAGATGATTAAATGGGTTTATTCCTTTTAACCTTAAGAACATCTCTTGAAAATTTGGTCACTCCATGAATTTTGCTCTTTAAGTTATAAGCCTTCAAAAATGGACTTATAACATAAGACATTCACATTAATATCAAAATAAATCTATAAATGTGTGTGTGTGTGTGTGTGTGTGTGTGTGTGTGTGTGTGTGTGTGTGTGTGTGTGTGTGTGTGTGTGTGTGTGTGTGTGTGCATGCATGTGCACGTGTGTGCATGTGCGTGCATGCACTCATGCTTAAATTTTATGGTCCACATGATGTTAATTATTTTTTATAAAATGCCAAATGATGGTCGATGGGACATCAACTTTAAGATAGAGCAAGATAGATCATATTGAGCTTAAATTTGATGGTTATATAAATGTCATTAACATCTACATGAATGTCTTTAATGGGAGTGAGAATGTCAATGTTAAGTTCATGAACTAGCTATTGTATTTCAAATGGTGGATCTCAAAAAATAAATGTTTTGAATTTGATCAAGCATCCAAATCTAATAACAAGTGGAGGTCAAAAGGTCAATGAATCTCAAGGGCAAATGTGTGCATGACAAGTATCAAGGACATGTTTAACATGTAGAAGATTGATGATCCCAAGTCTACATATAGATTAAAATTGATGGAGTGAGTTAAGTCAACATGTCAATGAGTCAAGTTGGATCTTGACAACCAATCAGATTAAAGATGAACTTAGGATTCTTGATGGAGGTTGAGAAGCTTTTTTCAACCATAAACATAGGGTTTTACATGGTCTTCCCAATGCCATAGAGCTAGTTCAAATGCCATGGAATGGTCTAAATAATGTATTAGGATATAAATAATATAAAGGGACTTATATTAGAGATAGTATTAATCTTTATTTTAATAATTTAGATCTTACAGGGTTCATTCATGAGACTGGTTCACCAAGTTAAAAAAGCATCAGTGTATAATGAATTCCTATCTCTTATGGAAATAAACTAGGGTCCAGAAGGTTTTATATGGTCATATGTCTATTTTTATATATAAAAATATAGGAAAACTAATTTATTTAGATTATTTTTCCATCTATAAGTGGGACCTATTATCTATATATGAAAGTGAAGTAGATAGGAGACTAATGCAAAGGGTCATCCTTCAGCATGGCCATAGTCTCAATAAGTAGCTAGCTAAAAATCACAAAGCCATGATTTGGTTAAATACATGATCATTATGTTTTTACCCCAAGTTATATTTGGTGTTAAGGATCAAAGAAAAGGTCTAGTGATGGAAGCTACATCTAGGAGAATTCAATGCATCCTTAGAACCTTTGGAAACTTTCTCACTCAATAAGCCATGGGTAGTGTATTGATTGATCAAATAAGTGGAAAGGTTTTAATTGGTGAAAATGCAAAGGTGGTGACTCAAGTTAAA
The DNA here is from genome assembly GCA_037957365.1 of Torreya grandis. Classification (NCBI taxonomy): domain Eukaryota; kingdom Viridiplantae; phylum Streptophyta; class Pinopsida; order Cupressales; family Taxaceae; genus Torreya; species Torreya grandis. The sequence goes on along the minus strand of JARHVA010000147.1, from coordinate 2,992,937 downwards.
TTAATAAACTAAAAACTTGTTATTTTTTTATAATGAGCTCACACATCCTTTATTTTTGTCTCTCTTCTCTTATATATCCCAGTCTCATTCCCATTAAGGGGGTTATTAGATTTTTATAATCTAGCATTTTTTTCTCTGTGTCAAGGATACTCATTGAGAATATTACAAAAGTGTGCTCATTTGATATGGTTAAACCTTGTCAAAATATTATAATAACTACCTTTTGAAGTAATAAGATCAACTCTTAGCCTATCTCTTATCTTTAGTCAGTTTTTAACATGCTTGTGTATGTTAAATTTTTGAAGGAGATTCTCCATAGTTTGTTGTCCTTATTTTTGATTCTTTAAAGGTGTTTTCAAACTAAATTGTAGGTCTAGAATAGTGTTCCATTTGAAACCTCTTCTCTAAAATATTTATGCAACTAGTGAGATTGTGATATTGAGTAAACCATAGTTGTCTTTTGTTGATCTAGTGTGTGTTTAAGATTATGTGTCTATTCAACTTTGGTGCATCACCCTTTTAGATTTATTAGGAGACCTTAACCATATTTATAACCCTCTTTCTTATGAATCATTATACTATAATTAATTTAGGTGAGAATTAAGAGGAAGCTAACCTTCTCTAGAGGTTCAACCCCAACATAAGCTACCCATAGCCTGGGGTTGTTCCCATAGTTCTGATCAAGTTGGAAAGGGATTAAAGAACCCTCTTCCAAGGGTGAAAATTAAGACTATAATAGGTCCAATTATGTTTTTTGGAGTGAGAGGATGAAAACCTACATCATGTTAATAGGTTTTTACATTTGTAAATCTATTGTGGATGGATATTTAGCCCTCCAACCCCTCCAACTAGTGCAGCTAATAAGAAGTTATGTGAGAGAAATTCTAAGGTAACACATTCCATAACTTATGGTATTTTAGAGACTAAGTACACCAAGGTAATCCATTGTAAATTTACCAAAGAGATATGGGACAAACTGTAGATCATTTATGAAGGGGATTCAAAAGTTAAGTTGGCCAAGTTGTAGACTCAGTAAAGATAATTTAAGAGTGTCAAGATGAGGGAATAAGATGTTATGGCATATTTTTTTAGAGAGTTGATGAGTTTTTTAACATTATCATAGGTTTTGGAGATAATCTTGAAGAAGTTACTATAGTAAAAAAGTTATTAAGGTCTCTCTCACTCAATTTTGATTCTAAAGTATCTATTGTATAATAAAGTCATGATCTTACTCAGATGAAGATGGATGAATTGCAAGACATCCTTATTGCCTATGAGATGAGAGTCAATGATGATAAAATACCAAATAAGGAAGTGACATTCAAGATATAAATGAAGACAAAGAAGAGGATAACTCATGTTAAGGAAGTCAAGTATGATGAGATATTTGATGATGAACTAATATCTTTGTTTACAAGTAAATTAAAAATAGGCCTAGGGGAGTATCAGGGTAAACTACCCTTTAAATGTTTGAATTATGGATAAATAGGACACTTTTATAAAAAGTGACCTCATAAGAACAAGAAGAATGATGATGAAGAGCATGGTGAAAGATAAGACGAATGCAAGAATCTATTTAGGTCTGATAAGAGGAAAAAAGGATTCAGAAAGTATGACAACAAGAAGAAATTCTTCAATAACAAGAAGAGTATCTACACCAATAAAGATTATAACTCATCAGATGAGATTGAAGATAGTTATTCTAAGTTTGATAATGAAGATGTTGGTCTTATTTAAAATGAATCCCTATTCAAGGCAGAAGAAGGAAGTTGTTCATATCAATAAAAGTCTACCTGGGTGATATAGATGATGAAGAAGACAAGTAAGATTGTGAGATTGAATTGAGGAATGATCTTGAAGAAATAAATATTGAGAAGAATATTAACAATAATATGAAGTCATAAATCAAGGACTATGAGGATAAATTTAGTGTTTTTGAGGAAAGAATGAATGAAGACACCAATTAACATGAAGGTATAGTCAAGCATCTTAGTTTTAATTTAGAAATCATGTCTACATTATTCAAATCTAAAGAAGATTAGTGTTCAAGGTATGTGATTTAAATTAAGTCATTGAAAGATGAGTTAGATAATACATATAGTAAGTTGAAGTCATTTAATAAGTTTGAAAAGAGCTCAAATGATCTTGATAATATACTAAATATCCAAAATCATGTAAGTGATAGAAATGGTCTTGGATACAAAGAAGAAAAAAGTAATGTAACTCAAGACAAGATAAAGACTAATGTGAACAAGGATAATTAGACATTGAATATTAATCATCAGTTAAGGAATGAATGTGTTGGTAGAATGAGGACAAATCAAATTAGACTACCAAATTCCATGAGGTATGAAAATTTTAATGGTTACTACTATACTTATAATCAATTTGGTCATAGGAAGAAGGACTATGTAAGAAGAAGCAATCAATCAAAAGGAGATCACATACATATTCAAGTAAAAGGTAGAAATACATTTTTTTATATCGTTAGAATTTTGGTTACATTCCAAAATTTGGTTCAAGTAAGTTTGATAGGTTCTCAAGTCACAAAAAAATGTATAGATCTACTAGAATGTAAAGAAGAGGTCAAACATGGATTCATAGACCTAAGTCTATTAGGAGAGATCATTTTGAGACCAAAGATGGTTTATTTTTAAATATAGACATGAAAAAAGTCAATAATTTCTACTATCTACATTTATTGACAAGTCTGGAGTAATGAATGAAGAGACCAAGCTCAAAGAGAAGACCAAGGTGCTAGTTGAGGATAATTTTGAGGTGTTTATGGATCTAAGTAACCACCCTATTATTTTTGAGAAAGTTTCATGTAAATAACATCATTTGTTAATGTCTATTGATGAGGTTTTGTACTAAAAGATGAATTATTCAATTGAAAAGGTATGTCATGAATCTATGATATCTCCATGTTTCGTCAATAGAGTCTTAGAAGAGAAGGATAATATTATATTGGATGAGTAATTTTTTTCTCTTAAGAATAAGAAAAAGAAGAACTATTAGTTTTATATGTCTAACAAGGAGAAGGAATATGAGGAGTTTTGGGCAACTCTTGCTTTCACATTTTTATAGGACATTGTGGGTTAGGGTGTCTCTGCCTATGCTTCTTAGGAGACATACTTCTTAAGGAGAAATAAGTATGTGAACTCAATGTATATTTAGGGATTTTGATCCTACATTTATATAGGTAGAATATGGAGTTTTCTAGGTATAAAAATAGAATTGGTTAATAGACCTACTGAATATGCCATGATCCAAGTAAAGCATGGAGTTAGGGTGAGCTAACTCAAATAGTTAAAAAGTCTTGAAGGGATATGCATGATGTGAGGGTGAGCATATGTGAGATGTTCTAGTCATGGTGGAGAGATGAAAAAGTATAATACGGATGTGAACTCAATCATTTTGATAGCATGACTTGATCAAACCAAGTTAGGTGCTTTGACAATGTATTGAATCCTATGCATAAAAAGGGGGAGATTTGTAAATGGTCAAGTCCTAGGATTAGAGGACTATGTAGTTGAATATGAGAGAGAAGACTTAAAGGATAATATGATGGTTCATCATGGTTTGTGATGGTTTGAAGATGATCAAAGTGTTCCTAAGCTCAGCTGACTTAGGGGAGTCCCTCTTAATGTTTTCAAGTTGAGTTCATGTAGTTTTTAGTATTCATGTGTGTTTTTGTCTTGACAAAGTAGAGTATGATCAAAAAGAGTGTTGTGTTTTGATCATGTTTGAGAAGATAAAAGGTAATAAGTGGTATGTAAAGTGTTAGGTAGAGTTTATATCATTTCTTATAGGTTTTCCTTTCTTATTGTTGTTTCTTGAAGTCTTTTTTAAGTCCTTAGGATCAGTTGGTGCATATTTTGTCATTGTGTCAAAAGGGAAGAAAGAGCTTGAAGAGGGAGAAAAAATTTATGCATAAGGTTTGTGATTGGTGTTGAAATTAATGACAAAGGGGGATGTTTTTGGAGAGTTTTTAATGATGTCTCTAAGGTGTCCAAGGATGTTGATGAGGTTGCATGTGTGTTATAATGATAATGATAAAGTGTGCTTTAGTATATTTCACTATTCTTAAATGGTTCTTCAGTGTTTGACTTGGTGAGGTAGTAATGGAATGTTATTGATGGTATATTCATGTTTTAGATACACTATGAAGTGTTATTAGATATTACTTGAGTGAAAGTAATTCATCAGAGTAGTCATATGGACATCTAAGATCTCCTAGTCTTCTTGGTAGAGAATGCTAAGTAAGCATATTGATGATATCATTATTTACACATGTGGTAATGTCAAAAGGAAATGATCACATTTTGGTGTTTATATTTCATCCTAGATTTTATGGTATAAGTTATAGGAAATGAGGTTTCATTTATCAAAAGATATCAAGGTTTAAAGTTGGCCTCCTATGTAGATTGTAGTGTTTCCCATAATTAGCCAAATTTGCAATAATGAGTGACCTTTATAAAAAGATACCAAGTGTCAAAAAAACATTCAATTAGAGCAAGGATATAATGGAGAGAATTAAATTTATCATATGAGTATATTAATATGATAACAAGGTCAATAATTCAAAGGATCTTGATATTTTACATGTTGGTGACATGTGTCATAATCATGGAGAATTGGTAGTAGATCAATGGCATGTGGGTGGTCATGCAAATGAAGATCAACATAGCACATTTGATTGTGTGAATGGAGATTGACAAAGTGAGTTAAATCATGTAAATGGAGATAGATGGTTTAAATTTAGTCAATAATTAAATAAGTACAAATTACATGTGGGGCTGCCAAGTGGCATAAGTGCATTTAACAAATGGAGTCTGACAGTAGGGTCTATAAAAGGTAAATGAAGCTACTAAGTATCATAATCTTAGAAGCACAAATCAAAAATCAATGGAAATAATTTGAAGGTAAAGACTAGGAGACTCCTGAGGATATTGATGGAGTGTATGTGATCAAATTTCTAGGGGCATAATATGAAGACATGTGTATGTTGTTTTTGCATTCCACAGTGACCATTGGAATTTGATTATTCAAATTAATAAAGGAAAAACAATCTATGATTTTTGAGATATAAATTTTGAAGAATGATGAATTTGATGATGTCTTAAAAAAAATTTTAAATGAGTCCAATGGCTATCTATAAAAATTGGTTAGAAGGTTTGACTTTTCAAATAGTTTCATTTATTGAGATCCAAATTTGATTGTGTTTAACCATCTTCTGCAAGTGACTCAAGAAGGATGTTTGAGTATATTTTGATGGTATTTAGATGTTTAAATGTTAATAGACCATTGGAAAATGTTTTAGACTCTATAAGGACCATTTGCATGGATTTTGGAGGTTTGACCAATCCATATTCAATATGAACAAATGCCTAAAGACTAATTATTTGGTCATTAATGGTGTTCTTGTGTATAAGGCCAATGTTTGAGTAGATTGTGTATATTTAGATGAGTGTAGTGATGGATGTAATCAATTGAAGGTGTCTTAGGGGTCATGATGAGTGGAACTATGTATTTATAAGTGGTCATATGTTCTTAATTTTCTCAGAGAAGTGATAAAGGGGTGAATATGTCTCCATAAGACCTATGAGGGATACTAAGGCCTAATTAAAAGGTGTAGCTACTTAAGGGTGACCCATGGATGATTTGGAAAAATTATGAGGCTGATATTGATCCATTTATTAGTTTTATATAACCCTTAAGGGTTGAGGCAAGTATTATGGATGACCAAGAAGATGATATCCATGAAGGCTCTATAAAGAGTGATGTCAAAGATATGGTTTCTATAGTTGTGTGTGAGCATAACCAAGAAAAAGAAAGAACCTTTGAAATATAAATTATAGGTCATTTAGGACCATATAATTTTGAAGAGGATAATTCATGCTTGTCTGATCAAGTTGATGTAGGTGGACACATAGGTCATTGGACCAAATGAGCCTAGAAAAGGTAGAATGAGCAAGTAAGCCCTAGAGGCTGATTGAGTGAGTGTGCATAATAGATGAATTGAAGGGTAGAGTAGGTTGAGGATTATGTGCACAATGTACAAGTCATATTTATGATTTTTTGATATATTTTTTGTAGGTTTTCTTATTATGTATGTGTAACAAAGTATAGAGTGATCCAAAAGGCTTTTTTAGATGCATTGTTTGTGTGTGCAAGCTTGTGAGAGTGTAAATGGGAAAGAGTGAAAAAAAAAGAGGTCATCATCAATTAAATAGTAGAAATAAGTGTTTACTATGATCTAATTTTTAGGTAGCTGAGTGGGTTTTTGGTTACCTATGGGGTTGGTTCCTCCTTATAAGGTGAAACTTGCAAAAAGTCTAGTTGTGTCAGTGCTCAACTAGATAGGGGAAGTAGCTCCTTATGGGATGAGTGTATCATTAAATTTATATCTTGTTATTATATTACTATGGTACATCTTGTAGGTTTCAGTGGTTTTTAACTCCCAAGAGGGTTTCCCACGTATGTCAAGTGTTATGTTCTTAATCTTGATTTATCTTTCATGTTATTTGTTATGAATGATGTGTATGCTTCATGATTATATATATTGAATGGTTAAGAGTTTGGAATTGAAATTAGATTATCTATAATCACTAATTCACCCCCTCTTAGTGATTGTACCTCTAACACTATTTCCATAATTTCACTATTGATTTAGAGTAAAATAATTAAGAAGATACCAATATCATTCAAAATACTATTAAATACAAAGTAGTTATCAAAGATATCCCTAAAGTCACCATTTATTTACATGAAGACACTTGGACTCTCCGCTTTTATGGTTTCAAATTAATTTAAGGAGATATGGTAGGTTATATTATAACTAACCCTCATGGTAGGATCATCCCTTTGGAATTTTGGCTAACCTTTGATGTTAGTAATAACATGGTCAAATATAAAACTCTCATCTTAGGAATGAAAGCCACAATTGACTTAGATATCTCATATCTACACACTTTCGGTGATTCATAACTTATCTATCACCAATTTAGTGGTGATTATAAATGTAAAAGTGAAAACATAGTTGTTTATCATCAAATCAACCACACTTGCCAAAGAATTTACATATTTTACCATTGAACCAATTTCAAGATATCAAAATTCCATAATTGATTCTATTGATTCTTTAGCATCTCTCTTTCCTCCTCATCAAGTACTTAATAATTCCCAATTTATTATCAAATTAAGAAAATCACCATCTTATAGTTGTGGTGTTTACTATATTAGACATGTTACATCTCACAAATTATTACGTATGGGATACTTTTAACCTACTTTAGACAAGGATGCAATTGATATTTCCAAAAAGTGTAATTCTTTCTAGCTTCATGATGATTTAATCTATTCACCACTAGATCAGCTCCAAACTATATAATCTCATTAGCCATTGTCCATGTGGGGATCAGATCCCATTTGGTAAATTAATTTAGTCAAAAGATGGTCATGTTTTTATCATTATTGCTACTGAATATTTTACTAAACAGGTAGAAGTCATGCCTCTTGTCAATGTCATGAAAACCACTATTTCTAAATTTATCCTTAACCAAATCATTTGTCCCTTTGGATTTCCTCATACTATCATTTTTTATAATGGTGGTAATTTCAAAAGTAAGGATATGAGATAATTATGCACTAAATTTAAAATTTCCCTCAAAATTTACACATCTTACCATCCATAATGTAATAGCCAAGTACAGACCACTAATAAAATTCTCAAAAAAATCCTACAAAATATCATCTCAAAAACTTGCATTGATTAGAATATTCACTTATATTTCATACTTTGGGCTTATTGTACTATTATACATACTACCATTGGAGCAACACCATTCTCACTAGTATATAGTTATGAATCCATCTTACCATTATAAGTCAAACTCCCATTTTTACATAATCTCTTCATGGTATAATTCTCGATGAAGAATTACGTGAATTTCACCTTCATACTCTAGAACTTCTTGATGAACAATGTTTAGTCACTCTTTAACAAAACCCTCAATATAAGGCTGACATCACCAAATAGCATAAAAAGAGGTCAAAGTATGCAATTTTAATTTTGGTGATATAGTCCTTAAATTATACTACACCCATGATAAAGAATAAAAATATGCCCAATAACAGTAGGGACCCTATTTAGTGAAAGACATCCTTGGCCCTAGGACATAATGCCTACAAACTAATGAAGGCCATGTTTTCAAAAACCCACTAATGCATATTTTTTGAAGAAATATTTTTATTAAATATTTCCCATACTTTTATATTTCTATACATTGTCCTAATAACACTTCTTTTAGGACTTCTCTAAGGATCTCACCCTTTCTAGTCATCTATCATAATACAAACTTTAGTTCTTTCTTTGGTTATTTGGTTTCTTTAATTCATGAGTTTATTATAATACATGGATAATACCTGATTTTCCTCATGATTACCATTTTATTTCATACATCAATTTGTCATACATTTTTTTTAACTCACAAGCTTATTATTTTCCAAATCATTTTACACCCAATTGGGTTTTTCTTTTGTGAGTTGAAGTGTAAGACCATGGATATGACTAGGTTCTCCTCACAAATACCATTTTTCACAACATTTTACACCCACTTAGTTTTTTATTTTGTGAGTTTTAGTGTAATACCATGGATAGGAATTGACTCTCCTCACACATAGCATTTTTTCAATTTTACACCCACTTGGGTTTTTATTTTGTGAGTTATAGTGTAAGACCATGGATAAGACCAAGCTCTCATAAATACCATTTTTACCTTTTTTTCACCTACTTGGGTTTCTCTTTTATGATTTACATATCTCCTCATATCTCCTCATAAAATCTAAATATTTGTATACATTATAGTTTTATATACTATATATGATTTAACCAATGTCATAGAACCCCTATTATTTTTTTAATATCCTAAATATCTTTATCCTAAAGTTTACTTTATTTACTATTAGCCACCTAGTAAATTATTTTTACAAATCACCATTTTACCTCCCCAACCACCTAAATCTTTTTACAAACTAGGGAATCTTAACCTTTTAGCCACCTTACCCACATATAACCTTGTCCTCAACAACCTCATGCATATAAACCCAAAATTGAGCATAGTTGGAACAAACAAATATGAATAAAACCATCTACTACCAAAATGTGTGAATTATTACCAATTATCCTATGATTAGTGTCAATTATCCCAATTGGCATAGATACATCTATATGAAACCAACCCTTTGGCTTAGGGACCATATAATCTAAACCTCAAAATTCTTCTTGGATTTTTGCAGAACTAAGGAGACCTTAACACCACTCTACCAAAATTTTGATACACAAAATCTATACCAGTCATCATTAACCAAAAATATTTTGGAGAGTTATCATTGAGGTCATAAAAGTGTCCAAGTGAGTGGATGAAGTGCCTTGATAATCTAATTGATAATGACAAAGTGTGCAATGTACTTATCTTAGTATGCTTGAAGGAGGCTTGGTTGATCTTCAATGTTGGCATGGTTAGAGATTTTTAGGAATGAGTATGGTGATTTAAGAATGAACAAGGGGTCTTATCAAAAGTCAATAATTATTTCAGTTCTTGTGTATACAAGTAGAATTCACCTAGTTCATCATTGTTCTCATATAGACATTTTAGGTCTAGTGGCGAAAATTCTAAGTAGGTAATTTAATGATATCATAATTACCATGTGTAGATGATTCAAAGGGAGTTGGTCATATTTTTATGATCACATTAGTACCTAGTTTATATGTGAAAATGTTTAGGTCTACAAACGGACCATGAAAAAAGATATGTAAGTGTAAAGTTGGGCTCTCAAGTACTTTGACAATGTTTTCCCATACTTAGCCAAATTTGCATATGGCAAGAAAAGCTAAGTAAGCATTTTGATATAGTCATGTTTTACATGTGTGATATTTTCAAGAGAATTTTATCATATGGGTGTTTTTTTTTATCCTATTTGATTTATGCTAAATTTTAGGTCTATTAATGAAGTGCATCAAAAGCTATGCATGTGCAAAGTTGGCATTTCCAAATAGTTCTAGGCATAATTGGCTCTATGATAGATAATTATAAGGAGGAATTCTAATGTCATTATATCACATATGTGTTATGGTTATAGGAATAGAATAATACATTGTTATATTCTCATATGTAAGGATATCATATGGTACAAATTTTAAAACATGCGAATGAGTGAGGAAAAAGTTATGATGATCCAAATTTGGCCTTCCTAACAGATAGGAATGGTCCCCATACTTAGTCAATTTTGAAAGAGATAAAGATTAGGACCAAATGAAGATCCAATGATTCATTAGTGATCTTCAAATTTATATCTAATGGTGCATGTTAAGCTATATGTTAATAAGTACATGCTGTTTAATGATGAACAAAGGTAAAGGATAAGGATCTAATAGTTCACATTTAATCATACAATTGATATCGATGGTGTGAGTGAAGTCAAAATGGTCAACATATTAAAATTTTATAATTATTAAAATAGGATATCCTTAAAATAATATTGATGATGTGTTAATTTTATAATTAGTGAGGACATGAAATGATAGCATAGTTTCTAAGGTTTGATTGTGATCATTTGCATTTGAATATTTTTTTAGTCATATCTTTTGATCTATGTAGAATTTTTGATATGGTGTAAAATTTGAACTTATATAAGACTCCAAGGTGCATATTTAAATATGTATTTGAAGATTTAAAAGTGTATACAATCAAAGTTATGAAGGTTCAAAATTGATTGTGTTTTCATGTATGCTCTACAAGTAACCTGAGAAGGGTAATTGAGATGTGCTTGTTGGTATCTATATGTTTAAAGGTAAACTAGTTATTGGAGTATGTTGTATACTCCATAAGTATAATCTGTGTGATATTTGGATGTTTAACCAAACTATATATTGTATGAACAAATATATATAATTTGAATGTGTTTGTTGAATGCACTTACAGTTTGAGTGACAACCTTATAAAGGTAAGTTGAAGGTGTTTTGAGTAGATTTGAAGAATAAAATGAGCATGGATATGTTATATAAGTATTTAATGCTTATGTGAAGTAATTATTTTTCATTATATTCTTTTGATTAGATATGGAGAGTTAATATAGCTTGACTATATTTTGACTGTATATGACCAATTTGAGTGGTCATTTTGTGTATGTTATATTGAGTGCCTAGAACATGTTTTGATGTTATTAAATAACATGTAGTTATAGATGAGGTCCTAAAGGGTTCACCCATATGATCTAATCATATGGTTATGTGAAAAATTTGTGTTTTTGGTTTAAAAGTTTGATACTATGTTTATTAAGACCTGAAAAGCTAGGAGACCTAACTGGTAGGTCCAAGTGTGGAGTTGGTATTTTAGAAGGAATGAAACCATGTTGGAGTGATAAAATGGATATTATATATATATGTATGATATTTTATAATCATTGGTAAAGGATGAATGTGGTCCAAGTTGTCTCACATATAACATGTGAGTATGTAGGCCTAATGGTTTTAGGTCTCACCAAGACCTAATGGTGGTTTGGGTCTGATGGTGCAATGGCCAACCTATGGAGTATGTGGTTTTTACATGTAACACTTATAAGTACATATTTCAAATGTGGAACAAGTGTGATAATCATCTTGTTTGACCAAGATGGGTTATACCAAGAGCATGATATAAGTACAAGGCCTATTTGGAATATTTATTCTATTTGTTATGGATGGGGAGCTAAGTAAAGGAGAGAAAATTTGAAAAAAAAAGGTATAGGTCAATGAGGACCAAAATATAGTGAAGAATATCACATATTCTTTTTTGATCATGGTGATGAAGGTGATCACTTACGTCACTAGACCTAATAAGCCTAGAAGAGGCAAAATGAGTGATTATGCTCAAGAGGCTTTTTAAAAGAGTGTGTATGGTGAGCAAAGGAAAGGTAGATCAGGATAATTATGGTGTGTATGAATTTTAGGTCATATTTATGAAGTCATAATAGTGTTCTTGTGGGTTTGAAGATTGAGTGTGAGTGAAGGTGAAGAGTTATAATCAAAGGTTCATCATCAGGTGTTGAATACATCAATTCAAAGGTGTAAATGTTAATAGGTTTTTTTTATATCATATCAACATCTAGGGTTTACATCCTCCTTTCAAGGTGAAACTTTTTAAAGGTCTAGTTGTTTGGTAGCTCAACTAGATAGGTGTAGTAGCTCCTTATGGGATTGTAGTCTCACTAAAATAAGGGATAGTAGTTCCTTGATCAGTTTAATTTGGTCTAAATTATATCTTGTCATTATAATACTATAGTCCATCTTGAAGGGTTTAAAGGGTTTTATCCCCTAAGAGGGTTTCCCACATATGTCATGTGTTATGTGCTTGATCTTGCATTGTCTTTCTTGTTCACTATTATGAATGATGTGTATGCCTCATGAATGTATGTATTGAATAATTATGGTTATAAAATAATTATAATTGAAATTTGTTTATTTGGGCTGACTTATTCACCCCCCCCCTCTCAGTGATTGTACCACTAAAAATTGGTATCATATCTAGGTCCTTTGGAGGAAGCCTAATAAACTGAAGGTGATCCTAAATAGGTAAAAAGATGGCTAAGAAGTTGAAGAAAGAGAATGAATAGTGGAAGGTTGTGATCAAGGAACTTGAAGAACATATGTGTATTTTGAAGAAAGATACCAAAGAGGATGAGAATGTTATCAATGATCTCAAGGTGTAGCTAGTAGATGTCAAGACAAGTTTGTGTTCAAAAGAAAAGGCCATAATGTTTGACAAAGAAACTTGCCATAACAATAAAAAAGATGATAGAAAGGAAGAAAAAGTTGATCTAGAATTTGAGCTCATAAGTGAACTCAGTGAACTAAAGGAGTATAAAAAGAGGAATCATAAAATGAGGAATATGATCAAGGGTATTGAAGCACAAGTTAGTTTTCTTAAGGGAAGTCTAATAGAGAAAACATGTGTATTAAAGGAGGATAGAGCTAAAGAATATAAGGGGGATAAGGAGACTATCTAAGTTCTCAAAGGTTAATTAATGGTTGCAATTTCAATTATGAAAGCCAAAGAGGATGACAACATTGAATTGGAAACCAAGATATATTCATTGAAAGATGAGCATGAACCTATTATAATCAAGTTCGATAAGATGGAAATGAAGTATGAGAAGCTTGAGTATGTAAATGAGAATGCATGATTTGAAATAAATGCAAAAAGGTCTATTAGACAACCAAATTCTTCAAGGTATGCTAGTTTATTCCATGATAATTGTTATACATGTAATAAGTATGGTCATAGAGATAAGGACTATTGAAGGAAGTTAGTCAAGAATGAGTTCTCATTGAGCCTTGGCATAAGAAGCAATTGGTCTTGGATAAATCATAACTTAGATTAGTCAAGAGAAAAAATGGAATCAAATATGAGGAAGATACAAGATTGTGAAGAGAATTCGCCTCCTATCCAGATAGAAAAATAAGATCACAATCATCATTAAGAAAAAGGTATGAATGATCTTGTTTGTTTTCGTTATCATAGAGTTAGTCACATTTCTAGGTATTATAATAACAGGTTGAATAAGTTATCAAAGAAAATAAGGTGGATGTATCTCCTAGTGTGCAAAGACAAGGTCACAAATGGGTATGGAAACCTAAGCCTATTAGAAGAAATCAAATTGAGACCAAAGATGGTTTATTTGCCATGATAGATATGAAGGAAAGTCAAAAGTTTCTATTAAAAACATTTATTGACAACCTAAAGAAAATAAACAAGTCAAGGATTCATTCAAATTCAATCAAAACTACAAGTGAGATGAGATTATGGAGATATGGGACTCTCTAGAGTTTTGGGACTTTTAGTCTCTCTATGTCAAAATGGGTGTCTCTCTCTAAGCTTCAAGGAGACACTTTACAGAAAGAGGAAGCATGGTGGATTCTTGTTGGCTATTTTTTGATGTGTCACTAAAAAAAAAGTCATGAGAATATGTGTTGGATTATTGTGAAGGACTTTGTTAATTGGTAGACATATGTGTCAAGTTTTCTCAATTTTGGCTTAAGGGCAAGCATGCCTAAAATGGGTTATATGAAGTTAATGTTACCAAATGTATGGAGACTCAAATTTTGGTCTAGAAGTCTATGATGGTTGTATCTAGGTGTACAAAAAAATTTAGAGGTGTAACTTGACCAAAAAGAGGTTTGTTGACTCTATTTATTTTAAGATTTTAGGGTTTTGGGATCTACTAGAAAAGTGGTTTGCCTTATGATTTGAGGTATGAGGATTCTTAATAAATTTAATGGGACAAATGGGTTGTCAAATAAAGCTTCATATATATTTTAAGTTTTTATGGTTTTTAAATTATTTTTGTTTTTGTCAAGATAGAGGCCTAATTGGCAAGTTAGTTTGTGAAGGAAGTATATTTTAAAAGATGAGATAGTTATTGATAATTGGTGTGATTGAAGGGGTATGTGAAATTATTATAGATATGGAGTTTCAAGTCCTGAAGATGTGTCTATAGAAATTTGTAAGCTCTAAAAGTTATAGAGACCATTACAAGGATACTAGACATGCCTAGTATGAAGATTTGATGTTTTTTGCTCAGTGTTTCTGAAAGAGTAAGGTATGTATGTTTTAAGGTTATTTGTTCAAGTTTTTTAGAACACTTTTCCTATTTTTTGAGTGGCATGAAGTTCTATCGATTCTCCTTGAGGTGGTTTAAGAGAGAAGGATAATAAACATTTATGGTGGTTCTTCATGGTGTATGGAGATTTGAAGATACCCAAGTGATGAAATGGCTCATAAATCTTAGGGGGATTTCCTCTTAGATGTTTTTTGGTGAGATCCATCAGAATTCAATACTTTTATGTTTTCTTTTTTAATTGGTTGTAGTGCTTAGTTGAAAAGAGTGTTGGCATGGATTAAGTGAATGTTGTAAATATAAGAAGAGGTTGGCTCAAGGTAAGGGGGAGTTTGTATCATTTTTATAGGATGGTCCTCTCCTATTTTTAGTATTTTTAGGTCTTTAGGATCAGTTGTTTTCCACTCTATCATTGTATCAAAGGGGGAGAAATTTCTTATTATGAAAGTGCTTGAAGAGAGAGAAAAATGTGAGATATATTTTTCTATTTGATGGTTGTTGACATTAATGAAAAAGGGTGATATTTTTGGAGAGTTATCAGTGATGTCATATAAGTGTAAATGTGAGTGGATGAAGTGTCTTGATATTCTAAGTGATAATGACAAAATGTGCAATGTACTTGTATTAGTATGCTTGAAAGAGGCTTGGTTGATCTTCAATGTTGGAATTGATAGAGATGTTTAGGTATGAGTATGGTCATTTTAACATGTGAAAGGGGTCATTAAATAAGTCAATAATGATTTTGGTTTTTATGTACATAAGTGGAATTCAACTAGTTCATCATTGTTCTCATCTAGATAGTTTGGGTCCAATGGAAAAAATTCAGAGTAGGTAGTTTGATGATATCATAATTTCCATGTGTGGATTAGTCAAAGGGATTTTGTAATATGGTTGTGATAAAATTAGTCCCTAGTTTATATGTGCAATGTCTTAGGTCTATCAAAGGAGTGAAAAAAAAATATGCAAGTACAAAGTTGGGCTCCCATATACTTTGACAATGTTTTCCCATACTAAACCAAATTTGCATATGGTAAGAAAAGTTAAGAAGTATTTTGATATAGTCATATTTTTCACATGTGGAAATTTAAAAAGAATCTGATCATATGGGTTTGTTTAGTTTCATTCCTACTTTATATATGATAACTTTAAAGTCTACTGATGAAGTGCATCAAAATCCATGCATGTGAAAAGTTGGCCTTTTTAGATAGTTCTAAGAATAGTTGGCTCTATGATAGATAAATTAGAGGATTAATTTTAATGTAATTGTATCTGAAATGTGTGAGGGTTCCATGAATATATTAATACATAGCTGGATTTTCTTATGTAATGAGATCATATGGTTCAAATTTGAGAACATGCAATTGAGAGAGGGAAAAGTTATGATGGTCCAAAGTTGGCCTTATAGGTAGATAGAAATGGTACCCATACTTAGTCAATTTAGAAAGAGATAAATATTAGGAGAAAATGAAGATCTAACGATGTATTGGTGATTGTACAAGTTTGATCTAATAGTGTGAGTGAAGTCAAAATGGTCAACCTATTCAAAGTTTAACATTGTTAAAGGTAGATATACTTACAATAAGATCTATGGTGCATTATTATTATAAGAAATGAGGAAATGAGATGATAGTATAGTGTTCAAGGTTTTCTTTTGATCATTTGCATTTGAGTATTTGAATTTAACAAAGGAAAGACCATTATCTAAGTTTTGGGCCATATATTTTTGATCTATGTAGAATTTGCACATGGTGTAAAAATTGAACTTGTAGATGACTCTAAGGCACATATTTAAATATATATTTAAAGATATAAAAGTGTGTACAATCAAATTTATGAAGGTTTAAAGTTTATTATGTTTATGTGTATGCTCTACAATTAACCATAGAAGGGTAATTGAGCTTTGTTTATTGGTATATCAATGTTTAAAGGTGAACTAGATATTGGAGTGTGTTTTAGAATCCATAAGGATCATATATGTTATATTTTGAGTTTTTACCAATTTATATGCTCTATGAATAAAGACATCTAAGTTGACTATGTTTGTTTAATGCACTAGTAATTTGAGGGACCATCTTATAGAGGTAAGTTGAAGTTGTTCTAAGTATATTTGAAGAATTAAATGAGAATGGAGATGTTCTATAAGTATCTAAGGATTATTATAAGGCATTGGTTGTCATGATATGCCTCTGATCAAATATGGAGAGTCAAAATAGTTTGATTGTATATGATCAATTTGAGTGGTCATTTTGTGTATGTTATGTTGAGTGCTTAGAACATGGTTGATGTGTATAAAGTATATGAAAGTATATATGAAGTCATAAAGGGTTAAAAAGTATGATCAAATAATATGATTATGTGAAATATTTGAGTTTTTAATTTAGAATATTGAGATTATTGTTTTTATTTATGAAGACCTAAAGAGCTAGGAGACCTAATTGGTAGGTCTAAGTGTGGATTTGGTGTTCCAAATGGCATGGACCCATGTGGGAGTGAGAAATGGGATATTATAAACATTTCTAATATATTCAAATAATTTTTAAAGGATGAATTTGGTCTAATTAGTCTCACATGTAACATGTGAGTATGTAGGCCTAATGGTTTTAGGCCTCACCAAGACTTAATGGTGGTTTGGGGCTAATGATGCATTCGCCGACCTATGGAGTGTGTGGTTATAAAATTTTACATGTATGAGGACCTATTTCAAATGTGTAATTAGTGTGGTAAGAATCTTGGCCAACCAATATGGGTTATACTAAGAGCATGGTATAAGTACAAGGCCTATTTGGCCTATTTGTTTTAGTGGTTATGGATGGGGAGATAAGTAAAGGAGAGAAATTTTGAAAGAGAAGGTACATGTCAGTGAGGACCAGTAGAGAATGAAGAGGATTAGACAAGACTATCTAATCAAGTTGATGAAGGTGATCACTTAGGTCATTGGACCTAATAAGCCTAGAAGAGGCAAAATGAGTGAGTATGCTCAAGAGGCTTTTTGAAAGAGTGTGTATGGTGAGTGAAGGCAAGGTGAAGGCTATGTGTGCCTTATGGATGGGTTGAAGCATAGATAAAGTTGATGATGGTGTGTATGACTTGTAAGTAATATTTATGATGTCATAAAAGTGATATTGTAGGTTTGAATATTGAGTGTGAATGAAGGTGAAGAGTGATAATTAGAGGTCCATCATCAGGTGTTGAAGACATGAGTTCAAACGTGGAAATGTTCATAGGTGTTTATTTTCAACTCAACATCTATGGGCTTGTATCTTCCTTAAAAGGTGAAACTTTATAAAGGTCTAGTTGTGGTAGCTCAGCTAGATAGGTATAGTAGCTCCTTATGGGATTGTAGTCTCAAAAAAATAAGGGATGGTAGTTCCTTGATCAGTTATAGATGGTCTAAATTGGATCTTGTCACTATAGTAATATATTCCATCTTATAGGATTCAATGGGTTTCCCATGTATGTCATGTGTTATGTGCTTGATCTTGCATTATCTTTATTGTTCATTGCTATGAATGATGTGTATGTCTCATGAATGTATGTATTAAATAATTAAGGTTATAAAAGAATTAGAATTGAAATTTGTTTATGTGGGCTTACTAATTCACCCCCCTCACAGTGATTGTACCTCTAACTAAAAACCATTTGCATTTATGAGAAGAAATCAATTTTATCTACAACTTGGTTCAAGGTAAGTATAATCTAGTTATTTCATATTTTGACTAGTATTTCTATCTTTTATTTATTATTAATCCCTTATAGTATTACATACATCCATCTATATACTTTTATTATAATTTGTCACCCTGTAAGTCTTTATTTTTAATTAATTGTAGTTTTGAAAAAAATCAATGCCAATTTATCTAAATCAACACCAATATTATAGAATCAGCACCAATCCTATAGGATCAACACTAATCCACTACATACTTTTTTAAAAACCCAATCATTTTAATCTTAGATCCATGCCTTTAATCATTCTAATTTTATGTCTTTCAAACATGGCATTGCTATGTAGATGACTATGTCTAGCATTATGCATGATGTCATTAATATTATTGATCTGCCCATTGTATCTCAACCCTATTTCATTGACGAGAGTGACATAGCCTTCAAGTTAGAACTTCATATAATTATTTACTCTCCCTCAATTGAATCCATTTTTGACCAACTTAATGTCATATAAGAGGATGTGAATGTTGCTATGGTTTATTATGATGAATACTTTGCTTACATTGATAGCTTAAATGAGAATTAAATCATAATCATTATTATTATCTCATATTTATATTTTGTAATTTTAAGTGTTATTTATCCACATAACTATGAAAATAGTGACATAGCATCCACTTGAAGAAGTTTATAACTTCTTGGGACTAGTTCCTAACCAAAGACCTCACCCATGTATATATTAATCTATTGTCATCCAAGTTGTTTATTTATGTGTATATTATTATTTCAAGCCAAAACGAAGTTCCTTCAATCACTAGATTCAAGTGGTGCATAAAAATATTTGTATCTTTAGATATTATTCATAAACCCTACATTTATTTAAGTTTTTAATAAGTTAAATTAAATTAAAGAAAAAATGAAAAAATAATATAACATTCTTGCACACTTGTGGGACCCCTAAGGTCTCATTTTTCTTATTATATCTCATTGTGAATTGTCCATTCTTATCCTTTTCTATTGATTATTGTCTTCATTCAAAATAAAAATCCAAAATTTGTACTCTTATTTTAAAATGTTAAAAAGAATTGCATCCATTTATTACTTGTTTATAAAATTCATATAGAATAATCTAGGTGATCAAATTATCTTAGAAATAACCTATATTCACACACATACCAAACCACTTACATAATAAATTTATCAAACATTGACATAAGGGAACTGACTGGGATTTCACCACCTAGTGATAACCTTCATCATGGCTATCTTACTTGGATTTCACCACTAAGGGGAGAACCAACTCAATACCCTAACTAACTATAAACTCTAGTTATTTGATATATATCGGCTAAGCACCTGACACCCTTATGCCACAATGTGTGAAGGAGGGGGTAGGCCCTAATACCAAACCATGTATCAATTATAGTATAGAGATATTTTGAGCCTAAACAAACCTAAAATAATCTCTAGATTGTTGTTTCTTAGTACCTTCATTAACATTTTTTTCTTATCACACTTTTTTTAATTTCTTATAAACTAAAATCTCTCTAGGTACATATTATAACATGTGTGCCTTTATTTTTCACTAAAATACTATTATGTGCCTTTTTGTTTTCATTTCTTAATTTTATTTCATCACTACATGGTTTTGACCTAATAATAGTCGCTAAATCAAATTGAACCCCCAACTTCATCCTCATCAATGGAAAACTCTCCTAGTCCTCCTACCTCTCCTAAGTCCATGGGGGAGGGTATTCCCTAGCATTATAATCAGGGTGATCCTAAATTTTCCACCATATTCGATAGTCATCCAATCACTCTTAAGAATTATGTTAACACCTGATCTATCCATATATCGCTTTCCTCATAACATAGTTTTTTGTGAATGCTTTTGGCATGCCTCTAGAGGAAGGTGAAAGGTTTACCATAGCTATGTTGTCCTCCTAAAACAATCCTCACTTGACAAGTTCTAATACTAACACCATGCATCTTGTAAGCAACCTACCTCTGGTAATTTCTAGTGTTCCATCTCTAACTAGTACCCAATCTCAAAATATCACTACACCTCAACCTATATTTACTCTACCTCTTACCATGACACCTTAGAAGGTATTTATCTCAATCCCATCAACTCTCCCACCCATCAAAACTAGCATACCTTTAAATCCCCAAGCACAACCTTTACAACAAGCTCCTATAAGTTAACCTCTTCACCAATATATCCCATTGACCACCTAATACATATCTCCCTTACAAGTTCTTGGGTCCACTTATATACCCTTGTAAACCCCATAATATATGATAACATCACAACCAATTATGACCACCTTAGTTGGTTACCCTTTATCTCATCCCTTTTTCACTCCATTTCCTACCCATTAACATCCATAATAGAATGTCTTAAGGGGTGTTCCTGAATACAATATCTAACCAGACCTTATGAATATCCTTATGAATAAGATGGATAATTTGGAAGCCTCTACCTCTAGGCAAAAAATATGCTCACTTATGAGAAAATATATAATGAATTCATTAACCAAATTGTCCCATTAGACCATACCCTTTAAAATAGGAGATTCCAAAATTTACCAAGTTTTAAAATAAGTAGAATCCTTAGTAGCACATTTGAGTGTTCAGACATACTTGCTATATTATAGCTCACGATGACACTCTTCTCTTTGGAACCTTTCCCATGGAACTAACTAAAATAGCTTTAGATTTTTACATTTATATCCCTCAATATTCCCTATTTTCTTTTGGGCAACTGGTCCAAATCTTCTTAGAGCACTTTTCTATCAACATCACAATAAAACTGACTATCACTGACCTTTATGCCATTAGACAATTTGATGATGAATCTATTGTTGATTTTGTGGCTATATGGAAGATTCTCATAAACTGACTCACCTTTTCCATTTTTCAACCCAAATTAATTGAATTATTTTTTAGATCATGTGCTAAACATATCTCATCAATGTTATGGGTGAAATCCTTCAAAACCTTTTACAAGGCCTTTTTGATGGCCCACAAACTAGAAATTAGAGTTTTGGAAAAAGGGAAAGTGAAATTACATAATAAAAATTTGAAACCTAATCCCTCTAAAGGGGATAATAACAATAAAACCAAGGGATCTAATAATACCATAGTCTTAATATCAACACACCCATAAATAAAAATCCAAGCTAAGCCATCTAACTCTCAAACACAATCCTAAAAACAATTAACACATTTTCCCCTATGATAGTACACACCTTTAGTAGAATATTATGCATCTATCTTAGATAATATTTTAAAATAATATATCATTAAAATTCCTCTAGTTAGACATATTGGTGGCTCTCACCCTAAACCTAGCTGGTCCAAGGAAGATGGATTTTGTAATTACCATCATGTAATAGGTCATGATGTCAATAGGTGTTTCTATTTCAAGGGTCTATTATAAAGCCTTATTGATCAAGGGGAGTTATAATTAGATAATCGTAACACTCCACCTAATCATTATATAAACATTTTTAATAAGTCATTCCCTGACCATGCTTCCACATCTAATTTTATATAGGACAATTCAAGATCCACCTCAAACCATGAGACCCAAGTAATTAGTATGATACATGACCAACTTATGCCTAAAAAAGTTGGTAGTGAATGTACCCAATATAATTATAGGATATGCCTTTAAACCATATAAATTAATTGAAATTATCATAGAAACTCACTCAAGCTTTATGTATCTCATTATTTGGATCCACTTGAGGAAACATAATCTAAAAACATTCAAGATGATCAACTAGAAACAAAGGAGGATGAAGCTATCAGGGAAAATCCTTGTTTAGAAATTATAGAAGATACTCATACCATTCCTTATGTTAACTCAATACCTTCATGTAACATACACATCCCATCTAGCTTACTACCCCTTGAGTAAACTATTACATTGTCTCAAACACACCCAAGAATAGTTCCTCTCAAAACTCAAAAAGAGATAAATCTTAGAAAACTTAAGGGGAAGGCTATAACTATTAAAAAAACAATAGGGCATCATGAGAAAAGTCTTTAAAACATCCTCCTATTACTATTAAATCCCTAAAAAGGATATCCTTGTTAACCCTAATCAGATTTAAAAATTTAAGGTGCCTTTATCACTTATTTAAACTAAGGCATCTATATTATGAACCCATCCTTTGGAAAGAAAAAAATAAACCATCAATGAATCCTATACTAAAGAGAATTTACCATCACAAAGGGATATTCCCACTATGATAATGCCCATACATAACCCTTTAAACCTAGACTATCCACAAGGATTAGGTGTAAGGGCTTATCTTAAGCATAAATTGCCTGATGTAAGGAATATTCAAAGTACCAATTAATAATATCAAATTTCAAAGTCAAATAAAACTTCCATACCAATGCCTTGGAAGATCAAAAAACCTATTCAGGATCCATTGAAGGGGTCTTATTCTAAGATCCTCAATCAACTTCTCCAAAACTCCCTTATCACTTTACCACCCATAAAACCCATTAACCCTCATGTTTAGAGACTAGTGTGGTATAGAGAAAAAACTAAATGTGTGTATCATTGAATAGTAAGACATGATATTAAAATTTGTAATGCAATAAAAATTGTGACCCAAAAATTATTAGATGAAGATGATGTTTTAATGGAGTAACTGGATCATGATTACCCCCATAGTTAAACTACTAGGGTAACATCCACCTCAAAAATTAGTATATTAGCAATAATATCATAATAAGCTTAAAAAGAAGATAAAATATTTGATAGAGCTCAATATCAACCCATCCTAAACACTCTAGATGTGGATGAGTTTGAAAACATGACAAATCTACCTTTGTTCCAAATATACGTGATTCACATAACTATGCAATCCCAAACCTTGGGTCACAAAACCCACAATCATGATAAAGCCAAAGTGATTATTGAACTTGCACTAGCTCCTAACATAAATAAACCTTCAATTCCCACTCAAAAACCTAAAATTTATATTTTAGGGATAGTAAAAAACAAAAATGCTTTAGAATTGATATATATATATATATATATATATATATATATATATATATATTCTAAAGGAGCTTCATTAGATCTTGATAAATATGTCTTTATACTAACTTGTCTAAAATTATCCACAACATTGTGAGGCTATGATAGAAGCCTTGTAGGCCACTGAGATAAAAGGTGATTAACTCCAACCTTTATTATCTTTTATTGTATCACTTCAAAAGATGTTATCTAAACATTTCATGATTCAAAAATATCACTATTATAGCCTGATGACCAAGATCCCCCACTATTTATCATTACCCAAATTGACCAGACTCAAATCAAATGAGTAATGATTGATAATGGAGCAAGTATAAATATTATCTCCTATCATTAATTTAATAAACCATAATTACTTGAGATAGTTATATCCTAATCTCTACTTATTTTATGAGCATTCAATGATATTATGGCCCGTATATTAGGAATAATTGTCCTTCCCATCCAAGTATGTGTACACACTTCGCCAAAATATTTTATGTAATATAAGGTGATTTTAAATACAATATCCTATTAGGACATCTTTGGATATGTGACATACATTGCATCCCCTTCACCTTACATTTATGTATTAAATTCCAATATGAGGGTAAAATTCACAATGTCTAGGCTAATCCCCATCCATTTAAAATCGGAAACCTTACCTTCTAACCAAATTATGTTATAATTCAATTATAAATCATGGCCCCATAGTTATCCAACAAGGCATAGTCTAGTGTGACAATCCATGCATCAAGGATTCGCAAGGAGTCCACTGATTCCATGTTTTCATAGCTATTAATTGGAGAGTATCATTTACTGGCACTCAACACTCTCCCCTCTCCCCATGAATATGGATATATATATAAATAATGTGCATATTGTTTTAATCTAGGAGAGATTATTCCCTTTAGTCCACCTTTCCTTTGCAATTAGTTGATATATGGGGGAATTGATCAACATTCTTTAGGTCTTACTAACCAAACCCATGTTGAACCATTCACCTTGAACTTTTCATTCCTAGATAAAATTAACTTTGTAAAAACATACCTACAATGGTGTACTTGGAAGGGTTTTTACATTGGATGCTATGAACAAGGCCTACATGAGGTTACATTAGGAAACTCAATGAAAAGAATGGCCTCAATTTTAAGAAAAATCCCAAAACTATTCTATAAATTACTCTCCTTCCTATCCTTAAAGAGGACACACCATTCTCACCATCCAATACCCCTTATGTAATAGACAACATCATATCCATTCCCCTAAACCTTTTTTTAGTCAATGGCATCACTATATAAGCTCTCATTTATCACCATGATGGGGAGGTCAAGACCATTACTCTATCTTACCCACACATGATAGGGCAATATTTTCCCACCATCCTATTATTTAATGCTAGGATAGTGAGTCAATCTTGACTCATTTAAGGATAGAAAACTTCCATCTACATATATCCCCTATGTCTAAAACCTCTAGTCTATTAAATGAGGCTACCATTGACACTAACATAGGATCCCATTAAACTCCATGAATTGTCAAGGTTAGAAAATCTTTAGATCCTTAGGAGTACCAAGATTTCACTATGTTTTTAATAGATCATAATGAATAATTCACTTGGTCATATAGTGACATGCATAGTATTGACCCTACTATTGTCATCCATAACATTGTCACATTCTCTGATGCCAAACCTATAAATATAAATATTTGAAAGATGTACCCTTGAATTACACTCTTAGTCAAGGAAGAGTTACAACATCTATTATCTATTAACTTTATCCAACCTATTGATTACCCTCAATGGGTATCTAATATCATCCTTATCACAAATCCTATAGGAGGACTGCACCTTTTTACTAACTTTCATGACCTTAATCTTGCTTATCCTAAGGATGATTTCCCTCTCCCTAATATTGACCAAGTAGTGGAATTTATATTCAATCATAAAATTTTACCACTTATGGATGGTTTCTATGGATTCAATCAAATCCTTATCACACTAGAAGATCAACATAAGACTTCATTTATTACTCATTGGGGGACCTTTTGCTATCAGGTTGTGTCTTTCAACCTAAATAATGCAAGAGCCACCTATGAAAGATCCATAACTTATATCTTACATGATATGGTCCATAAAATCATTTAGGTTTATGTGGATGATCTCCTCAATAAGTTAAAATTGTGAAAAGACCAACTTTCGGTCCCAAACGTAATCTTCTCTCACTTAATCTAGTTTTGTGTCCATCTAAATTCCAAAAATTGCATTTTTAGAGTTTTGACAGGTAAACTTCTTTTATTTATTGTATATATTTGAGGTATATAAGTCAACTTATCTAAGATTAAATCCATTTTATAAATTCCACCCTTATCTAATCTTATCCAACTCTATAGTTTGTAAGGGAAATTTTAGTTTATTCATCATTTTATCTCCTAGTTATCTGATTGATGTTAACCATTCCATCACCAAGGAAAGATATCCATTTTAATTAGGACTATGGTTGTCAATAGTCCTTAAATTATCTTAAAATATACCTTCTCTCACCATTAGTTCTCATTCCTCTAAAGGTAAGGCAACTATTCTTCTTGTATATTTTAGCTATGGACCATGCCCTAAGGGCCATGCTTACCCATCATGATGAGAAACATAAAGAGTAGGCAATGTATTATATCAGTCACACACTTTTTGAATACAAAAAGTGATATTCACACATTGAGAAGTTATGACTATATTTGGTCTTTTCTAAGCTTCACCACTATCTGCTCAGTCACAAAACTTATGTGATCATGAACAATGATCCCCTAAAATTTATGCATTCAAAGCCTTATCAAAATTAGTGAATGGAAAAATGTATTACTCTTTTGGTGGAATTTTATATTGATTTTAACCATAAAAAATTAATTAAATTTCAAATAATTGTTGATCAACTTGATGAGGTACCTCTAGATGATAACCAACCAATTAAATATGAATTCATAGATGAATCCATAGATTTTAATCTCAAGTAGATCCATAATATAAAATGACTTTATTCTTTGATGGATCTAAGTGAGAGAATGGTGGGGGATATGAAATTATCCTAATCCCTCCTAGGGAGACACCTATACATTTATCTTTTAATCTAGATTTTGACTGCACTAATAATATGGTAGAACATGAGGCTTTAATCATAGGTCTCTAGACCACTCTATCTTTAGGTATTAAAACACTTAATATCTATGGTAATTACCAACTTGTGTTTAATCAAATTAAGGTAAAATATCAATGTAATAATGATACCCTTTATAAATATAAGACCTTGGTTGATCATTTACTATCTACTTTCGAGCATTATGTTATCTAAGACACTCTTTGGTAAATTAACAAGTTTGTCTTTATCCACAAGGCTAATCATCATTTTTTTACCAAAATTGATCTTCCTTCCATCCATAATGTAGAGGAAAATCTATTAGATCTCTGGTATGCACAAATATTAGATTACCTATCAAGCGGGATTATTCCTCTAGATCTATCTAGAAATGGCAAATAAGCTGTACAAAAGCACATCACACAGTTTTTAATACTAAGGGTTGTTATCTATATGCATGGTTTTAATGGTATCCTTCTTTATTATCTCCAAAATCATGAATCTACCATCATTATCAAATAAACTCATGATGGGTCATATGAGGGACATTTTAACAGCCACATCATCGCTAAGAGAATATTATGATTGGGATATTATTGGCCCACTTTAAATGAGGATTATTGTGAATAAATTAATAATTGCATAAACTTCGAGAAACATGCCAACCTATTTCATTTCCTTAGTTAATCATTACAAATAACATTAGGATTTTACCCATTTTCCTAGTTGGGGCTTAATCTTATAGGTCAATTTAATCCTAAATCTTCCTAGCATCATGGATTTATCATTATCACCACTGATTATTTCACTAAATGGGTGGAGGCTATTCCTCTTATCTCAACCAAAGTAGATAAAATTATTGAATTCATTAGTCAACATATTATTTGTCATTTTGGTGTTCCTCATAATATTATCATAGATAATGGAAAATATTTTTTTTAAAAAAGGTACAAGAACTCTATGATTATTTTAGCATTAAGCTAAGATTATCCTCACCGTATTTTCCTCAAGATAATGGATAGACTAAGGCATATAATAAAAATCTTTTCAAAATTCTAACTAAATTCATTAATGAAGTAGGAAAGAATTGGCATTTTCATGTTCCCTTTGCCTTATGGGCTTATCGGATCAGTATTTGAACCCTTGTAGGTGTTATTCCTTTATCCATAGTTTATGGTACCAAAGCTATGCTTCTTCTTGAGGTTAATATTATTTCCATTCACATGTCCCTTAAAGATATCATTTCTAAGGATGACTTCCATTAAGTATGATTAACCCATCTCGAACTCTTGGATGAATATTTATCAACTTCCCTTGACCATCTCCATGTATATCAGGAATGAATAAAATGCACCTATAATAAACATCTAAAAGAACATGAATTTAATATTGGTGACCTTGTCTTAAAATAAAATCAACATGTCACTAATATGGAATAAATTAAATGAGTAAAATTTTCTCCAAATTGGCACAAACCATATATTATCAACCATAAATATTGATCTATGGTATATCTCTTGGACTCTCTGGATGGAAAATTATAATGAAATCCTCTTAATGTATTGCATTTTCATTCTTTCCACTATTAATAAGTCTTAATCACCTTGGTCCACCTAGTTTCTTTTCTTTTGGTTTGATTTGATAAAACCATATCCCTTTTATTCTTGTACTAAATAATGATATACAGAGACATGTGGTTATCTGGTATAATTATCTATTCTAAACCTTGAAAATGAATACCCTAACTCTATTCATAACATGTTTTAATTAGAAAATATCTACCTATAATAGGAAGGTTCCCCAAATCATTATTTCTAGAAATCCCTCCCTATCATTAGTTCATTTTGGGAATAAGAGTATTATCTTGTATAAGAAATCTTTATGAATCTATTAGAGGATGCTTAAGGCCAGTACATAACTAAAATATAACATTGGGATAAAAATATATTCAAAATAAAACCATCTATAAAATAGTTAAAAACAATAAATTTATCCCTTGAAAGACAACTATAAAATATACAAAACACACACACACACACACACACACACACACACACACACACACACACATCAAAAGTGTATACTACTCCCTCAAAGGATAGCTTATTCCAAAAGCATCTCTAAAAATATAGACAAGTCCCTCAAAGGATGGTTATCATGCATAAAATATCCCAAGAAAGCTTCTCACATTGTTCGGCTTTCTTTAAATTAGTACACTTCCTGCATTGATTAGTCTACATGGATTGACACAAAAGGATCCTAGGGTCAACCTTTGTTTTGGGTATACAAGGTGAAAGAATCTTCCCTTTTTTTTAAAAAATCACTTTTTATCAAATATTGAAGCAAATCCCTAGTAATTTCCATCTCAAACTAATAGATCATGAACATAGTTTACTTAAGGTTGTTAGGGTATTTATTAATAGTCAAATAAGGATGCACATGCATTAATTTCAATATGTTTTCTTGGTTTATGTTACAATCCAATAATGATCAATAAAACCCTTTGTAAATAAAATTTGTAATAATTAATTACTTAAACATAGAATTACCATATCTATCCTAATCATATCATAAGAATATCCTAAACATATAATCCATAAATCACATACATAGTAATCCTTATTCATAAAAATTTTAACATAGCATAAAATTTTAAATCCATCAATCCATAATCCATAAATCACATAACATGAAAATTATAATCCATAATACATAACTCATATCCATAGTAACCATAAATCCATAAACATTTTAACATTCTATAGGCATGTAAAATACATAATAACATGACATAAAATCTATAATCCATAATCTAATTCACATCTATAATAGTATAATCATAAACCATAAATCAAAT
The DNA here is from genome assembly GCA_037957365.1 of Torreya grandis. Classification (NCBI taxonomy): domain Eukaryota; kingdom Viridiplantae; phylum Streptophyta; class Pinopsida; order Cupressales; family Taxaceae; genus Torreya; species Torreya grandis. The sequence continues at coordinate 2,963,587 of JARHVA010000147.1, read as the reverse complement.
TATATAATTCAAATCCATAAGTAACAACATCATATCCATAATAATCATAATCCATAAAACATTTTAATGCAATTCCATAACATGTAAAAGTCATAATCTATCACAACATCTAATTAGCTAAATCCATAATTATATAATATAAATATTAGCATCCATAAAAACATAATCCATAAATAAACTCTATAGAAAATATAAACATCACAACTCATAATCAGAATCATGAATTTATATCTATAAGAATGCTCAAAGTTATATCATAAATATCCTTATACAAAGTTTGTGGCTCTCTGGCTAGTATAATAAATGTAACAATGAGCTACTCCATAAACTAAATCCATGTCAAATTAATTCTTCCTAGACCTCCACCACCACCTCTACTCCCATCCCCTCCCCATCTAATCCTCTATCTCTATCCCTCCTTTAATCCTTCCCACATGATAAACTCCCTATGCTCACTAACTTTATGTGTGTTCATCTTGAGGATCTACCTTATGTAGCCAAGTGGGTGGCATAGCATGTAATATATGGGTACATATCTAAAATTATCTATTCATAGTAACACATCTCAGTTACCATATTTTGTTACCTATATATAATCATAGTCCCTACCTACCTTGTGCTATGTTGAGCCATCCCTATAACCATATTTCCTAAAGAGCCTCAATCCCCCCATAATAAACTATCCATATCTACATAGTATCAATCCTAAGCCTCTACTACTAGATTGTAACATAGGTTTAGGGTGTTGTAATCCACCTATAGTGCATCTAATCTGGTATACAAAGTGTCTCACTCGATCTACATAGTGGTGAGTGCCCCTTGCACTATGGCCACATGTCCCCATAATAAAATACATTAGGTCCTCAATGTATCCCTCTCTATAATAATATTTTTAATATATATACCTCTTCTTACTCTCCCTATCCTCTCCTCTCCCTCCATCCTCTCCCATCTCTTCATCATTTCCTCCCCTATCCTCCTCAACATCTTGCATCTCCTCATATATGCCCTCCTATCGAGGTTACACCACCCTCTCTTACCTCACATCTAACTACCTTTCCCACCACACTAGGAATGTTAGATTGCACCTGGCATCCTCCATATATGAACCTATTGCCTCCTCTTTTGCCCCTACCAAAATATCCTTCATATCTATCTCTAAGAGTATTGGCTCTATCTCATCCTATTTATATGCATGTAGGGCCCATGGAATATCCTATACTAAGATAAACTATCTCCTTACCCACATAAAATGGAAGTAATCCATGTATTCTATCCTTCTCCCCATAACCCACCATCCCTCTGAATGTTGATTAGTTTAGCCTCTAGTCTAGGCCATGTAAGAAATCTAATCTAAGGCCTCAAAATAACATCTCCATACTATATCTCCTCAAGGACCCCTGGATATTACTCTAGGTCCCTAGCCATATAATCTATATTTTCTTAAACTAAATCCACCTTCCATCATAAGAATGAAATACTATAGTTGGTCTCATACCACCATATCCATAGGGTACCAATATGATGTACCACCTAGATGTGCTCATATGCCTAGCACTGTAGAATCACAATCACATCCAACCCATACCTTTTATGGGTCCTACACCCCCATAAATCCCTATATATGCCCACTAATAAATTATATGCCCAAGAAAATACTCTCTTATACTCTAGAATATATGTGACAACACCTATTAGGATCCATGGGAACATACCTCTTCTTGAGTCTAAGAAATGATAACATGAGATGGCTAGCAACATCATCATCAAAACACCCTTCCCCTCTATATCAATTTAATATCAAGGCTCAAGTAGAAAACCACCTGATACAAAGGTAATATATACAACATCCCCATTATATAGTCATGTCAATGTTGCTCCAAGTCCTCACTCATCCATAGGTACAATTATCATTCCTTGCACTAGAATTCATAATAACCTATAGATATCCTCCTTCATAATGGTCATCTCCCCTATGGGAAGCCAAAATGTCCCAATATTCATGTCCCATCACACCAAAAATGTAACCAACAAGCTCATATCTCGATGAATGTAATGGTATTAACATACTCCTCCTAAGCCTATAGCCTCTAGCTGAGCCCAGTCATCCTCACTAAGCTAGTCATATAGTTAATCCAATAGAGGCATTACTTTATCTTACATCTATAATAGTGTCAATTCATATTACTATCATCTTCTATAATCCTTAACTTTCTTAAAATCTCTACTTAGTCTAACCTTAGGTACTCTAATTTATCCTTTCACTTTCTTTTATGAATTGATAATTTATTATGGATTAGCACCATTTTGGCTAGATCAGTGCCATTTCAATTACATTAATGTCAATTCCCCTTGAATCATTACTGATTCATGGGAATCAACATCAATTTTTCACCACTATGCCATCTTAGTGCTAACATATTACCCTAATTCTATAAAGCATAACACTCAAAAATTTCAATAAAGTTAGAAAACAATAGGGATTACCTCATCTTGGGACCATCTTCATCAACTCAAACTAGTGCCACTTACTTCCATTACACTTCACATCATGATCATCAAATTTTCACTCATTGGTCATTTTATGTTGATAACAAATGAGTCCTTTCCATGTCATATTTTCTTATATACACATATTTAGATTGGTTTCGATCTATTTTAGGTTGGCATTGATTTTGTGGATTGGTGTTGATTTATTCTAGATTGGTGTTGATTTCCCTATTTTTCACTACTTCAATTATTTTTCATACTCTAATATTTTTTCATAGCCTCACCCTAGCACCTTGCCAAACATACCCTATTATTTGACCTATACCATTTCAAGTTTGTGAATTTAGACCCTCTATTGATCCCATAAACTATGTAAGCCATCTACTTTTTTGGCATCTCCCCCTATGGGTCTTAAGAGTGCATTTTCACTTGAGAATATTTATCTATAAGTAACATGCACACCTTATATCACACCAAATGCTTCAGTCAGCCCAACCCTATCACTTGTCCTCTTATTTAGCCTTTATATAATCCCACATGTTCTTAGTTATGGAAATTTATAATGGGATTTGCCTCAAGGCATCTTTGCCTATATTACCTTACATCTTGTCATTACAAAACATATAATTCATTTTATGCATCCATACTATTAGATCTCATTTTTTTATACCAATTCAATCCACTACTCCATTTTTCAATCCCAATACCTTCTCTTCATCCCACACTAGCTCCCAATTTTAGGGGGATACCTCCTCATACAAACTTGGGTCATTGGAACTCTCCTAGTTTTTGTCTCATGATGCATATTGAATATTGCCCCACAAAAAGGGGAAAATGTAGACATTACAATTTTATATACTATATATGATTTATCTAATGTTTTAGGCCACCTATTATTATTTTAATATCCTAAATATCCTTATCCTAAAGTTTAAGTTATTTATTGTTATCCATCTAGCAATTTGTTTTTATAAATTATCATTTTACCTCCCCAACCACCTAAATATATTTACAACCTAGGTAATCTTAACTTTTTAATCACATTACCCATGTATAACCCCATCCTTAATAACCTCATGTAGATAAACCCAAAATTTTCTATGGTTATAAAAAATATATATAGATAAAACCATCTACTACTAAAATAGGTGAATCATTTCTAATTTTCCCATGATTGGCACCAATTTTCCTGATTGGCATCAATCCATTTATGCTTATATTACCCTTTGTCTAAGGGACCATGAAATTTGAGATTCATAGTGCTTCTTGTATTTTTGGAGAACTAAGGAGACCTTAGCACCACTCTATCAAAAAAATTCTACACATAATCCATAACCATCATCATGAACCAATAAGACCATTTGCATCTATGGGAATAAATCCATTATGCCAACAACTTAGTTCAAGGTAAGTATAATCTAGTTATTTATTTATTTTATTAGTATTTCTATCTTTTACTAATTATTCCACCCTTATAATATAGCCTACATCCCTGTATTTCCTTTTATTATCCTCTATAACCTTATAAGTATCAATTTCTAATTAAGTGTAATTTTGAATAGAATTGATGTTGATCCTATAGAATCAACATCGATCCTACAAGATTTACATTGATCCATTACATAATTTCTTATAAACTTAAGCCTTTTAATCTTAGAACCTTTCCTTTAATCATTATAATGTTCTACATTTCAAACATGGCATTATTTGTAGATGGTTTTGCCTGACATTGTGCATGAAGTCATTAATATTACTGATCTACCCATTGTATCTCAACCTTTTTCACTAACTAGAGTGACATAGAATTTGAGTTAGAACTTTGTGACATTGTTTACTCTCCTTAAATTGAATCCACTTATGACCAACTTGATGTCATACAAAAAGATTTGAATGCATCTACAACTTATTGGGATGAATACTTTACTTACATTGATAGATTAAATAAAGATTAAATAATAATCATCATTATAATATCATCTTTATCTTTTATAATTTTAAGTGTTATTTATCCACATAATTATGAAAATAATTAGTTGACATCCACTTGAGGAATTTCATATCTTCTTAGGACTGGTTCCTAACTGGGAAGGTCACCCATCTATTATTAATCCATTTTTGTCCATGTTATTTATTTTTGTGCAATTTATTCTTCCAAGCCAGAAAGAAGTTACCTCATTCATTGGATTCAAGTAGTGTGCAACCATATTTTTATCTCTAGGTATTCCTCATAAACCCTATATTTCATTAAGTTTTTATTAATTTAAATTAAATTAAATAAAAAATAAAAACTACTATAATAATATTATTACCAAACTGAGTGTTCTTTCTCTAGAATGTTTAGAAATGGTTACAAGTTTGTGACCCCATATTCTCAACCTCAATTTTTGTTTGTTTTGTAGATAACACTTGTACAACAAATTATTTTAGCATTTTTCATAAACTTACATACATTCTAATCATAATAAATCATACTTACCTCTCAACGTATCCTTTTTTCATAGTTTTGACATTTTTTATGATTTGAAGTAATTAAAATTGTTTCATTTTTATTCCCCCTTAATTTCTCTTCCCTTCATTCCAATTTGGATCAAAAAAGGTAAAAGTCAAGATGTCACTTTTATTTTACATAAGTAAATAATACTATTAGACACCATGATCTGTTGAGTTCAACATACCCCCATTTCTAAAAAATGGGGACCCTTGTTTTAAATTGTGTAAAATTGTACCTTAAAAGTAAAATTCACTTGATCAGATTACTACTAGCATGTTTGGACATTGTTTTAACTTGAATATATTCCACACCTATTTCTCATTTATATTAATTGACATATTTTAAAATGATCATTATTTTACCCCATTTGATGTTGCTAATGTTTGTTGCCTATATTTGTGTATTGCACATTCAATGGAATCTCATATAGGAACAACATACTTAGGGTTTTGTGCTTTAATGATAAATTGATATTTTACTAGCCTTTTATCTATCAAATATTAATTGAGTCTACATTCAAATCCTATTAAAGCCCTAGTCTGAATGTTTTAACCTAGGTCCCTTTTGAATTAAAATCAAATTTAAGTGGGAATAATTTAAACATGTCATAGACTTAGTTTAATTTTTATCCTAAGGCTTATTCATGATTATCAACATGACTAAAACTTATTCTACTACCACTTGTCAGGGGAACCCACAGAACAATAAACATGCTCTAATCCCTACTTAGTCAGGATCTTGCTCTACCAATTAGAGCACATATGATTACTTCTCGTATTAGCAACTAAACACGGAATTTAACCAGAATCAATAAGTAACTAGAAATATGAAACAACATAGGAATTGAGAGACAATACACAATTGTATTAATAATCACTCAGAAGAATATACAATAAAGAAGATGCCACTTCTTCTTCCACCTCAAAGGTTCGCCACACCTCAAGACCTTCTTCCCTCTCTCTCTTGGTCATAACAATCAACTCCAATATAGAATTGATGTTCACCTCTCTAACCAGTCAGTAACACGCTGCCAGTTCACCAAGTACACAACCGTACTCTAAGTAGATCTCCTGATCTCTACTGCTACCTACAAATCACTAGACCTTACCATTGTAGATCTCCTATAGAAATTCATGCCCACATGCTGACCAAGATCATACACACATGAAGAACCCTTCTAATTCTCCAATCCAGTGCCCACCTTGGTACTGTGGCACTAGGAGGAACGCACCATTACTCTCTTCTCTCTGAAGGAGCTTATTGCTCTCTTACTCACTAGCTACAAGTTTACAATACAGCCCATGAGTCCATATATAGATCTCATGCTTACAATAATTAGACTAACCTAATTACAATAATTAGACACACAACTCAAGACTACAACTAGCCTTTGACATGCAAACAAATAATCTCAAAATAGACTCTCCCAGATTCATCATGCAAACTGCCTGTTCTCGCACAGGCTGCCGACGTCGGCTCCTCCATGACCGATGTCGACCGACTGGTGACCGACGTTGGTTGCTTCCTCTTTGCTATCTGACTGACGTCAGTTGATTAGACCGACGCCGGTTTCCTTGCAACTGATTCTGTAACTCCCTGCAACTCTGCATCCTCCATAACTTCTCCTGTTTGCATCCTGGTGAAGTTTTTAGCTCCACAACCTAACAAGTCTACATTCAAATCCTATTAAAGCCCTAGTCTGAATGTTTTAACCTACGTCCCTTTTGAATTAAAATCAAATTTAAGTGGGAATAATTTGCATGGGAATAATTTAAACATGTCATAGACTTAGTTTAATTTTTATCCTAAGGCTTATTCATGATTATGAACATGACTCAAACTTATTCTAAAAAATCATACTTGGTCTTTTATGTCCTGATCCCCCCTTAGTTCCTTTTATCTCCATGTGGTCTAGCTAATCACAAGGTCCCTTTTATTATATCATAAACGTAGCCTAAAGCCTTGGTCTAAAGTTTTAATTTCATTTTATAATATAAAGAAAACCTTAGGATAAATATTTATGCCATGTCTTTTATTTTTTTGGGTCCCCTTTGTTATGTTTAAAAAAAATTAGCTTGAAATTTTTAGCCTAAGGTTTTATCGTGTTTATAAACATGAAAAAAACCATAGTCTAAAATATTTAACCTAAGTCCTCTATATTTCCCAAGCTTAACTTGAATATTTTTATTATCCATAGTATTGATGGTCCACATTTACTCAGGAGATCAAGATCTAATGGAATTGGATAAATTTAATAAGTCAAGCACTTTGATCAATGATGCATGTTCACTTAAGCATAAAAGATCTGATGGTGAGAGATCAATGTTGATAATTTAAAAAAACTCAGAGCAAGTAAGAAGGTGACAAGTGTTATTATTTTAGTAAAAGAACATTGATAATCCAATGGAATTCTACCCTAATATTGAGATCAGATAGAGTGCATTGATCTAGCCAAACAAGATCTAACAGTATGTGATAAATCTTGAAAGTCAAAAGCCCTAAGAATAAATGTGGAGATGATAAGTTACAAAACTGTAAGACACAAATTAAAGCTTGAGAATATTTAAAGAATATATGGTATGTGTATGAGTGTATATATTCTTATCAATGGTATACATAGGCAAGGGACATATTTTAGTAGATCAAGAATGACAAAGTGCATTCATCTAGGTAAAGATGACCTGATAATGCAAGATCGATGTTAACATTTCAACAAAGATTAGGATAAATCTAAAAGTGATAAGTGTCACAACCATGAGGAATATAGTAAATAAACTAATGGCATTTGATTTCTTAGATCAAGATCAATGAACCATGTTGATTTGTGTTAATAGATCCAATGGTGCAAGATAAGGTAGAATTTTTAAAGGGACTAAAACCAATAAAATATTGACACATGTCTAAACATGACAAATAGTCATATTTAAATATTAATGATAAGTATGTAATGGTGATGCTACATCAGATCCACATAAGCATGATATGCTAAGTTAAAGATTTTGTGGACTTACAAAAAGTAAAGGTATAAATGGGTAGCATCAACAAAATCTAAGGCATGAGGCTCATAATTTGAACTCATTTCCACAACTAAATCTTTGTGAAAACCTCTAAAAATCCATAAAATTATATGAAATCCCTAATTTGACCCATTACCAATCATAATCAAGTCAAGGAAGATTGGATTGTCATTTATGCAAGGATAATTCAATCCATAATTGAACTACAAACCACTAGTTAGTAATTTAACAAATTCACAGCCATGGTAACCCAAAAAGGTGTTTCTAAAGAAGATGTGGATCTCTATTTGAATTTATATGTAGAAGGGAGGATTTTTAAGGACACATAGTTTGATGCCATATCTCTAAACATGAGACAATAATTAGTCCAAACTATTCTAGACCATCAATGAATAACTAGCCATTATAAGAGAAGAGGAGAAGAATGTGTTTGCAAAAACAAGATGCTATGCCATAATTTCCATCCAAATGATAGGACCACATTATGTAGTAACCAAGCCTGAGGTACGTCATTATATTGGCATTCTTGTTCCTATTTTTAAATATGGTAAAATTGATAAGGGCATGCTAATAAATGAGTATACTCATAGAAATATAGTCTACATCTCCCCTATAGCTTTTTAGAACTATTAAAAATTGCCTAAACCCAAAGTAGACCTGACCATAATCAACAATTAGGCCAAGGATAATGATTTGAATAGAATCCTTGCCATATGGCTATACTCTAGGAATCAATTGTTTTTGTACTTCAATAAAAACATCCTCATTGGTCAATTTAGACCTAAGATAAGAATGACCATGACAATGATGAATAGATTATGTGGAAATTTAACCACCACCTATGTAGATAAAATTTGGGTCCCCTTAGTTTATTTCATGATTGAGAAATAACTCACCTCTCCTTTGGGAAAGGTAATCAACACCTATTTAAGAACATTGATGAACTAAGGCAATGGAATCAACATGGAATATTTAAAGAACATTTGAAATCCAAAGGAATCAATGTCCATTATGATCACCAGCCTTGTCTTTTTAACCCTATTTATACAAAATCATCTTCATTCTTTGAGGTCACATGAAGATTGAAAAAGCATAACACCAATCCATAATCTAGGATGTTGAGGGAGAAAAAGGGAGGAGATGATAAATGGTATTTAGGGCTAAGGTAGTACCATTTTCTAAGTGGTGCACCTTCTAAGATTCTACCAACTTAATCAATTAGTGCCCAAATAGAGACATCAGTTAAACACATGCCAAAGGAGAAAAGCCTAATGAATTTTCATCTTATTCATCCCAAGTAGAGGAACATGTATCACCAATAGAGAAGGTTTATATGGTAGAATTAGGCCCTAGTGAGACAATCAGAGATGATTTAAAAATGCTATCACTAGTTAATGAGTCAGATGATGAAGAAATGGAGGGAAAAAAGGAAGAAAAGGGGAAAGAAATATTGGATCTAGTTCCTATAGATCCCCCCAGAATAAAAGTTGAGATGGCCATCGTTCTAGTAGAGACCAAGAATCCCAAGGTGAATTTCACTCATCCTTTGAGTGAAATCAACCTATTTACTAAAAAAAATTGATTCATAGTCCAATCATTCCATAATGGTTTATCTATGGTAAATTTTAGAAAGTAACTACTGCACAACACCCTTGATCAATGATGAAAAACATCAACATCCTAATACATGAGGAGGTCAAGCCATGGATCTTGGATCTACAAAAGGAAGATGAAAGGAGGATAGCTGGTTTAAGAGAGTCAAGTAGAACACATATGGATATACCTACACCATAAGCAATTTAATCATCAGCTGGTTTCAAGTTTGACCCAACAACTACCAATTTGTAAAGGGTCATAAAAAAGAAAGTCATGATAGGAGGTGAAGAGATCACCTATTAGAAAGTGGAACCATTCATTGGTTTGACTCTAATGGGAGGATAGATACCTGATGAGAATCATATATTTGAAGATAATGTGATTGAATTAGCCCAGTCACTAGTAGAACAATTACAATCTACCCTTAAAGTCATGAAATAACAACATAAGAATTTGGAAGTATAAGTTATCTTGTCGATCCTAGAGAATAAGTTAAAACAATTTAAAGACACTATGAATGATTTATTCATTTATTTAAAATCAACCAGGGATAAGAAAGATATAGTGAATAAACAAAGTACCATAACTATAGGGCAAGTTGGCCAATGGTAGATTTCAAGTTATCAAGTGAAGGATTTGATCAAAGCCTTGACCAAGAATCAAGTCCCTAAGTTTAGAATAGTCAACCCATCCCACCTAAATATGATTATGGATATATTAGTGGATAAGATTAAAGCCTTGAGAAACTAGTACAAAAAAATGGAGGACATTTCTAAATATCTCAAAAAATTAGAAGATAATATGTTACACATATTGGACAACTTGATCAAAGAGCCCACCACACTCAGCCCATTAGGACTTATCACTAATGAGGAGTTCAAACATAGAACTACTCAATTCATGTAGGAAGTGAGAAATCAAGGCCAAGGGAAGACATAGGTGGATAATAATAGGATTGTGGGTTTGATATTATCATCTAAATAAAAGATAATAAATGCCAAGAGTATCAAACAATCATTGAAAAGAGTTGAAAAGGATCTCAGGTGCTTAGAAGAGCAAAAGAGGGAGCTCTTTATGAGACCTATTATTGACCTCCAAATTATTGGTGATAAAATTATAGGATGAAGGTCTTGTAAGAGAAGAAAAATATTACAACACAATGGTCTCAAACTCAAGTTAGTTGACTTAGAATATTTTGTTATATAATACCATTGTATAATATTTAAAAATAGAATATTCTTTTGTAAATGCATGTGCAACTTGTAAAGAAAATTACCTATTGGTTAGTCATCATGGAGTGTCTAAGAGGTTATAGAATGATTATAATAGAATAAATATCCTTAATACTTGACATGACTGATTTTCACACTTCATGAATTACCTATATAAATAGGTATTGTCCATTGTAAAAAAAAAAGAGGAGGGATTTTTTTGAGCCAAAACTATTTGTAGATTTTCAGAAAATTAATATAAGGAGTTATGCAAAGTTTGTCCACAATTACTTGTGTGAATTAAAATCATGTATTTTATCTCATTTGTCTAGTCTAAATCTCAGATTTGAATGGTCCTTATAAATTTTGGATGTGCATCTTCAAGTGCAGAGTTGTTAGTTTGTGTTAATGCTAGATTAGTTGAAATTTCTAAGGTTCACTTCATTTTATTTACTCTCCTTGTATATGTGCTAATGTTGTTTGATTTCAAGGGTAAATCTTTAAGGTGAACCTAGTCCTTATTTGCATTATTTCATACTACCTTTAGATGTTGTCTTGATGTATGATAGGATTTGAGATTATTCTACTTCACATCATATATTGGTTAAATGCATGTTCGGATAAAACTTGAAATTTGTCATAATGTTTTGATTAAAGATCAACAATATATTTATTCTCTACCTTACCCTTCCTTTTACTACTTTTTTTATCAATTCACCTTAGATTAGCTTCATTTTGAATACTCATCTTATTTTATCTTTATACTTAGGTTTAATCATAATTTAATTTAAATAGCACAAATCATCTACAAAATAAAAGATCAACTATTAAGCCATGGTGGCTCCCAACCACCAACTAATATAAATTTGTGAAGCAATCCACTTATTAAACCTCTATTCCACTAAAGATAGCATGATTATCACAACTTGACACTCATGCATTGGATTATCTAAATTTAGAAATGAGTAGTGTCTCTTAAACACTAAAAACCACATGTGATACACTTTTAGGCATCAACATGATCTTTAAGTTTTATTTCTTCGCAACTAATTATAAAGATTTCAAATGCTAGACATTTTAGCACGTATATTTGGTTCTCTAAATCCTTATGGAGGAAGAATAGAAAAATCCATAAAATTTTAAAAGAAAAATAATTTAAAACAAAAGGAAATGATTAAAAGTCAATATAAAAATTAAAAATTCAACATCACATCAAAATTCATGATTCATATCATATCTCTTATCTCCAATTGAATCTCAAACTCTATAGTTGGCCTCATAATAGTTCTAAGGACTATTGGGGTGTGGTAGATTAGTATATTGGGATAGGATAATTTAAAAATATATAGTGATACGTAATTATTCATGCATCTACCCAATATTCATAGTAGATCGATGACTTTATAAGGCGTCCTGAGGAATGGGGAACATGTTCTAGGAGGATAGGTCCATTTTAATTTTCATGCATATAAACTTCATGGGATGATATTCATACTTCATTTGATGACCAAATATTTGTGTGGTTAGGAGAAGTTATTTAGAGTCTTTACTATTGAAAGTACTCTTATTTTGATAACCCTAATTCTAAGTGTCTTGACTTCAATAAAGATTTTTCTCTACCTTGATTTTTCATTAATCTCACCCACCACCCCTTTCATTCCCCCTTTGACTATGAATTTTTATTCTAGATATGTTTCCTAAATTTTATATTCCCTCTTTTCACATTTTAAAGCATGCTAATAGTATTTTGTTATGGTTTCATTTGTTTTTAGAATAAAATAGTATGCTTAAGTGACTATAGATCATTTTATTTACACCATCGCTTTACATTTTTAGAATTTCCTTGGTTTCATTTGAAATTTTTTTGTTATCATTCTTTTTTGCATAGAACTACATCTATTTATATATTTTACATACTTTTTTCCATTATTGACTAAGTTTGTATTGTTACTTCTCACTCACCAATGTTGTTTTCCCTTTTCATGTAGTTTTTCCATTAATGATTAAGTATGGTTACTGCGCATTCATCAAAGTTTTTTTACCATTTCTTGCCCATATTTGTTTAAGGATTGTTACTAATTTCACAGTGATCTTATATTTTCATTTTACTTGTATCCTTAGTTTTATTTGGTTTCTAACCTTTCTTATTTAAGGTATACTTCAATTTTTTTAGTCATTTAGTAACCTTGGTTTTTCAATTACCTAATTTAATATAAATTTTGGCTTGGTTATTTGGTCCCAACTTAGAATTTGTCACCCTAATTTACCAAATTTCTAAGTACATACTACCTACACATTTTAGTTATCTTCACTTCCTTGTGTTTGTTTAGTTTTTCTCTTTGTTTTGTATCCTTGGGTTTTTCCAAAGCAATCTCTATGCCTTTCATGATCAAAATTACAAACATAATAGACAATAATATAGTGAGAAAGGTAAGTCAAGGTAAACATTTATTACTTATTTATTTTATTTATTTCCTTTTATACATTTACTTTTATTTATTTTATGCTTTAAAATACTGCAATTTATTTATCTCAGTGTTGTGTGTTGTTATGTTCTTTTCTCAAAGTACAATCTCATGTTATAACTACATGACACATGATGATATTTTAATAGGCCATATGTATACACAATATTTTTAAACTTTATAAATTATTTATGCTTTCTCTCTTTTATAAACCCATTTACTCAGTCTCTCTAAGTGCATGCCATAAAGGGTGCATTAGGAAAGGGGTGGGTAGACAGTTGTCATTTCATAAGATTGTTGTCCCATATACCACCACTTGAAACCAACACAAACCTATCCTATACATTTACCTATGATTTAGTACCTCCATAACACACTCCTCTAATAAATTCACCACATTAAATATAACTTACCTAATCCAAAACCTCATTTTGACATTTAACAAATAAAGTGGGCCTAGGTTGAACCTATTCCTAAAATACTAGCACATTATGGGATTAGGTCATCCTTAACCAACCTAATCTGGGACCTCAATACTTTATTTATTAAAGAACAAAGTTTATTGGGACTATTATCTTGACTAAAAATTTAGAATAGTTTAGGGTTAGGTATGGATATATAAACACATCCTTTTTTCCATTTCATAGAGAGAGATAAAGTTAATCATTTATTAGTGCATATATATATCCACCATTATACTTGAGGATCCATTACTTAGGGTTTCATACTACACTTGGAGATAAGAATATTATCTTATGGGATAAGTATTTTGGATGCATAGGAGAATTCATGTAGCTTAGATCTGACATATCTTTGTTATCCTTATAAACCACAACAACCTATTGTAAAACACCTTGGCCAAGGGGGAGATTGAGGCTCAACAGGTTCATCTTCAAGTTAAGTATTCCTAACTTTTGTTCATCTTTATTATAATATATATATTTGAATTTTTTATCTTATGAATATGTTTCTCTCTTCATACATTAATATTACCTCCACATTGACTTGAGTAGAGTTATTCTTTACATGTTTATTACCCCCATTTTTTACCACATGCTTTTGTGAGTAGTAGATTAGTTTTAATTTAATTTATCTTTTAAATTTATAAAAGAACATAACATATATCTAGATTTATTATTTGGTTTTGCTTGAATAGAGTATTTGGAACCCTCTCTAGTGATATCGTGTGGTAAGGGACCCCTTAGTTAGGTCTAGCATATCTTTATTGGTCATGACCTTGATTGTCTAAATGTACCAATAAGAGGAAGGGCTAGTGTTATTTATCTTCTTCAAGATAAGATTGATTTGTAGATCAACTTAATTTTCTTATTTATATATTATGGTGAACCTAACATGAACTAACCCTTAAAGTTTTTCCTTCATGCCTTCATTTATTCTATATTTTAATTTTTATAGTACTAGATGGAATCTATCGATATAATCTAACATTATGTACACAATTTTAACACATAGCCTATGACTGACTTTGATTTCTTTGTGTAGGTTATATTTAACCATAGGTAACTAGATCAACTAGCTTGACTCAATTTAATTCTTTACATACATGTTTTTAGACTCATTAAACCTAGTTGACTCTATTATCAAGCTAAAAATAATCATTTGAATAACCTAGTTAAAAAAAATACTTCAACATCTTCAAAAAATATCAGGTTCAATCTTACAATCTTAGTCATTTTTTATATTCATTTACAGTCCTATTTTTCATTTTTTTTATTCTATAAAATTGTAACCCTATAATGAACTAGATGAACATAGTTATGTAGCTTGTTTTTTTGTCTAGAAGACACAGTCAATTTATTCAACTATGTTCCTCTAGATCTTCCTTCAATAGAAAACATTAGACCAATTGATTATATTATGTACTATTTTCATACATGGTCATCTAATTTGACCCTATATGCTTCAAACAAATGAATAACCTCATCCTATTAGTAATTAATTAACTTTTCATTTTGTTACTTCCTTATTTTCTTTCTTAGAGTAACACACTTAGACTAAATAGGAAGTTTTCAATTTATCAATTTAATCACATTATTTTCCTTTTTCATGCACTTCTAACCACATAACATAAAAAACCATTAAAATAATTCTACCTAAGGTTGTACCTACTTAGATTTCATCATCAAAGTTGAAGACTCAATTTTGTAGCTGAGTATAAATACATGGTTGCTAGTATATATTAGAAAAACACCTGACACCCTTATTATTATGGGATTGTGAAGTGAGGAGATAGGCACCAATACAGATCCCTTCCAACCTTAACTACCTAAAACCATCCTTAGATTTCCTCTCTAGTTTCTTCTTATAACCAACTCTCTATCACATTTATTTATAAAATTATTATAATTTAAAAATTCAAGAATGACCACATCGATTAACATCTTTATTTTTGTTGATTTATCTATGATAATTGTATGTTTTATTCTAAAATGTGTATCATCCAGCTTTGGTGCAAGGATTGTGTTGTGTGCCACAACTGGATCAACTAGATCAATAGAGTTTGTTTATTTTAAGTATTCTACATAATAACATTAGATTGTCTATATTCATAGTTTTCAAAACCTATCTCTAAATTCATAACATATTCAATATTTTAGACTTTGTCTCCTAAAATTCCTATCTTTCTATAGGACACACTCATCATGTCTAACCTAGTCTTATAGGTTAGTCAGTATGTTTTCCATAGAACATAATTATCTTTTCTAATCCATTCTCACATAGGCTATCCTTTAGTTCCTCCACATATAACACATTAAATTGATATGATGATGTCCTTTCCTAAAAGATTCTATTGACCTTCCCTCCAAAATCTATTGACCCAGTTGACTCTATACCTCTTGGCTGATATTATTCTGTATCTAGCTGACTTTGCTCTTATTTTTCACCTTTCTTTTCTAATCTCAAATTAATATTCCTAGCATCATTAAATATCCTATTATAATATTTTTGGGCAGTATTGATCTATTTACATGATATATGGTATGTTCTTTCCTTCCTACCTTTGCTACCCAAGAATATTCTCAATCTTAGTGAAATTTTGCTCACCCCTCATATTTGAACTAAAATATGGTCCAAATTAATCCAACTAATGACACTGATGGATCAGTTCCATTTCACACTTATCAAGATAATTATTTATTTAAAGGACCTTATTACATTATAGCGACAATTGACACAATCTTAACCAATAACCATATAAGAAATCTTTTAAAAACTAAAAAACCATCCCCTAATAATCCTTCACCCAAAAACCCATCCCCTAATACAAATTCAAGGAATTTTTCTCCTACCAATCCTAACAATCTATTTTAAACACTAATAACTAAAATTCGATAATTGACACCATTCAAATTCTTGCATAAAATAGTGAAATAAATGAACATTATACAAACATCTAATACTTCTCAAATGATGCAAATGCAACATCATTTATTAAACATGGATAATCAACCTCATATTCTCATACCCTAGAATAACCATAATTATATCCCTCCATATCTTAGAGTTGTCATGGGAAATATCATTCCCCAATCCATTATGCATAATAAAATACTCTAAAATATTCAAATTGAACCTTTATCCCTATTTATTATTTCTATTGGTATTGTAAATATCTCTCCAACTATGAAAAATGATGGGATTAAATACCATGCATCTTTATTTAAAGCATTTATCAATCTATATAAAGAGTGGATTCAAACTAATACCTTCACCACTACCAAAATTTTAGTCTAAACCTTCATACGAGACATATTATACTGGTATAATCAACTCCCTCAACAATCTATATGGAAACTTGAGGATTTAGTCAATCTTATAGTTAAGGAATTCCATCACAATGATATTCCTTAATATTGTCTTATTCATTTCATCAATGCTAAATAATTGCCTTCTAAATCAGCTCATGATTTCATTAAATGATGGAAATATTTGGCTTAGAAAGCTGATCATAACTTAAATAAACTATGTTATCGATAAATCTAAAATACAAGACTTTATTATGAAATAATTTGAGCCTAAAATTAAAACCATTAGGGGATATTTGTAAAAATCCCCTAATGCAATCATTGATAATCCTCCTAAACAAACTAGGAGTAGCCAAAATGGATAGTCCCAAATCTTCCCATGCACCCCTAACTATTCACCAAATGAAATAATGTTTAGAACCTTCTAAACCTTTCACTTATGCCAATAATACACCAACTGGTATGATCCCAACAAATTTTGTTGGTTTCATGTCGATGTGGGTCATTTTCATTTTCATGTCATGGGCTTACCAAATTTGTTTTTTTTATGTTAGGAGATACATTCAATCATGATGATATGATTAAAATACGTCATCATGATTATTTTAATATGTCTTTAAAGAAATAAGTTTTCATGCCTTTTTCCTCCTAAAATCCCAAAAACATTTCTACCTATAACCCACCACTTTCAAATGAGGATATATGTGCAATTGATGATGACTATGACAAATACTATACCAATTCTCAATATGTGATGTAACTAAATTCAATTATCAATGTAAAACCACCAAAAAAAATCCCATTACTAAGCCAAAGAAACCATCAATCGATGAACACCTTCACAAAGACACCACTACCACTACCACACCTTCTAACACAAATAAGGAAAAACTTCCACAATATGAACCTTAAAATACTTATCTTCCTACCAAAACATTTTAGCCTCCAAACCTCTTGTTGGTTATTCATCTTCTAAATCTCATTGTATTTCTTTAGAAGATCTCAAATTCATGCCTTATTAAAATACCCCTCATGGATTTAGTTTGCACTTCTCCATATCATCTCAAATTATTAATGTAACAATTACAAGACATTAGAAATCGACTTTTCCTTGAAGTGTAATAACCTATTCAAGATCCTACACTGACATAAGTACACGCTACTGATACTATTTGTCATTCTTCCAAACCTTCCATAGAATTCCTTGAAGAAGATATGATCAATGATGGAATTTATTTTTTAGCCAATGATCCACCTGTTTTCATTAAAATCATAATTAATACCACCCTTATTCAAAAAGTATTAGTACATGATGGTTGTGAATTAATTTAATATGTATTTATTTAATTTAATGACTTGGGTATACCAAAGATCACATTAATCAAATTCATCTTACATGTCGAGGATTTGATAATACAAATCAAAAACCACTTGGTTTTATTTGGATCCCCATTACTATTATAACCAAGACCATATGTACCAATCTCATGGTTTTCTATTTACCATTATCCTACAATATACTCATAGGTCACTGATGCAAAGACCTATTTCATTCTTTGCTCTAACCCTAACTTTGATACCTACAATTTAAAATTCTTTCATTGAATCTTTATAATTTTATCTTGGTTATCAATCTACCCAACATGGTTTGACATAATTATCATGTATGATATTTTAGCTATCTTATTCAATTCTTTCCTTTCATCCATTCACTTCATTCTATTCATACATCTCATTCTAATTCACTTCTCACACCCTTTCATGTAATCTCATACACTAGCCTTCACTAGGTTATAGGATTCAAAGTCCAAACACCTCAATATCTCTTCCCTACTTCTTAGATACATCCTCATATATTATAAATTCCTTATTAGTAATATCTAATAATTAGGAGTTTAATTCAATTAATCAACCTTTCCTTAAGACCACTTATGCAACTCTACTTACCTTTACATAATTTCTTAGTAGCCTTTTTCTAGGCTTTTACCTATGGTATAGATATGTAATGTCTATATATGAAAAACCAAATACATTTCAAGACACACTCTATTCTACTATTTCACCTAAAAAAAATTCAAGGACCAACTCTTTTGTCTTTACCACTTTCTAGCCTCTTATATTCTCTAAATTAGCCCTTCATTGGCCTAATTACCCCTATCTATCACACAATTGATCATATCCATACATATACAAGCCATACACACCTAAAAATATAAAAAATAATTTATATCACATTGAAAACTAGTAATTCACCAAGTTTCATCTAATTCCATTGGTTAAAATAATAGATATTTCACGTTTTGGATTCTAACCCTAAATTAGGGTTTTTTGTAACTGCATAGACCTAAGAGGGTGTAATACTGGTTTGATTAATTATTTATTGTTTTAAAAAGTTAAAAATACCATGATAAGGTATAAATAACATGGTTAAAACTTATCTAAACTTAAAATCTCCTTAAATAGTGTCTAAGCACATCCTAATAGTGATTTCTATAGGTCACTATCAACACACTCTGATTGTAATTAACCAACACATAGTCATGAAGTCATATTAGATTACCTAAATGTTTTTAAACATGAATTATCTCAAAAAATTATCCTCTCTATAATATCTTTATTCCATAAAAATCTCCATACTATACGTTATTTAAAAATTCTAATTGGTTATTTGATTATATGTTATAAGCAAGCCACTCATAACTATTATGCATGTTCTTGTTTGTATCAAACACATACATATAAGAAATAATACTCCAAAAAAAACATTTTTATACCTCCATATACCTCCTTGACACACACCACACTTTTCTTAGGCCACTTCCATTTCCATTAGCTTGAAGTCTTTAATGTATATTCACATAATTTGACTCGATCCTACAAACACAAGTCTTTAACATTATAAGTCATAAATACTTTGATAAGGACTTATAGGTTTCTAAAACATCAAATGCATTCACATAATGATATTCAAAACAAAATATAGAATTATATGTATATTTTAAACATGCTAGTTTTATTGATTCTTCTTTTTACGTTATATATACTATCACTATGAACAAGGTACAAAGTTCATCATATTTCACGTATTCCTCCTATCCTCTATACCTATGCCTCTTATCCAACACTAACTGAATCCTAATACCTAACCACTGACTCCTCATATGAGTCTAACATCTAATTACATACAAAATCTCATTCATTTCCCCCTTTTACACACAAGGTAACTAATTCCTTAAATAACTATCTCTATAGCAACTACCTTCACTTGGTATATATATTCAAATACCTTAGTCTATGTCATTTTCATTATGAAATATAAATATACACCTTATCTAAAACTACATAGACTCATTAAAGACCTTATACCAACATTTGAAAACATTACATTCCTTGACACTTCTCAAAAGACTCCTAATACAATTCAAATATTTGAAATGGAGTTTTGGAAAGAAATTTTCATAAGGCCAATAACACCTAATACAAATCTACATAATGAATTTAACACCATTATTTTGTATTTATAAGGCCTATAATACAAAAAATAAACCAAAATTATAAAACCACACTTGATTAGTTTGATGCTCCTGCATCAGACTCCCATGCAAGAAAGAAATTAGATGCAAATGAATTTTTAGATTTTTCCCTTATCTTCTAGTTCAAGTTCCTTAGATCATCCTTCTCTTATGATGTTCCACTATGCTTCAAATACTATCGTTATTTTCTCTCATTATTTCCTCTATCATAGAGTATTCTTCTTCCTTGCTTAAACTGCTTACTTTCATCAACTTGCACTTGACATGCACTCACTCTTTGGACTTTACCTCTATCATATGGGTTATATATTCCAAAAAACACTATTTATACACCTAATATGTCAATGAGATTAAATATTCCATAAGGATCTATGTTTTCAACCTAGCTCACTACTATCATTAATGCTTTATCTTCATACTCTTTGTTCTCCACCATGTGATTCTCAACTACTACAACTATCTTTTCCTCATTATCCACCATCTAATTATCTCTTTAATTTCTTTGGGATGTCATAAATAAACTTGAAATAAGATTTCAAGCCATCTTCATTATTTTTACCTCTTTTTTTAAGCCTTTAATGAGGCCTTCAAATTGATATGGTTGTCTTTTGTCCTTCTAACCACCTAACTAGCTACAACTATCTTCTCTTTCACTCAATTTGATCTTGTCCTTTATAAGGGACTATTAATATTCATCTAATTTAATCTTCATAATTTCACTATTAATCTTCTTACATAACAACCTTTTCTACTCTCTTTCTTATTTATTTACTTTCTTTTTTCTTCTCTTCATTTATAGCTTTATTGGCCACTTAAATGTTTTCTTTCTCATGACCAATCCACAACATGGGTTTTCACTTCCTCCCATTTTCTCCATCATTATCAACAACTCATATAATTGTCATCTCACCTCTATCATCTCTTTATCCATCTCTCTTCTCTTGGTGTCTTCATGTGCCTTTCTCTATGTGTGGTAGCATATCTCATTATTGCTTTATTTTCTTTTTCCTTTATCAATATTCATCTTATCTTTATCTCAACCTTTTATTATCACTTGGAATTATTATTCTTTACAATCCTCACTTATTTACCACTCATGACCTCTCACTTGGGTCTCTCTCAGTATATAAGACCTCACTTGGGTCTATCTCTTCTCTCATCCTAAATATCTTGTCTCTCTTCAATCTCTCTTTTGGGATTTCCAGTAGTTATATCTCTCTAAATAAGCCTCACTAATTTTAGGGTTACCTCCCACTCTTTACTTTTCATTCACACCATCAACATTATCTCATGAACATAAAAATAAATTAAATGAAAAAAAATCAACATGTACCTTTTGTGCTTATAGAATGTCCTTCAATACTACCCAATGATCATGTTTCTCTAATACAAAATTATTTAGAGACCTATTTCATTCTCTAATCTAACCCCAACTCTAATACCTTAAATTATAAATTCTTGCATTGAATCTTTACAATCTTCTCTTGGTTATCAATCTCATAAAACATGGTTTTACATCATTATCATGTATGATCTTTTACCTGACTTCTTGAATTCTTTCCCTTCACCCATTCACTTCATTATATTCACACATATCATTCTACTTCACTTCTCACTCCCTTTCATGTAATCTCATACACTAGCCTTCACTAGTATACAGGCTTCAAAGCCCAAACACCTCAATATCTCTTCCCTTATTCTTGTATACATACTCATATATTATACATTCCTTGTTAGGAATATCTAACTATTAGGATTTCAATGCAAACACTTTACCTTTCCTTAAGACCACTTATGTAACTTAGCTCACCTTTACATACCTTCCTTGTAGACTTTTTTTAGGATTTTCCATCTAGTATAGATAGGTACTATCTAGATTTGATTAAATAAATACATTTTAAGACACCCTCTATCCTCTTATGTCACCCATGATAGTTTCAAGGACTAACTCCTCTGTCTTTACCACTCTCTAGCCTCTTTTACTCTCCAAATTAGCCCTTCATAGGCCTAATAACCCTTATCTATCACATAGTTTCTCATATACACACATACATAATCTATACACATCTAAAACTATCAAAACAATTTATATCAAATTAAAAACTAGTAATTCACTAAATTTCATCTAGTTCCACAAATTAAAACACTAGATATTCTACCTTTTAGATTCTAACCCTAAACTAGGATTTTATATAACTTCATAGACTTGAGAGGATGTGATATTGGTTTAATTTATTCTCTCTTGTTTTTAAAAGTATAAAATACCATGATAAGGTCTAACTAATATGTTACAAATTATCCAAACATAAACTCTCCTTGAATAGAGTCTAAGCATCTCCTAACAATGATTTCTACTAGTCATTGTTAACACAGTCTAACTATAATTAACCAACATAGAATCATGAAGGCATATTGGCTTACTTGAAGGTTTTTGAATTTTCAAAAAATGAATTATTTCAACACATTATCTCTCTATACTATATTTATGCCATAAAATCTCCATACCATGCATTATTCAAACATTCAAACTGGTTATTAGATTGTGTACTATAAATAGGGCAATCACAAATATTAGCCATGTTCTTGTTTGTATCAAACACATACATATAGGCAATAAGACTCCAAAAAAACATGTTTATACCTAATAAAACATCCTTGACACACACCACACTTTTTTTATGCCACTTCCATTTCCATTAGCCTGTAGTCTTTAATGTATGTTCACATAATTTGACACAATCCTTTAAATACAAGTCTTTACCATTCCAAGTCACAAATAATGTGCTAAGGAATTAAATATTTAAAACATATAAAATTAATTAAAATAATGAGATTCAACATAAAATATGTAAGTATATGTTTATTCCAAACATGCTAGTTTTATTAATTCTTCTTTTTACATTATCTATATTGTCACTATGATTAGGGTACAAAATTCTTCATCTTTCACTTACTCATCCTCTCTTCCATACCTATGCCTCTTATCCAACATTATAATTGAATCCTAATATCTACCCACTAAGTCTTCCTATGATTATAACATATAATTCAATCCAAAATAACATTCATTCTTCCTTTTACACATGAGGTAACTACTTCCTTGAATAATGACCTCTATGATAACTACCTTCATATGGTAGATGCATTAAAATACCTTAGTCTATGTCATTTACCTTATGACATGTACATAGAAACCTTATCTAAACCCACTTAGAATCAGTTAAGTCCTTATACCAACATTTTACAACATGACATTCATTGACACTTCTCAAAAGACTCCTAACACATTTCAAATATTTGAAATGGAGTTTTGGTGGGAAACTCTCCCAAGGCCAATAACACCCAATAAAAATATACCTATTGACTTTAACACCCTCTTTGGATGTCTATAAGACCTATAACACCAAAAATAATCCAAAAATTATAAGACCACACTTGATTACATTGAGTATCTTAATGCTCCTACAACACTCACCCATGGATACACCACATGAGGGAAATTGCCTCCTTAGGTAGTCAATATATCAAATTCAACCATAATGGTAAATGTTATGAAATTAATGTTGATCCTAATCCATGGAGTATTCAACTAACCAACCCCAAATCTTAGTATTGGATTCCAAACACTCCATGAATTAATAGTGCACCTCTACTTTAATTCATTAACATGAATATAGATCTATAGGTCACTCTTTCCAATCCTGATGATGATGAACCAAATGACTTATAAAACTCTTGAAATATTACTTATTTACCTCCTTATATTTTATTTTTTATTTCTCCTTATGTATTACCACATGATCATACCATCCCTCTAGTCGATGAGATGACCAAACTCCCTCCTCCATGTAATGCACACAAAGCTTCTTACATAGAAGAAGACTTCACATGTAATAAATATGGAGTTTCCAAGTTACTTCAAGACCTCATAACCATTCCACCTCAAAAATTTAGTGACCTATGATTACAACTATATTAGGGCTCAATATTAATCATGAGACATGGGTGTACAACACTATTAATAAACACTAGCCAAAATACATACCTTCAACTGTGATGTCCATATAATTCATATATTTTTTATATTGAATAATAAATTTAAGTTCTTGTATCTCTCATTAATCTTCCACTTCTCAATACCCTTTGGGTATTTGAACAAATCTTCTCAAAAAATCATAAATTTCAAAACCATCTCTACCTTCTATATCACCCAACAATCTACCAACTCTTATTACTTTCAATTATTATATAGTTACCACTAAGGATATCCACCTAACCTAAACTAATTATCCATCTAAAACATAGCATAATACACCTATTACTAGTTTGGTTGACTCTAATCAACTTCATCCAATAATTCCACCTACACCTAAAATTATTCTTGATGCTAAATCAACATATGTAGGATAGATACATTCTAAATATGATTTCCATGGTAATAAAATAATTGATATCAAAGTATACATGGAATACTATGTACCTTTTCCCATGATCCATAGTGATGAAGTCATACTTGAGTCACTCTATGCTAGATAACCTCAACTTCCATGATAACATCATAAAATTGGAAACTTCATATGAAAATTTCCTCATTTTAATAACTTCATTATTATAATGCATGCTAAAAAAACCCTATTTATTCTCTTCATAATGATCATATCATTTATAATATGTAAATGCTATGCTTATTAAATAAACAACAAGAATAGAATATGGTACACCATCATGTCTTCGATCTATCACTATTTTTAAAGAACTCACACCAATAGAGCATGATAAATTTAGCCTATTGTTCTATAAGTATCATGAAACCTTCACTTGGTCATATGAGGACATGCCAGGTATCAACCCAAGTGTCATGTTAAATAACATCATCACTTACCCAGATGAAAAACTAATTTGATAAAAATAAAAAAATTTAAACCCAAACTAGCCACTTTATGCCATAAATAAATTATCAAACTTTTGGATGCCAATTTTATTAAACCTATTAATTATTCTAAATGTTTATCAAACATTGTTCTTATTTATAAAAAATACACCATGGTCATTCGTATATGCATTAATTTTTGTAATCTTAGCCTCACTATCCAAAAGATAATTTCAAATTACCTTCAATATATGTCATCATAGATTCCACTATTGGATATGACATGTTGTCACTTATGGATGGTTTTACTGACTATAATCAAATTTGCATAGCCCCTAAAGACCAACACAAAAAAAAATTTACTATGGAATGGGGCACCTATTGCTATATCAAAATTCCTTTTAGTTTTAAAGATGTCAGATCTACTTATCAACATGACATGATTCATAACCTCCTTGATATTTTACATAAGAATATGGAAACTTATGTTGATGACCTCATTTACAAAACTAAGAGTTACACACCACACCTCACTAATCTAGTTATGATTTTTGATCAATTAATAAAATAAAGAGATAAAATTAACCTTTATAAGTGCACCTTTGGTGACACATCTAGTAAAATTGTAGGGTTTTTAGGCTCTCTTCATAGTATTGATGTTTATCCCACCAAAATCAATGCTATTATCAACATGCCCATGGCTCAATCTATTCCCAACATTCAAATTTATCTTGGAAATATTGGGGAAATTTGATGGTTCATCCCAAAAAGGGCTTACAATATCTACTCTATTAATTCCCTTCTAAAAAATTGTACTAATCTAGAATGGACAGATCCATGTTATATAGCTTTTGATAACATGAAATAGTCTTTACTCCATCTTCCCACCCTTCAACAACCTTTCAATGACTATCCTTTAATTTTAACACCTCTTATACTCCTATATTAGTTAGGACAAATCTTACCCAATAAGATGATACCAGAAGAGAATACACTATTTACTACATTAGTTGAGGCATCATTGACTACAAAAAATTGTTATACTAAAGTAGAACATGATTGGCCTGAATCTACTTCACAATTAAAAACATTCCATCACTATATGCTTTATCAAACCACATATGTATTTATCCACTTAGATCCACTTAATAATTTATTATACAAATAATTCTAAATGGGAGATAAAATTATAAAATGGTTAGTCCTCTTGATGAAAATTGACCTTTGAATCATCACCAACCAACTTGCAACATCACCTATATGACTATGAATCACATTGAGGATAATCTCCCTAATAATAAAATTATTTATATTGAAGGTATTAACCAAGATATATCCCTTAAAGATTATTTCCATAATTTAACTATTGATTTAGAGGTAAATAATCAATAAGATAACAATATCATTCCTGATAGTACTAAATACAAAGTAGTTATCAAAGATCTCTCTAAATCACCATTGATTTATATGAAGACACTTGGCCTCTCCACTTTGATGGTGCCAAATTACTCTAAAGAGATGAGGTAGGATGTATTCTAACTAACCCTTAGGGTAAGATCATCTTCTAGCATTTAGGCTAAACTTTTACATTATTAATAACATGGACAAATATGAATCTCTCATCTTATGCATGAAAGAAACACTTGACTTGGATATCCTTATCTACATGATTTGGGTGATTAAAAACTTATTTTATTCCAAGTTAATGGTGATTATCAGTGTAAAAGTGAAAATCTATTTCCTTATCATCAAATGGCATCCACACTTACCAAAGAGTTTACATATTTTACCATTGAGCCAATCCAAGAGATCAAAATTATATAGTTTATTCTCTTACTTCTTTAGGATCTCTCTTTCATCCTCACAAAGTACCTAATGATTCTAAATCTCTTATACAAATAATAAAATCACCTTCTTCTATCCAACCAAATTATTCACTCATTTGTCATATTGAGGATATCACTATTTGACAAAGCCCATTGTAAAAAAACATCATCTAATTCCTTGAACATCAAACCCATCCTCTAGACACAAATTCTTGGAATAAAAATAGAATACATAAACAATAATTTAAATATTTATTTTTATAAAACACCCTTTATTTATGTAATGCATAAGTTACCCTGCTCTACTATGTGATGCAAAAATAGGTTCTTCCTCTCCTCGAATAAGCACATGGTGAAATTTGTAGTGGTCACTATAGTGGACATGATATAACATAAAAATGATTACATATGGGATATTTTTTTCCTACTTTAGAGAAGGATGCTATTGTTTTTTTCCAAAATGTGTAATATTTTCCAACTTCATTATGATTTAATCCATTCACCACTAGCTAATCTCCAAACTATGAAATCTCCTTATCCACTCTCCATGTGGGGATTAGATCTCATTGGTAAATTACCTCAGTCACAAGATGGTCATGTTTCTTTATCATTAATGATAATAAATATTTTAATAAATGGGTAAAATTCATGCATATTTTCAATGTCATGGGAACCACTATTTCTAAATTTATCCTTCACCAAATCATTTGTCACTTTGGAATTCCCCGTACTATCATTTTTTAGACTGAAAAATGATTACTAATATATGCATAATAGATTTCAAAAATATACATAGTATCTACAAAAACAAAAATCAACTATGGGGCATCACCCAACAATAGTTATATTAATCAATGGTTCAATATAAAAATGGCTCCAACCAGGCAGCCCAAAAAAAATAAAAGAGCAGTATCAATAGAAATGGTGCCAAAAGGTAGTTAGTGAAAGAATACCAATAGTATCAAAAAATGGTATCAAACAAGAAACTAATGGAAAAACACTAATAGTATCATCAATTTAATATAAATAAGCACTAGACAATAAATAGAGGCCACCCCATAGGTGGTAGGATCAAAGATATGGGTCTAACACCTTGATGGAAGTAGCACCTTCTCCATCATAAACTCCATCTAAGTCAGTCAAAGCATGCCCCTTTGAAGATATTTTATCACTAACATTTCCCAATTCTTTATATCCTAAGCTTAGTTTAGCAAGGTAGTGGTTGACTTTATCTAAAAGTCCTTCCATATTATTCTACTTCACATAATTAAGGGCATATTTAATGTCTACTAATCCTCTAAATTTAATCAACTTCTCCAGCTTGCTAAAGAATTCTTTTATGTTATCATCAATCTATTTCCAAACTTTTTCCTATATTACTTTAATAGACACATCTATAAAAGGAACCCAAGAAGAAGGACCTACCAATGCATTCTCATCCCCAATTTTTGAAAAATAATTTAGGTCAAATGGAGTCAAAGCTTCTCTGGACTCCTTGAGAATATAACTACCATGCTCTTCATTAAATAAATCATATATAGCACACTCATTTTCTTCTACCCATTCACTAATTCCACTATTATCAAACTTAGATAGGGCAATCCAGTCCTTCACTAGATTATTAGCATAGTTAAAATAGATGTCTTTAATGTAATCCCATTCAAACTCAAAAATCTTGACCTTACCTACCATTAGGTGGGACACAGCCCAATATAGATGCAATCTCAATCTAGATTAACCTCCTAAATCTATAAAGTAGTCTAATGTAATATTAAGCAAACCTATCCTTAGAAACTTCTTGAGTTGGTCTTGTGGAATTTTCAACTGGAGGAAAATTTGTAAGGATAAATCATGAAGGATGACTTCAATTGTGAATTCATTAAGCACTCTAGCCTTACCTTCAAACACCTATAGATTCCATTTCGTTCATAAATAATAAAGAATTTTAGTAGATAAAATAAGATAGAATTTGTGAAAAAAATGGACCTTAATCTTAAGACAAGCATAGCTAAAAATAATGTTTAGCCATCCAAGCTCAGACCTAAATATAGTATTCTAAGGCTTAAACATCTTTTCCAAAGTTTAGTAGCATACAGATATTAATAGAAGACATGACCAATAGATTCAACTTCACTACAGAAGGAACAAAGAGGATTAGCAAGTCCACAATTATTCAAAATAACACCAACAACTAACTTTTTGAACATTCATAACTAATGAAAATAAGACTTCTTGGGTTCAAGACAACAGGACCAAATCACATCAAACCTAAAGGACTAGGCATGCAAAGGATCAACCAAAGACCAAATATTATTGAGGGTGAGGTAGGGGACATTGGAAAAGAAAAGTTCCTTGTAGAGCATCTAATTTTAATACTCAAGTAGAGGTGGACCTTTTCCCACTTTACACTGACCCAAAAATCATCCTCATCTTCCATAAATGCCATTTTATTTTTCCCCTTAGAGAGATGTTTGGAGCAAGGCGAACATTCTTCATTGAGAATCCAAGAACTAAAATCTATCTTTGAGCTCTGACAATGAATCCTAACCCCCATGGGAGTAAAGATCCTTAAATCTCCTCAATCCTTTAGTGTACTAGCCAAAGGAAGAGCATCCCCTGGTTAGGGCCAATAGATTATTTTTGACACTCAAATTATACCATATAGATCTATAACCTTGACACAAAGTCCTAAACCAATTGAAGATCTATTTTTTAGAAATGAAAGACTTGGCTAAATCCTAGGTAGACCAAGTATATGTAAATATAGGAGAGCTAGTAACTGCGACTATGAAAGGCCATAAGAGTAGATCAAAAATATTTAATCCTTTACAAATTGGCTTCCCTTTTGGAAATCATCTCATGATATTAAGTATAAAAATTATTTTCTAGGGCTCATTCCGTATGGAGGCTCTAATAATCTGCTTAGCTACCAAAGTTATTCCATGTAGTTGAAGGTCCTTTTGATGAGTGTCATTCAAATCTTCATTTAATCAATATTAAATTGATGTCTTATCAACCAAGGCTAGTGTCCAAAGCTATCTACAGTACATTTTAGGATGGTAGATCTAGAAGTCTACTTTTGGGGGTGTTTTATGGCCCTATTCTAACTTTGACTAATGAAAGAAATGTGTCTTAAACTACTTGAGTCACTCTTTTTCTGAAAAGGAAAAGATGTAACTATTTAATCCAATGAATCCACTCTTTTGATTGAAAGTAAAATTGCACTCTTATTTACGCTTGTATGGAAATGGAGATGTTTAACCTAAAAAGGAAATTTGCTTCACATGCTTGTTGTAAAATAAAACACACTTTACTTAGAAAGGAAATGACTTTAGAATAAGGAAATGCCTTTTGAAATATGAATTTATTTTGATGTTTTATGAATGAATGAAAACATTAGAAATATTTTGATTAGTTATAAAAAAAGAGTTAATATAACATAACATAAACACCATACATAGTTCCTAGTTCCAAGGAGAGTGGGCCCTTATTCCTCTCAAACTCAGGACAAAGATTAATCAATGCTAGAAACTAAGGTGATAATTCATAAAACTAAAATGATTACAATCTATCTAAAACCTATAATATGCTTGTATGTATCTTTCATCCATTATTTTCTTAATAACAAAAGTCTTCCATTTTATACTAATATAATCTACTCAAAATAGGATGCAAAGAGATAAGATTCCTTGGTCACTCCACTCATCCAAAGATAGGAGATTGGATTTCTAGGAGATCCAATTATTATGATGAAATATATATACTATCCTAAAATAGTCCTAAGATCTAATATGTAAAACTTTATCAAAATCAAATCCTATAAAATAGCAGGTAGATATTTTCCTCATTTGTCTCTAGCTGGAATGATTCTCTCTCATCTTATCTGGTCCCCATTTGTAGATTTGTCTTTATAGAATCCATGGAATTGACCCTATAGATTTGGTAGGAATGAGCCTATGGAGTCTATAGAAACAAGCCTATGGAGTCCATAGAAACAAGCCTACGAAGTTTGTAGAAACAAGCCTATGGAGTCTATAGAAATATTCTATGTGAGTTCATAGTTCTACTAGATGGAGATCAAAATTGAACTTTCACTATACATTATCTGTGTCTTCTTCCTAAGCATTATTCACAACAAAAAATCACTAAAACATGCTATGTATTAGACATTTATGACAAAGTAAGGTTTAGTCTTTGGTTCAATATAAACAAGACAAGTATCTACTTTCTATGTAATAACTATCTAAGAATATATGATTTTCATAAGATAATATCCTTATAGAGATGAATTGAGGGAAATAACATGTCAATAATGAGCCATATTCTGAGCTCATCATCTCCCCCAGGCTTTACCTTTTGTATGTCCCATTGCAAACATTCATTTGCATTCATAGCTCTGGCATCTGGTTTCCATACTCTAACTCAAATCATAGTTATCAAATTCATCTATTATATGCTTATCTAAATTACTTGTAAACCCATAATGTTCTTGAATCATTTGTTTCCATATATTGAATTGCTCATTTGATTGTGGAGCCCAACTCTACCATCCTAAAATAGGTATGATCAACAAAGGGGGTCTATATCTCATGTCAATCTATTTATTTTCTCCCCTAGAGTTTATTACCTTTATTAAGATTTCCAAAATTAAGGTATCTCTCCTCATACTCCATCTTAAGTTATTTGGAGACATGACCTCTCATCTTCTAAGAGGCACTAAAAGTTAGTTCCACCTTTTCACACTTGCAGTCACCACTGAATCAAAACTTTGTCCTGAAAACAAGTCAAAAGAAACAACAAAATCATATAAAGCTTGTAAATAATGAGTTTTAACTTCATCTCTTAAAAAATTATAGTTAAAATTCTTTTTGATTAATCTAGGGATAGGAAAGGCTGGTCTAATACACAATCCTATAGTCTTAGCATGATTGATATACTCCTCAAACATGTTTTTCCATGTTAGTTGATTTTTTAATAGAGAATTCAATGCCCTTAGTTGAAATTATCCTACATGAAGGTTTATCAAGAAATTATTGTACTCATGGTCTCCTATGATCAAATCATGCAAATAAAACTCACAAAGTAAATCCTACTAATCAGGTTCAACACTATAGACAATTTCTAGAAATGTTATTGGCTGTAATATCTTATAAGGAAGATGATAAGAGATCTTTAGAAGTTGCCATCTATAAAATTGTTCATATATATATATATATATATATATATATATATATATATATATATATACACACACACACACACACACATGAGAAAGATTCCTACATGCCAAAAGTGATTCCCCTAATTTGCATGCATCTTGTATATTTTCTTCTAAATCTTGGACCTTAGCTTCTAATTATTTCTTTTCATTTTCTAATATTTTGTTTGAAGAAGTTGTAACTTTGTTTTTCTATTTGAGGATGGAATTTTCTTCTTCAATTTGATTTTGCATTTGAAAGGTAAGAATACCTAGACAACTTGTTTGACAACTTCGGTCAACAAATACCTTAGGAAGAGAAGGTACAACATTAGAAGGTGCCTTGGAAGAGTTTACCAAACTCTACAATCTCCTATTTTCCTTCTTCAAATTTTATACATATACCTAGAGGTCTATTTGTTCACTTTCATTTTTCTTTATTATTTATTCTAATCTATGAACTTATGTTGCATGATTAGCAAATGTTATATCCAATTTTTGCACCAACAAGGAGTTGAGATGATCCTTATTCTATAATTGATTGATCAAGTTAGGAATGCCAATTGTTCATTGTTTCTCTAGAGCTTGAGCTTGAGAAAGCTTCAAGGTTAACTATATAATAGGATCATTTAGATTAGATGACTCTCCTTTTTCATTTGAGCATACAATTTTTCCTTTATTCATTACAGTTTCAACTAAAACATGTGGTTACTCTACCATACTTGATTCCTCCACCATGATTAGATCTTCTGCTAGAATTGATCCTCTATTATGATTGGAGAGTTCCTTTCGAAAGGAGTTTCTTTAACATCTATATTTTTAGAGATATTCTGATGTATGGGGGAATGAGATACCTTTTTAAGACTATCTAAAATGTCTACATCCTCTTGTTCATCTTCATCTATTAGAATTAACCTTATCCTTCTTTTGGTCACTCTCTGAGCTACACTCAGTTGTCTTTCCTTTTCAACCATCAAACCCTTGGTCTTCTCAAGTTTTTTAGCAACCTTTCATTTCAATTTTATTTTTCCTAATAAGGGAATTAGTTACACTATAGATTCCTGAGGTTCTTGTGGGGACCTTGAAACTACAAGGATTTGAGACCTTGTGATTCTTCTTGAAGAAGAAGAAGGGATTTCTTTTGAGGCTACAGTCTATGATTTCTTCTTTGGAGTTGTTTTTTTAATTGATGTATCAGGTGGAGATGAATGTTCCTATGGTAAATTTGAGGTTTCTTTTGTAGGTAGATTTGGAATTTATTATATTACATTGTTCTTAACTACCTCCCAGACCTCTTGTCCTTGCTAAAGGAAGTGATGTTGGATAACTAGGTGAATAAGGCCATGGTGCCTAAGAGTAGAATTAGGAGTTGTAGTCATATTTTGAAGGGCACCATATAAGAAGGATGGGAGGTTAATCTTGTAATGAGGGTTTTTCCTCCCATACTTAAGGTGTATTAATATTTTCATGGCTTCTCCTCCTAAAAGACTATTTTGACCCTCACAAATGATATACTTGATTAGCCACTTGGTTAAAAATTTCCAAGGTTCAGGAAGTGAATTTATATGAATCCCTTTTGATTTTCCCTTGGAATCTATTAGACACAAAGTCCCAGTCAACTCATTACCATTAAATTAAATAATTAAATCACTAAATAGAATTTTGTCTGTCACTCTCATTCCCTCTTCTAAAACTTGTATGATTTGACTTATAATTTTAGTTGAAACAGGAATAACAATGACTTCAACAACTAAAATCTCAAGGGTGAGATTGGTGATGAATTCTCTTACCATTATTTTGTCAAAATCCTAGAACTTTTTAATGAAAGGTAGATAGCCATTTTATCTAAACACTACCATAGAAGCTTTTTATTTATGAAGCTTTGTTACATTCTTCAGCTATGATCTCATTTTTTGTCCCATTTCTATTTGAATTTATAGACAACTCTATTTATTTAACTTAGATTAGGGTTTAGACCAGATTCTATTGAAATCTATAGGTAATAATCACTAAGGACCTATAGAAATGAAATGTTTCATGTGAAACTCCATATCTTCATGAGTTTGTATTTTGATATGATTACTTTATACAATTTATCACCTCACATTTCTATGGAGTGTGCCAGCCATTTTGTTAAATTATTACAAATTGGATGAAATGATGACATGACACTTTGATAGTGATAGTTATTTATCATTTCATTTAGAACCCCTTTTTTATGTCCCTATCATTATAATTATTGATAATGTAATTGATTTTACTAAATATGCATAGGTCATCATGATGTAGACAATACACCTTTGGCATCATGTTTTCATGCTTATCCATTATGGCATGTGTCATGTCATTCTATTTTGGAAGGCTCAAGTTTGGGTCATCTCCATAAAATAAATGTTAATTAAATCAAAGATAATTAGTTAACTAAACATAAATAAATAGAAAATATGTCTCACTTAATTTTGACCTTAAATTTATCCTTTGCTCACCATTTTTCCTACACAAATAAGTTTGCATAGATTAGTCAATAGGTGTTGAAAGAATAATTTTTATTACATGGAGAAGACCAATCATAGTGACATGATGAGATTATATATATATATATATATATATATATATATATATATATATATATATATATATATATATATATATATATTCCCTTTGGCTAGCCATTGCTAGTTTTCTATCCAAAGCCCTATTTGTAATGCCAACATGCTAGTTTTCTAGGCATGTATTGTTAATAATGTCCTTGGCAGGATTTTCACTATTATTATTTTTTAATTTAGGATCATCAAGGATTAGGTTCTCTTGATGAAGCAGAGTCCTCCAGAATAGTTACTTGATTTGAAGTAGTTTCCTTAGAAGAAGTAGAGTCCTCTAGAGAGGCTACTTGATCTTTTACCTTTTGAACAAATTCTTCTTTATTGAGAGGTTTATGATAAAGATTCAATCTATGTTCATTGACTAAAAAATATCCTCTACTGTCATCAATAGGTATTAGCTTAACAGAACCATTTTCAAAGACCTCCTTAATTTGATAAGGTCCTAACCACCTCATTTGGAGTTTTCCTTTAAACTGTTGAAATTTGGAATCAAATAACAGTGCCCAATCTCCTTTCTAAAACTTCCATTGCTTGATCTATGAATAAGGTCAAACTTTTATTTGATGTTGTACTAATTGAGTTCTTTGTAGTACTTCCATCCTCATCTCATCAAATTCATTAAGCTGTAAGAGTCTTTTTTTTTGTATTTATTCTAATTCAATCCCTACTTCTATAGCTATTTTCAAAGTTTGTAATTCAAATTCAATAGTTAATAAGGGCTTCTTACCATAAACCAATTCATAAGGTGAAAATCCAATTGTTATTTTCCAAGTGGTATTATAGGCCTAAACAACTTCTAGTACCTTATCTACCCAATCCTTTCTATTGGAATTAACAACCTTGGCTAAACTGGTTTCTAGTTCTCTATTGGTGAATTCAACTTGCCCATTAGCCTATGGATGGTATGGAGATATTTTTCTATGTTGAGTTTGATATACTTGCATGAAGTGCTTTATTATGTTTGACATGAACTATGGTCCTTGATCTGAGACTATCTCCCTTAGAACATCAAATCTTTGCATGATTTTGAAATATAAGAAATCAGCTACCATCTCTTCTCTTGCATGAGTTAATACTTCCACTTCCACCCACTTGGTCACATGGTCTATACATACTAGGAGATATTCTTTTCCTCTAGAAAGAGGATCCACAAGACCTATAAAATCAATTCCCCATTTCTCAAATGGTTCTAAAACTAATTAAAGATTAGGGTGCAGAGGCATCTCTGTTGAAAGAGTAGGTTGTCCAATTCTCTAAAAAGCATCATAGTGTCTGACATATCTTTTTACTTCTTGATGAAGGTGAGGCCAATAGTATCCTGCTCCTAGGATTTTGTGTATGGTTCTTTGAGCTGAGTAATGACCTCATCTTGGTTTATCATGACAAGCTCTAATGATATCATAAGCTTCAACATTTGTCACACATCTATGAAATACATGGTCAGGTCCATTTTTGAATAGCATTCTATTAATCCATTTAAAAGAACTTTCTTTGATTAAACATTTCTTTTCTTTTTGTGAAAATTGCAAAGAAAACTTCCATGTGGTGAGGTAATTGGCTATATCAACAAACCATAGAGATTTTGATGAAATAGTAAATAGTTATTCATCTAGAAAGTCATCTTCCACCAGTTCTTCCTCACCTGTAGTGTTCATTCTTGACAAGAAATTAGTAACCACATTAGACTTCCCTAGTTTATCTATAATAGTAACATCAAATTATTGTAATACCAACAACCATCTAATAATCCTACCTCCCACAATTAGTTTGTTGGTAAGATATCTAATAGCTAAATAGTTTGGATAGACAAATACCTTGTAGCCTGTTATGTAGTATTTGAATTTATTAATTACATAGAATACAGCTAGGAATTCCCTCTTAGTTATGATGTAGTTTCTTTCAATAGGTGTCATGTTTTTGATAATATAATAAATAACATACACATTATCTTATTCATCATTTTGTCTAATGACTTCTCATATTGTTTTATTGGAAGCATCTATGTATATATGGAATGGTTGAGTCTAATCTGGTCCTCTTAATACTGGAGCAGTAATGAGTTTAGCTTTGATGGTCTAAAAGGCCTACTAACAACTATCTCTCCATTCAAATGTATTGTCTTTTGTAATCAAGGCAAACATAGGGGCATATATTTAGCTAAAATTATCTATGAAGCATCTGTAGTAACCAACATGTCCCAAAAAAATATTAATTTTAGTTTGTGTTTGTGGGATGGGTAAGTCAGCCTTCTTTGGATCTACTTGAATGCCTTTTATAGAAATATGGTGTCCTAATACTATTCTCTCCATTCAAATGTATTGTCTTTTCTAATCAAGGCAAACATAGGGGCGTATATTTAGCTAAAATTATCTATGAAGCATTTGTAGTAACCAACATGTCCTAAAAAATATTAATTTCAGTTTGTGTTTGTGGGATGGGTAAGTCAACTTTCTTTGGATCTACTTGAATGCCTTTTATAGAAATATGGTGTCCTAACACTATTCCTTCATCCATCATCAACAAAAATTTCTCATGGCTCAAATATAATTGGTGTTCTTCACATCTAATCAATACTCTTTCCAAGTTGGTAAGAGCCTCTTTATAAGTTCTACCATGAATGGTGAAATTATCCATATATACTTCAACATAATCATTTGTAAGGTCAGAGAATATTTCCAGAACTACTCTTTGGAAGGTTATTGGAGCATTACAGAGTCCAAATGGGAGTACTCGATAAGTAAAAGTTCCCCAAGGGTAGGTAAATGTGGTTTTATCTTGATCTTTAGCCACCACCATTATTTGGTTATACCCACTGAACCCATTCAGGAAAGAAAAATATCTTTTTCCTTCCAAGTTGTTAAGAACTTGATTAACGAAAGGTAGAGGAAAATAATCTCTTAGTGTTGCTTTGTTTAGTTCTCTATAATCTACACATACCTTTAATTTTCTATTTTTCTTGGGCATAATTATCAGGGGTGAAACCCACTGGCTATCTAAGATGGGATAAATAAACCTAACTTCTAATAATTTTTGGATCTCTATTTTGACTATCTCTTTTAATGCTAGGTTTATTCTTCTTTGTGGTTGTTTGACTAGTTTGACAAATTCTATGTAAATGTGATGAGTGTAATTGCTGGGGTGAATTATCTTCATGTTTGTATAATCCCAAGCAAATTCCTTGGTATGTCTTTTTAGTAATTTAAAGAGTTGATCTTCCTCTTCATTTGTTAACCAACTATTGTTATTTAAAATCTTTCCAGGTAATACCATGATTGGTTTTGTGCTTGGGTAGTTGGATTCTATTTTCTTAAATTCACTAATCAATGAGTTAAAATTACATGGATGAGGAAGTATCTTATGAAAAATGGTTACATTATTAATAAACTCTTTTCTAGGAGGAATTAGTCTTGCTAAAGAATAATATAATGCATCTAAGAAATGAGTTTGTTATTTTTTACCAATTTCCACACACTTTCTTGAATCAATCCATTATCATATGGTGAAGAAACAATAGAAGAAGTAGAAGTGGAAGTTTCATAATATTTTATCTAACCCAAGAATCTTAAACTAAAGTAGTCTATAGTTTTTGGACTGGTAGAGTCTGTAGATTCTAGACTGGTAAAGTCCATAGCTTATGGACTAGCAGAGTCCGTAGCTTCTAGGTATATGTATCCATTCAATTCTTCCAAGTGTTTTATAACTGTGATCATAGCTAAGGAGGAAATTTTGTTTGATGTTTTTTCTGATTCAATCACTTAAGGTTCTTGTATATGATTTGTTGATGGTTTTGTAGGAGGATACAAAGAGATGCATTTATATTTTAACCCATTAGAAATGGTCATGTCTCCTAACCTATAATCAATTAATGCTACTATAGTAGCTAACCATGGTCTACCTAAGATTATGGTATATCCTAGATTCTTCATTTTTGGTTGCAAGACCATGAAATCTATAGGATATTCCCAAGACTCTATTAGTACTTCAACATTTTCTATAGTCCCTTCTAGTTTAGTTAAAGATTGGTTTGCCATTTTAAGAATGGTAGTTGTGGGTTGCATTCTCATAAGAGATAATGTATGGAGAGTATCAGTTGTCATAACATTAATTACTACTCCTAAATATACCAAGATGCTTGGAATTTCTTTACCTCTGATTATGACTATAATCATTGGGCTTCCTAGATCTGCATATTTTAAAAACTAATAGTTTTCTTTCTAATAAATTATCAACTTTTCTATCAACATGAATGGTTCTTGGATATTTTTCTTTCCTCCTAGGTGTCTTGATACAAAGGTTTTTGATGATCTTATTCAATTTATGTATATCCCTAATATCTTGTAGTAGCGTTATTGATCTTTTGCAACACATGGACAAAGTTTTATTCTAGTGTAATATCAACTTCTTTTAATCTTCTAGGAAAAGGAACTACTGGTGTAGCAGTGTTTTTTTTGTTTGCTTTAGGGCTCATTTGATTTCAACTTCTTTAGCTTTTAATTAAGATTATTTTATTTTTTATTTTTCATCAAGTCTCTCAAAAATGAGAACTAGAGGTTTTTGTATAGTTTTCTCTAATCTTAAATGTATGTCCAAATAATCAATAACTCCAACATTCATTGTCTCTTCTTGCTCATTAACATAAACAGTGCTAGTTGTTTATTTTTTAGATTTGCCATTGGTTGTGTAGGCATTAAGGGTTGATTGATTTGTCCTTGTTCCTAAATAATTGGGGGTGGCATTATAGTTTGTTATTGAATTGGTCTTCTTAGTTAAGTTAAGTTTTTATTTGGGTTCTACTATGGATTCCATTATTGATATTGTTGTGGCATCCATTGTTGTTGTGGTACCCATTGTTGTTATGGTTGTAGCTATGGCACCATTCATGGGGGTTTTGGCATATAATCTTGTCCTACCCATAGATTTTGGATTGATGGAATTTAGGTTTGATTCCAAAAAGGTGAAGGAACTAAAACATTCCATGGTGCCATCTATGGATTAATTGGGTTTCTTGTATTAAACTATCCTTGAGCTTGGTTTTGTGGGGCAAAGTTTTGTCTCTAGATATAATTTACTTCTTCAGTGGACTGGACTTGCGTTTTCATTTGATTTTTTAAAATAGGTAAAAGGGTTAAATGTTTGGTATCATGATCTATTGCATCATATATCCCACATGATGAAACATTGGTTTTATCTAGGGGCAGTCTCTAAGGGCATGTTTCTATCTGCACTTAGGACAATAGATTACCAAGGGTTCCATTTCATTTTCCTTAGCTTGAAGGCCATCTAAAGTACTATTTAGCATAACTATAATATTCATCTTTAGATTGGCAAATTCTTCAATTATCTTACCCACTTCATTAGATTTCCCAAACCTTCCTCTCCTAATTTTGGGTTTTGTTTGAGAGTAGTTGGTACAAAGCTCAAAAATATGATTAAAATCCAACTTATTTATATCTCCACCTCTCATTAGATTTAAGGAATCTCTAGTATCTTCATCCAACCCTTTTAATAAAACAAATTTTAGAACTTCTTCAGTGAGTGGATAATTGCTTCTTTTATGAGTGAACATGAATCTATCCAAATAATCCTCTAAAAATTCATCCTCATTTTGTTTGATTTTGAATAAATCCTCTTTTCTTTCTCGCACTCAGTAGTAATATTGATATTTTCTTTAGAATTCTATCTCCATGTCATCCCATGTTCTAATAAAATCTTCAGGTAAACCTATGAACCATCTGATAGCTGCATTTTTAAGTGTAGAGGGAAATAGCTTTAATTTCTGGCTATATGTTGTGTAATCATAGGTTTGACATAGCACCTTAAACTCAAATAGGAATTGATCAAGATATTTTGTAGATATTCCCCAAAAATTTGGTAGATTAGCTAGTGAAATATTTTTCATGGAGGTTTGATCATTAGGATCTGCAACAATAAGAAAGGAAAAAGTCCTTCCTGGTGGTGCAAGTTGTTGATTTTATGGATTTTGTTGGAGAGCCATATTTTATTCTTCTAATGATGTTTCAAAGTTGGGATAATATTCTCACTAAATATTTGTGGTATCAGTTATGGGTTGTTTAAAGTTATCAAAATTTTCTTCAGCTATGGAATTTTTAAATACTTCTTCTAAGTCCTTGGAATTTTCTAAATAATGTCTTCTTATAAGAGATTGATCCTAAGGAATTTGTCCTATGGGGCTTTCTTGTGGAAATGGCCTAGTTCCTATCCAAGTTTCTGAAGATTCTTACAGATAGATTTCACTCATAACTTTTGGTTCACTACTTAGAGATGTTGAAGGAGTTTAAAATTTTGTTTTTGGTGGGAATTGTTAGATGAATCATCCTTTAGAGTCTTTAGGATGGTACATCAATTTATTGATTTTTTTTGGGGATTTTATGGTTTTTACAATTTTTTTCTAGTTTTCACTCTAGACCAATAATTATTACCTTACTAACACCTTGTTCACTAGAAATGGCACCAAAAATGAAGAGCATCATTTAACTCTTTATTTAATCAATATTCAATTGATGTCTTATCAATCAGGGCTCGTGTCCAAAGCTGTCTATAGTAAGGTGTAGGCTGGTAGATCTAGAAGTCTACCTTTGAGGGTGTTTGATGGTCCTATTCTAACTTTGACTAATGAAAGAAATATGTCTTAAATTACTTGATTCACTCTTTTTATAAAAAATAAAAGATGTAACTATTTAATCAAATGAATCCACTCTTTTGCTTGAAAGTAAAATCAGACTCTTATTTATGATTGCATGGAAATGGAGATGTTTAACCTAAAAAGGAAATTTTCTTCACACATTTATTGTAAAATAAAACACACTTTGCTTAGAAAGGAAATGACTTTGTAATAAAGAAATGCCATTTGAACTATGACTTTGTTTTGACGTTTTATGAATGAATGCAAACATTAGCAAGATTCTGATTAGTTATAAAAAAGAGTTAATATAACATAACATAAAAACCATACACATTTCCTAGTTCCAAGAAGAGTGGGCCCTTGTTCCTCTTAGACTCAGGAACAAAGATTAATCAATGTTGGAAACTGAAGTGATAATTCATAAAACTAAAATGATTACAATCTATCTAAAACTTTTAATATGCTTGTACATATTTTTCATCTATTATTTTCTTAATAACAAAAGTCTTCCATTTTATACTAATATAATCTACTAAAAATTGGATTTCCAAGAAATCTAATTTGTTTGATGAAATAGATATACTATCCTAAAATAGTCCTAAGATCTAATATATACAACTTTATCAAAAGAAAATACTAATAAATAGTAGGCAGGTATTTTCCTCATTTGACTCCATCTAGAATGATTCTCTCTCATCTTATCTAGCAACCATCTTCCCCATTTATATCTTTGTCTTTAAAGTATCCATGGAATTGACCTTGTAGTGTTGGTAGGAATGAGCTTGTGGAGTTTGTATAAAAAGACCCTGCAAATTCTATAGAAACAAGCCTATAGAGTCCATAGAAATAAGCCTACGAAATCTGTAGAAACATTCTGTGTGAGTTTGTAGTTATGCTGGATGGATATCAAAATTGAAGTTTCACTATACATCACCTATCTTCTTCCTAAACATTCTTCACAATAAAAAATCATTAAAACATGCTATGTATTAGACATTAATGACAAAGTAAAGTTTAGTCTTTGGTTTAATATAAACGAGACAAGTATCTACTTTCCATGTAATAATTATCTAACAATCTATGATTTGCATAAGATAATATCCTTAGAGAGATGAATTGAGGGAAATAAAATGTCAATAATGAGCCATATTTTGAGATCATCACCTTTAATCCCAGACCACTAATGCTTTTGGGCTTAGATCAAAATTGCCATGAGACTGCATGCCTTTTCTTGCCCCCTTTCCCATCTAACCATAAGAACTCTCTTATGATTATGTAGAGCATATTGACTTATGTTTTACCAAATATCTAGTATAAGGCATATTATATACTATATGAACAAACAACATTCTAACATAATTGGATCCTACCTAGTAAAGATAGCAAGTGGCCCCACCATTTGCTAATTTTATTATTTATGTTATCAAAGACCCATTCCCACATACTCTTTAAGGATTGGGTTATGGAAAATGGAATCACTATGTATCTAACTATCTCATCTAGTTCTTTCAATTTCCATCCAAATGTTTCTAACCAATTAGGTGGTTGATCACTCTACCCTAGAATGTGTGATTTATGCATTGCAACTTTAGAATCAGAGGTAGAGTCATCTTATCCTCTAGAGATAAATTCTTGGAATAAAACTATAATACATAAACAAGCATTTAAATATGTATTTTAATAAAAACACCCTTTAATTACATAATTTAAAAGGTACCATACTCTACTATGTGATGCAAAACGAGGTTCCTCTTATCTTCGAACAAGCACATGGTGGAATTTTCAGTGGTCACTATAGTTGAGATGCTATAACACAAAAATGCTTACATATGGGATATTTTTGTCCTTATTTAGAGAAGGATGCTATTGATTTTGACCAAAAAGTGTAATCCTTTCCAAATTCATGATGATTTAATCCATTCACCACTAGCTAATCTCCAAAATGTGGAATCTCCTTGGCCACTCTCCATGTGGAGATTAGATCTCATTAGGAAATTACCTCAGTCACAAGATGTTCATGTTCTTTTATCATTAATGCTACTGAATATTTTACTAAATGGGTAAAATTCATGCATCTTTTCAATGTCATGGGAACCACTATTTCTAAATTTATTCTTCACCAAATCATTTTTTACTTTGGAATTCCCCATACTATAATTTATAATAATGGTGGTTATTTTCAAAACAAGGATATGAAAAAGTTATATGCTAAATTTATAAAATTTCACAAATTTTACACACCTTACCATCCATAATCTAATGTCCATTAAGAGTCCACTAATAAAATTCTAAACAAAATTCTATGAAATACCATCCAAGAAACTTGCATTGATTGGCATCTTCACTTATATCCTGTACTTTGGGCTTATTATACTAGCATGCATACTATCACTAGGGAAAAACTATTCTCACCAGTATATGTTTCTAAATCCATCTTACCTTTTCAATTCAGACTCTCATTTTTATGTATATCTCTTCATGGTATAATTCTTGATAAAGAGTTATACGAAGGACACCTTCATGCTCTAGAGCTTCTTTATTAGCACTATCTAGCTACTCTTCAACATAACCCTCAATAAAAGGCTTTCATCACCAAACAAAATAATAAAAATGTCAAAGTCCACACTTTTAATG
Source organism: Torreya grandis (assembly GCA_037957365.1). Classification (NCBI taxonomy): domain Eukaryota; kingdom Viridiplantae; phylum Streptophyta; class Pinopsida; order Cupressales; family Taxaceae; genus Torreya; species Torreya grandis. Next base: position 2,919,244 of record JARHVA010000147.1, on the reverse strand, counting down.
TTGGTGATCTAGTACTTAAATTATATATTAAACCCATGATAAAGAAATAAAATATTCAAAAAAAATAGTGGGGCCCCTATTTAGTGAAAGACATCCTTGGTCCTAACACTTACCATCTACAAACTAATGAAGGACATGTTTTCAAAGAATATATTAATTCACAAAAAATTTATAAATATTTTATTTAAATACTTCCCTTATTTTCATATTTCTATACATTGTCCTAATAAAAATTCCTTCAAAAATTTTCCAAGGATCTAACCCTCTGCAACCATCTATTTTGTACAAAAACCTTAGTTCTTTCATTTAGTTCTTTGGTTTATTTAATTCATGAGTTACATTATAATACCATGGATAGGCCCTAGTTTTCCTCATGAATACCATTCTATTTCATAATCAATTTGTTGTACTTTTTATCTTTTAATCACAAGCTTAATATTTTATAAATCATTTTACAACCATTTGGGTTTTTATTTTGGGAGTTGCAGTGTAAGACCATGGATAGGACTAGGATCCCCTCACAAATACCATTTTTCATAGAATTTTACATCCACTTAGGTTTTTAATTTATGACTTGTAATTTAAGACCATGGATAGGACTAGTATCTCTTCACACATACCATTTTTTCCTTTTTATACCCATTAGGATTTTTCTTTTGTGAGTTGGAGTGTAAAACCATGGATTTTTCATAGTAGACTGATGGCTTTGTAACGTGTCTTAAGGAATGGGGAACATGTTGTGGGAAGATAGGTCCATTTTAATTTTTATGCATATGGACTTCATGGGATAATATTCATACTTCATTTGATGACCCAAGATTTTTTTGGTTAGGAGAAGTTCTTCAGAGTCCTTAATGTTGAAATTCCTCTTTTTTTGACAACACTAATTCTAAGTGTCTTGACTTTAATAAATACTTTTCTCTATCTTTTTTTTTCCTTCATCTCCCCCACCACCATTTTCATTCTCCCCTTGTTAGTAAATTTTGATTTTAAATATGTTTCCTCACTTCTATATTCCCTCGTATTCACATATTATAACATGATAACACTATTTTGTTCTGATTTTATCAATCTTTAGAATAAAATGCTATGTTCAAGTCATAATGAATTGTTTTGTTTACATCATTACTTTACATTTCAATAATTGCATTGGTTTCATTTGAAAAAATTTCATTATCATTCCTTTTTTTAGACAACTTCTCCATTTATATATCTTCTATATTTTGTTCCATTTTTAAGTAAGTTAGATTGTTACTTCTCACTCACCAATTTGTTTTCCCTTTTCACGTACTTTTTCCATTGCTGATTGAGTAGGGATTTTTAATACTCACTCATCAATGTTGTTTTATCATTTCCTTCCCATATTAATTTAAGGATTATTAATTATTTCATATTGATGATAGATTTTCATTTTATTTTTATCTTTAGCTTGATTTGGTGTGTTACCTTTCTTAATTAAGGTATACCTATTTTATTTTTTCATTCATTTCATATCCTATGATTTTGGATTAATTGATATACTCTAAATTTTATCTTGGTCATTTTATCCTAAGATATAATGTGTCACCCTAGCTTACAAAATTTCCAAGTATGTCTTGCCTACACATTTCAATTATCTTATATTTCTTGCATTTATTTGTTTTTTCTCTTTAAGTTTTTTATTCTTGGTTTTATCCAAAGTTGTATTTGTGCCCTTCATGATCAAAACTACAAACATAGAATAAAATCATCTCAAGATAAAGGTCAGTTAATTTATGCATATATTCAATTATTTCATTTTATCTATTTACTTTCATTTATTTTATGATTTGAAATAATGTAATTTATTTAGCTTAACATTGTATGTTGTGTTCTTTTCTTCAAGCACTATCCCATGTTACAACTACATGACACATTATGATATTAGAATGGGGAATATATATATACACATAATATTTTTAAAATTTGTCAATTAATGATGTTTTATCTCTTGTAGGAACCTGTTGAGTCTCAATCTCTCTAAGTGCATACCTTAAAAGGTGTATTGGGAAAGGGGTGTATAGACCATTATTTTTTCTAAATAATTTTGTCTCCTATACCACTACTTGAAACCAACATAAACCTATAATATAAATTTCCATAAGCTTTGACACATCCCTTACACACTCCTCCAATCAATTCATCACCTTAAATAGACCCTACATAAGATAAAACCTCTTTTTGACATTTATCAAACAAAATTGGCATGGGCTGACCCTGTTCCTAAAATATAATCATGTTACAGGATTAGGTCAACCTTGATCAACATATTATAGGAACTAAGTAATTTATTTTCTTAAATAACATGGTCAATTAGGCTGAATCTATTAGTTAAAACTTTAGAAGAGTTTAGGGTTAGATCTGGCTATATAAACACATCCTTTTCACCATTTCATAGAGATAGAGATAGAGTTAATCATTTATTTAAAAATATACTTATCCACCATTTTACTTGAGGATCCATTGCTTAGGTTTTAATACTAAACTTATAGATAATAATATTGTTTTGTGGGATAAGTCTTTTGGATGCATAGGAGAAGTCATGTGGCCTAGAGCTTACCTATATTTGATATCCTTATAAACCATCATAACCTCTTGCAAAATACCTTGGCCAAGGGAGATATTGAGGCTCGATGAGTTCATATTTAAGGTAAGTATTCCTAACTCTTAATGCTCTTTGTTAAAGTAGATAAATTTGAATTTGCTAGCTTACGGATATATTTCTCTCTCCATCTTTTAGGATTACCTCTAATTGAATTGAGTAGTGTTCTTCTTTGTATATTTAAAAATGATTAAGATAATTCTTACCATTTTAGTCATTTATTTTCTTCATTTACAGTCCTATTCTTCATAGTTTTTAGTCTATAAAATTGTATCCCTATACTAAACTAGGTCAACTAGATTGACATAGTTCTATAGCTTGATTTCCTATCTAGAAGACTCGGTTGTTTTATTTGACTATGTTCTTCTAGATCTTGCTTTAATAGATAACATCATACTATTTGATTATGTTCTATAATATTTTCATACATGGTTATCTTGACTAATATTTTACCCTTCAAGAAAAGGAATTAGCTCATCTTATTAATAATTAATTCACTTTTAATTTTGGTTCTTACTTGTTTAGATTAGTACACATAGACTAAATAGGATTTTTTTAAATTATCAATTTAGTCACATTATTTTCCTTTTTCACACACATCTAAGCCATGTAACATCAAAAATTATAAAACAAATTCTACCCAAAGTCGACCTACTTTGATTTCATTACTAAAGGGGAAGTCAATCAGTTTTCTAGCTGAGTATAAATACATGGTTGATGATATATATTATAAAAACACTTGACACCATTATCACTATAGGATTGTGAAGTGAGGGAGTAGGCACCAATATGAAGCCAATACCATTACCAATAAATATCCCTTCCAACCTTAACTACCTAAAATAATCAATAGATTACCTTTCTAGTTCCTTGTTTTAGCCAACTCTTTATTACATTTATTTCTAAAAGTATTATAGTTTAAAACATTTAGGAAAGACCACATAGATTATCATATATTTATTATTTCTCTTTGATAATTATATGTTGTATTACAAAACTTGTATCATCCAGCATTGGTGCAAGTTTTGTGTTACATGCCACAACTAGATCAACTAGATTGATAGAGTTATTTTTGTGTTTATTTAAAATATTATACAAAATAACAATAAATCATCTATAGTAATAATTATCAAAAATAGTATCTACCTTCAGAACACATTCATTCTACTAGACTGTGTCTCCTACAATTTCTATCTTTCTACATTACATATTCATCTTATTAGACCTAGTATCTCATAGGATGGTCAGTCTTCTTTTCCACAAAACTTAATCATTATATCCAACCTTGTCTCATATATATTGGACTTTAGTTCCTCCCCATAGAACATAATCAAGTGATTTAATCATGTCCTTTCCTTAAAATAATTCTATTGACCTTATCTCCAAACTATGTTGACCCAATTGACTTTATACCTCTTGATTGATATTGTTCTCTATTTGGCCATATTTTTTCCTAATTTTCACCTTTGATTTAAGATATTCTATTTGTGTCCCCAACATCATGAAATCCCCTAGTAGAATATTTATGGACAACCTTAGTCTATGTAGATTATATATGGTATGTTCTTTCCTTCCTATCTTTGATACCCAAGGGGATTCTCACTCTTAGTACATTTTTATTCACCCCTAATCTTTAGACTATAGTATGGTCCAAATTACTCCAACTGATGACACTAATGGATCAAATCCATTTAAAACTTCTCAAGATAATACTTTCTTTAACTCACCTTCTTATGTTGTAAGGGAAATTAACACAAGATTAATCAATAACCTTACATAAAATATTTTAAACATAAAATAATCCATCCCCTAATAATATTCCACCCAAAAACCCATCCCTTAATACTAATTTATGGAATGTTAATCATATCAATCCTAACAATGCACATTTAAACACAAATAACCCTAAGACAACAATTGACACCACTCAAATTATTGCATAAATATTCTAACAAATGAACATTATGCAAACATATAATACTTATCAAATTTTACAAATACAACATCCTTTATTAAACATGGATAATCAACTTGCTATTATCTTACCCCCAAAATAACCAATTTTTTATCCCTCCACCTCTTATAGATTTTATAGGAAATACCATTACACAACCCATTATGCACAATAAAATGATCCAAAATATTAAAAATTAATATTTATCTCCTGTCATTATTTATATTGATATTGTAAATATATTTTCAACTATTAAATATGATGGGACTAAAGATCCTACATCTTTCCTTAAATCATTTGGCAATTTTTATTAAGAGTGGATTCAAACTAATACCTTCACCACTACCAAAATTTTAGTCAAAACCTTCACAAGATATGTAAAGGAATGGTATAGTCAACTCCATCAAAATTATATATGACAACTTGAGGATTTATTCATTCCTTTAGTTAAGGAATTTAAACACAATGAGCTTCCTAAAAATTGTCTTATCCATTTCATCAATGCTAAACAATCCCCTTCTAAATCAGCTCATGATTACATTAAATGATGTAAATATTTGGCTCACAAATATGATCATAACATGAATAATGATAACTTATTTAAACTAATCATAACCACTTTAATACCTTCCATTAAATACAAGGTTCATAAATTTTATCCCTAAACTAGAATGATGTTATAGATCAAGCTAAAAGATAAGAATTTTTAATGAACTTTTTCTCACCAAATATTTAGTTTTCAAAAACATTTACTTATGCAAAATATGTAACAATCTCATAATGAATATGTAAAGTGAATGGTACAATAATACATTTAATTAATCCATACTTACAGTTAAACATATGTATATGACTTTTGATGTTTTCAACGTTATGAATCATGTACAAGTGTACAACCATTATCACATCTAATAGTAAAAAAAAGAATGTAAAAATGTTATAGTTTATCATTTTATGTCATAATATCACAAGATAGTAAGCACAATATTATATTTGAGCTTCATAAGATAAATCAATAAGCAATACAATAGCCATGAGTATGCATTTAAATTTTTTGATGAGTTGAAGAGAGGGAAAAGATCACCGGGGTGATTTTCCTCAAACCAAATAATTTTAGTCTCCTATACACCTCCCCATTGGGAGTGGCCCTTCCCTTAACATAGGGGAAGATAATGACAATCTAGATATCAATAAGTCAACTAGAACCATGTGTACTAATCCTCTAATACATGCAACAGTCATACAAACCATGGAAAATAATCCTTTATTTAATATGACATCATGCATATGCATTTAAATTAGATAGTAAAATGGAAATCTAGATACTTGAAATATTCATGATAATAGTTTTTGATGTCTTTTTGACATATTGGCCCTTAATTCACTCTGTGGAACACCTAATCCACTAGCAGTTATTTATGACTTCATTATGTCAAACACCCTACAAACACATCACTTAATTCAAAATATTTTCACCTATTTACTCATGACCCCATGATCATCACTATTTAGGGTAACCATTGATGGTTTGCCCTAACCATCGATGGTTGGGGTCATAAAACTTGCCTTAAGCTTTAAAATCATTTGTTGGATTTATTTGAGAATAACATCCTATAAAATGGCAACTTGATTTAGCACCATATTTTAAACACTAAATGAAAATAGGTAACTTCATCTCCTCCTAACTTATCAACTTTCCTTCAAGCTTCCCTCCTCACTTTACAAGTTTATGCTATAAATGCAAGATTATTGAAAGAGATGAGGATCTAAAAATTTGTATCCAAGTTATCTTATTTTATTTATGCAAGAATCCAAGACTATGAAGCTTTGTCTATGTGAATTTTGAATACTAGAGTATTTTTATGCTACCCAACTCCCTTAAAGTTTCTATTATCACCAACTCAACATCATATAGGAATATTTTCTTTATTTTTAGTGCCTTCTATTTTTATCAGTCTTTTCTAGTTTCATTAGTTCACCTGCATGTCCTTCTTGACCTTTAGAACCCCTAGTCTACCCCTTGCCTATCAGCCACCTTCCCTTAACCACATTTATATACCTTAACTATCTTTTCACAAATAACTATCACTAGTTTTAGGAACTATCATCAATTACCCTAGCTATCAATAGTTCCCTAACCGCCATCAGTAAGACCCAATCATCACTAATCACACTCAACCATTGATGGTTACTATAAAAAATATATTAGATTGTTATTTTATCCTTCCCCACACCTTACTATACATTCCTTTAGATTTTTACCTATCTATAAACCCTATTTTGATCCTCTAGACCTAACCATGACATACTTATGCATGGTATTGACCCGTCGTGCTACATCTTCTATCAAATAGGTACATTATTTACTTTCTTGCATATTTAATTTCTTATCATTTTAATTCAAGTATATTTATCATATCATTTTAACTTAATTATCTTAAAATAGGATTGACAGCCTCCTATAAATCTTTGTTCTTCTTAAATCTAGCATACACTGGGGAATCCTCTACACCTACGATCTAACAAATCCTCTTCTAGTTTTATTGTGATCTATAGGTAGTCCTTCCTTGCCAAAATGGAGTCCTCACATTTTTCTAGATCAACATGTGTGTTATACTAGGTATTCATCCACATACCCTCATATTCACTTTCATTTATCAACTTTCAAAGCTAAGAAATATAGGAAATAAATTGAAACATTTTGGCATGCCTAGTGGGACCCAATTCCATTTTTTTCCTAATTGTTTGTTCATCAAATTAAATAATTTATTTTGGGGCTTAAAAATAAACCATTTACATTAATTGATTTATTTATACTTTTGGTTCATCTAGTAACTTAGGAGGCAAAGTAATATTATCATATCATTCACACTTGTTATCACACACAAAACTAAACCACAAAATAAGTTACACATCAAAACAATACTTCATACAATGACCAATTGGGATTTCATCACCTAGTAGTAACCTTACCCCCTCTTTACTATCGCACTTGAATTTCACAAACAAATGGAGAACCAACTTATCTTTCTAGTTGAGTATAAACTATGGACTTAGTATATCTTGGATAAGCACCTGACACCCTTATCGCTATGAGATTGTGAAGTGAGAGGATAGGCCCAAAAACCAAACCACATACTAAATTTCAACATAGGTTTTCCTTTTTAGTGCCTAAACAACATGAAACCATCCATATACTTCCTCTTTAGTACCCATTTTGCAAGCCAACCTCCCTTATCACACTCTTTAAGGCATAAGCCAAAAGTGATTTAAAAGTAATCCTAAGGTTAAAATACACTTCTTAGTGTATGTATTTAGTGCTTTGAAATTATTTTGGGTTTACTCTCTATTTAAGGTGTGAATATTTCAATAACATTCCCTATTTTCTCATATGATTTTAACTAGACAACAAGTGAGAAATCAAAACAACCAACCACCACATTCTTCTTCATCCATAGATTATACCATAGATGTTGATAAGTCTCCTCATGCTTCACCTCACCATTCTCCTCCACCACCTTCTCCTTCTATAATCCCAATCATATCTAAAGGAGATCTAGACTTTACTACCTTTCTTGATAATACTCTAGTTGATTTATAACACTAATTCAACATGTTGGCTCACCTTGCCTCTTCTTCTTCAATTCCTTCTTTTGATCTTTCTCTTGGCATGCCATCCCACCTTATGGTAGGTACTACTTCAACCCAACCAATGACTTAGGCCTCTTCCAACACCCAATGCACCTAAACTAAAACTAACCTTTAACCTCTTGTCACACCCCATGTGGGTTCAACCTTACCATTAATCACTTATGCCTCATCTATAATGGCATTATCTTCTAATCTATATTATATCCTCCCTTCAGTTGAAATCAATCCCTCAGCCATAGTTCCACTTCAAAACTTAGTGCTCTATGTACCTTAAAACCTTCCCCCAATCAGCACTAGGGTCACTACCCAACCTCAACTTACCTAACTTCCTTTTACCTCCACCATACCAACCACATCCATTTCTAAAAAAGTGCCTATGAAAACTTAGTAGTATGTCCCTAACCCACAAGGGTACATACCACCCTCCACCCAACATCTTATACCAATTGGTTCTTATTCGGCACCATCTTAGACCCTTACCACCACATATCAATACATATATTCTTCAACACCATCTACCACCTATTCATACATGGCCATATACCAAACTCAACAAAATTTTCCCCTCAATTATGTGGCTTCTCAACCTCAACTCAATCTAATCAAAATGTTAATGGATAAAATGACTAGTTTGGAGTCATCCATCTCCACCTCAACCAATATTTTATCCTATTACAAAATTTATAATGAGCCTATCCACCCCTCTATGCCCATTCATGCTTACCCTTCTCAATGAGAATTGCCCAAATTTTCCAAATTCTAAGGTAAGGAGGATCCTCAACAGCACCTAAGATCATTCCATCATGCTTGCTACTTGATTTATTATGATGATGCCCTCCTCCTTCAAGCATTTCCCATGTCATTATCTGGGGCCACCCTTGATTGGTATATTACCCTTCCCACTCATTATATCTTTTCTTTCTCTCAATTGGCACAAACCTTTTTGGGGAAATTTTATGTAAACATATCTAAAAATGTTTCCATTATCAACCCATACTCCATCAAATAATTTTAAGATGAATCCATTGTTGATTTCATTTCCAAATGGAGGGGCCTCATTAATCAACTCACCTTCCCATTACCCCAACCTAAATTAATCTAACCATTCTCTCATAGGTGTGATAAATACATTGATCTAACTCTCTAGGTCTAAACCTTTAGTACCTTTTATGAAGCATTCACTATGGCACACAAATTAGAAAACCATGCTATTGATGAAGGGAAGTTGAAGCTTCAGAATAAAAATTCTAGTTTAAAATCTAATGAATCATCCTTCACCAAGACTATGAACCCAACTAATTCTAAAGCAAAAGCATCAACACATTTAGTTTTTCTCAAAACCACACCACCTCTAACCTTCAACAAAGCACCTAAAACTAACAATCCTTCCAATCACCAAAACTATACCCAAAATTGGGTTCCTTTAAAACCATTTACCCTAATTTTGGAATCATATACATCAGTTTTTGATAAACTACTTAAAGCCAATATAATCCAACTTCCACCCATCAAGCCCCCTCAATAATTTTATACTTATCATCCCCTTCCTAGGATGTAAAACAAGAATGATCATTTTGATTATCATCAGGTCATTGGACATGATATTGATAAATGCAATACCTTTAAAATCATTGTCCAAGACTTGATTGATACATGGGAGCTTGTGTTTGATAACCCAAATGTTCCTTCCAACCATTCTCTTGATATTTTTCAAAAACCTTTCTTAAATCATTCACCTTCAACCCAACATCATACTTGAATCCTGCAATTCACATGAGGCACATGTAATTAATGTCATCAATAATGTGCCCACTACTAAAGAAGTCATCACCTCTATCACCTAAATAGAGGAAGCCAACCCACCATCCATTCCTTTAAAAAAACCAATGGATGAATTAACTACCCCTTCCTCTTTCATAGATAAAACATAACTCCATCTACCCATCCTAAGTTATTAATAACCAAGGAGATAACCATTCCATCGACCATTTCACCCACTCCTCCAATCCAAAAATAAGAGTCACTTACTTCTTTAGACAACCAAAATAAGGATGAAAATACACCTACCCTTCCACTTGAAACCATTACCCTTACTACTTCTATTATATAACCATCCATACCTCCCTTGGAAACTGTTGCTAAAGAGACATCAAAATATCTCTAAAACTATAGATGTTGAAGAAACTCCTTTCGAAAGGAACTCTACAATCATAATAGAGGAGCCAATTCCAGGAGAAGAGCCAATCATGGTGGAGGAATCAAGCATGGTAGAATATCCACATGTTTTAGTTGAAACTGTAATGAATAAAAGAAAAACTATATGCACAAATGAAAAAGGAGAGTCATCCAATCTAAATGATCCTATTATATGGTTAACCTTGAAGCTTTCTCAAGCTCAAGCTCTAGAGCAACAATGAACAATTGATGTTCCTAACTTGATATTTTGAAACACATGGACTAAGTTTGATTCTTGTTTAATATCAATTTCTTTTAATCTTTTAGGAAAAGTAACTACTGGTGTAGTAGTGTTTTTTTTGTTTGCTTCAAGGCTCATTTTGATTTCAGCTTCTCTAGTGTTTAATTGAGATGATTTCATTTTTTATTTTTCATTAGATCTATCAAAAATGAGAACTAGAGGTTTTTGTATAGTTTTATATAATCTTAAATGTATGTCCAAATAATCAATAACTCCAACATTCATTGTCTCTTCTTGCTCATTAACATAAACAATGCTAGTTGTTTATTTTTCAAATTTGATATTAGTTGTGTAGGCATTGAGGGTTGATTGATTTGTCCTTGTTCCTAAATAATTGGGGGTAGAATTAAAGTTTTTTATTGAAGTTTTCTTCTTATTTAAGTTAATTTTTTATATGGGTTCTACTATGGATTCCATTGTTGATATTTTTGTGGAATCCATTGCTGTTGTGGTACCCATTATTGCTATGGTTGTAGCTATGGCACCATTCATGGGGGTTTTGGCATCTAATCTTGTCCTACCCATAGATTTTGGATTGATGGAATTTAGGGTTGATTCCAGAGAGGTGAAGGAACTAAAACATTCCATGGTGCCATCTGTGGATTAATTGGGTTTCTTGCATTAAACTATCCTTGAGCTTGGTTTTATGGGGCAAAGTTTTATCTCTAGATATAATTTACTTCTTCAGTGGACTGGACTTGTGTTTTCATTTGATTTTTTAAAATAGGTAGAAGGGTGAAATTCTTGGTATCATGATCTATTGCATCATATATCCCACATGATGAAACATTGGTTTTATCTAGGGGGCAGTCTCTAAGGGCATGTTTCATTTTGCACTTAGGACAGTAGATTACCAAGGGTTCCATTGCATTTTTCTTAGCTTGAAGGCCATCTAAACTACTATTTAGTGCAACTAGAATATCCATCTTTAGATTGGCAAATTCTTCAATTATCTTACCCACTTCATTAGATTTCCCAAACCTTCCTCTCCTAATTTTGGGTTTTGTTTGAGAGTAGTTGGTACAAAGCTCAGAAATATGATTGAAATCCAACTTATTTATATCTCCACCTCTCATTAGAATTAAGGAATCTCTAGTATCTTCATCCATCCCTTTTAATTAAAATAAATATTAGAACTTCTTTAGTGAGTGGATAATTGCTTCTTTTATGAGTGAACATGAATCTATCCAAATAATCCTCTAAAAATTCATCCTCATTTTGTTTGATTTTGAAGAAATCCTCTTTTCTTTCTCACACTCAGTAGTAATCTTGATATTTTCTTTAGAATTCTATCTCCATGTCATCATATGTTCTAATAAAATCTTTAGGTAAACCCATGAACCATCTAATAGCTGCATCTTTAAGTGTAGAGGGAAATAGCTTTAATTTCTAGCTATATGTTGTGTAATCATAGGTTTGACATAGCACCTTAAAATCAAATAGGAATTGATCAAGATATTTTGTAGATATTCCCCAAAAATTTGATATATTAGTTGGTGAAATATTTTTCATAGAGGTTTGATCATTAGGATCTGCAACAATAGGAAAGGAAAAAGTCCTTTCTGGTGGTACAAGTTGTTAATTTTATGGATTTTGTTGGAGAGCCATATTTTCTTCTTCTAATGATGTTTCAAAGTTGGGATAATCTTCTTACTAAATATTTGTGGTATTAGTTATGGGTTGTTTAAAGTTATCAAAATTTTCTTCAGCTATGGAATTTTTAAATACTTCTTCTAAGTCCTTGGAAATTTCTAAATAATGTCTTCCTATAAGAGATTGATCCTAAGGAATTTGTCCTATGGGGGTTTCTTGTGGAAATGGCCTAGTTTCTATCCAAGTTTCTTAAGATTCTTGTAGATAGATTTCACTCATAACTTCTGGTTCAATACTTAGAGATGTTGAAGGAGTTTAAAATTTTGTTTTTGGTGGGAATTTTTGGATGAATAATCCTTTAGAGTCTCTAGGATGGTACATCAATTTATTGATTTTTTTTGGGGATTTCATGGTTTTTACAATTTTTTTCTAGTTTTCACTCTAGACCAATAATTATTACCTTACTAACACCTTGTTTCCTAGAAATGGCACCAAAAATGAAGAGCATCATTCAACTCTTTATTTAATCAATATTCAATTGATGTCTTATCAATCAGGGCTAGTGTCTAAAGCTATCTATAGTAAGGTATAGGATTGTAAATCTAGAAGTCTACCTTTGAGGGTGTTTGATGGTCTTATTCTAACTTTGACTAATGAAAGAAATATATCTTAAATTACTTGATTCATTATTTTGCTAAAAAGGAAAAGATGTAACTATTTAATCAAATGAATCCACTCTTTTGCTTGAAAGTAAAATCACACTCTTATTTATGTTTGCATGGAAATGGAGATGTTTAACCTAAAAAGGAAATTTGCTTCACACATTTGTTGTAAAAGAAAACACACTTTGCTTAGAAAGGAAATTACTTTGGAAAAGAGAAATGCCATTTGAACTATGAATTTGTTTTGATGTTTTATGAATGAATGCAAACATTAGCAATATTTTGATTAGTTATAAAAAAGAGTTAATATAACATAACATAAATACCATACACATTTCTTGGTTCCAAGAAGAGTGGGCCCTTCTTCCTCTCAGACTCAGGAACAAAGATTAATCAATGCTAGAAATTGAAGTGATAATTCATAAAACTAAAATGATTACAATCTATCTAAAACTTGTAATATGTTGGTATGTTTCTTTCATCTATTATTATCTTAATAACAAAAGTCTTCCATTTTACACTAATATAATCTACTCAAAATAGGATGCAAAGAGATATGATTCCTTGGTCAATCCACTCATCCAAAGATAGGATATTGGATTTCCAAGAGATCCAATTTGTTTGATGAAATATATATACTATCCTAAAATAGTCCTAAGATCCAATATATACAACTTTATCTAAAGAAAATCCTAAAAAATAGTAGGCAAGTATTTTCATCATTTGACTCCATCTAGAATGATTCTCTCTCATCTTATTTGGCCACCATCTTCCCCATTTATATCTTTATATTTTAAGTATCCATGGAATTGACCTTGCAGAGTCAGTAGGAATGAACCTATGGAGTTTGTAGAAACATGCCTATAGATTCCATAGAAACAAGCCTATAGAATCCATAGAAACAAGCCTACGAAGTATGTAAAAACATTTTGTGTGAGTTTGTAGTTCTGTTAGATGGAGATCAAAATTGAAATTTAACTATACATCACCTGTCTTCTTCCTAAACATTCTTCACAACAAAAAATCACTAAAACATTCTATGTATTAGACATTAATGACAAAGTAAAGCTTTGTCTTTGGTTCAATATAAATAAGACAAGTATCTACTTTCCATGTAATAATTATCTAACAATCTATGATTTGCATAAGATAATATCCTTAGAGAGATGAATTGAGGGAAATCACATGTCAATAATGAGCCATATTCTGAGCTCATCACCTTTAATCCCAGTCCACTAATGCTTTTGGGTTTAGAGAAAAATTGCCATGAGACTGCATGCCTTTTCTTGCCCCCTTTCCCATCTGACCATAAGAACTCTTATAATTATGTGGAGCATATTGACTTGTGTTTTACCAAATAGTAGTATAAGGCATAGTATATACTATATAAACAAACAACTGTTTGGCATAATTGGATCCTAACTGGTAAAGATAGCAAGTGGCACTACCATTTGCCAATTTTATTATTTATATTATCAAAGACCCATTCCCACATACTCTTTAAGGATTGGGTTATGGAAAATGGAATCCCCATGTATCTAACTATCTTATCTAGTCCTCTCAATTTCCATCCAAATGTTTCCAACCAATTAGGTGGTTGATCATTCTACCCTAGAATGTGTGATTTATGCATTGCAACTTTAGAATCAGAGGTAGAGTAGTCTTATTCTCTAGACATAAATTCTTGGAATAAAATTATAATACATAAATAGGAATTTAAATATGTATTTCAATAAAAACACCCTTTAATTACATAATTCAAAAGGTACCCTACTCTACTATGTGATGCAAAAGGAGGTTCCTCTTATCTTTGAGCAAGCACATGGTGGAATTTGTAGTGGTCACTGTAGAGTAATTTTTTACTCTACGTTGCATTCAAATTTTCAGTTGCACACTGTAGTTTTGGTTCCCACATACCTTGGTCATGGAAGTAGAGTGGCGTAGTCTAAACATGGGTCCTCTTTCTCCCTTATTGTTTCCTTCATTTCATTTTTGCCTAAGTGTTGAATTCGAGCAGAAGCTGCCAAGTATCACTTTCTAAAGCATGAAGCCAACCAATTGGCATCATCTAAGACACTTTTCATAACTTTCAGGAAGACCTCAAAATGTGCCACGTATCTAATATCAGCTAAGTAGAATGTGCCAAGTTTTAGTGTCTATGGTTACATATCGGCACCTACATTTCATCTATTTTTTAGCAAAAGGGTTTCAATAAGCTAAGTAGTAGGATCATGTGGGAAGCACAATTGGCAATCACAGAAGGCCTTGGACTACTTTTTTAGAGGAAAGTGGAAGTCACCATGTGTCAACATCTGAGAGACAGTTGGTTTAATGTCTTGGTTCAATGGTTTTGGTTCAATACCTCAGTTAATGTGTAAATGGCACATAGTGTTGAACTATTGAACCATTTTGGTTCATCGAGCAGTTCAAGGGAGTGTCCCAAAAATTAAAGGGGTCAAGTACCTTTTTGAGAGGTAGTAAGGCATCATTTCATTTTGTTTAGGTGCCAAAGATCAGCGAAGGCTGCCAAGTGTCACTTTCTGAGCCCCTTTCTACTCCATTCCTGAATGAAGTGGAAGATGCCACATACCCCTAGTAGGACAAGCAAAAGATGCCACGTATCTTCCCAAGAGTAGTGGAGGCTGCCATGTGTCAACTTCCAAGAGAACATCTTCAATATTCATTGCCAAATAAAAATTGTGGTGGGTCCTGGGTGTTATTTCAATGGTCTATAAAAGCTACCAAGTGTCACCATCTGTAGGAGCCTAATATGTGCCCCAAATAATTCTACAGCATAGCTAAAAGGAAAGCAGAAAGAGCCACGTGTCTTTGATAAATTAGGTAGAAAGTGCCAAGTGTCATTCTCTGGTGCCTTCTAAGTAATGAGGAGAATTTTAGGAAAATTAACTAAGTGTCCTCTTCTGTTTCAATAGAATAGAGTGTTCCATGTATCTATTGCCACAAAGTGAGATGGAGGGAAATTTGACAAGAGTTATTTCTGGTAGATGGAGCAGTGCATCGAGTAGATTTTTGGGGCCTACAAACATTAAAAAGGCCATCTATTTGTCCCCTATAAGTGAAGGCAGAATGGATAGTTGTGTGGCTAAGCAAGTGATGGAATGAGGAAATTCAAGCATAGAAGGAGGTACTAGACATGAATCGACACTCCGCAGTCAAGGCAGCTGCCCCACCCCAGCATGGCCCTTCGTGATAAGACCAAGATACACCTAAGGCATTGAATGCACTAAATGCCACACTATGTTATCTATAAAATTTGAGGCTATAAAGAGGGAATTATAGATAGAAATAAGGGGGAAACTTAGAGAAGAATTGTAAAAAGTTTAGACTTTCTAGAGTTGGTGACCAAGTAATAACATTTGCTTTTGTCTCATTTTCTTGAGTTGTAAAATCAATGTAATTGTGCATGTTTTTGTGCCTTTTATATGGCTGAAAGAATTAAGAAGATTGAACTCTATGCCTTTGTTGGTATTATCTATGTCATTTGTAAAAGAAGTCTATACTGTAGACTTTCTAGAGTTGTGATTGGGAATGTCATTTACTTTTGTCTCATTTTCTTGAGTCAAAAGTTCTACATAATTGTATGTGTTTCTGCACCTCTTATGTGATTGGAAGATTCTTATAAGAAGATTGAACCCTATGCCTTTGTTGACATTTTTTGTATCTTAGCAAAAGAAGTCTCTGTTGTGAGCCTTTGTTTCTATTATTTTGATCTTTTACATTGATCATGCACTTGTTTGCTCTTAAATGTAAATGAATCCTACATATAGTCTCACTGTGCTCAAGATTAAGATGAAAATTTCACTCAGGCACATCACCATAGTTAGGTTTCATTTCCTACATTTGCATTTCTATTTAATTTCCTATCCTTTTTCCCCCCACACTTGATAAAAAGAAGAGACTTACTTCTCTAAAATCTAGAGGTTGTTTCAAGCCGCAATATCCCACAGCTTGAAACTTCCCATTGTTGTTGATTAGAATCAAGCACAATTTTAAGCATCAATAGTTTTTGGCATGCCCAGTGGGACCAATCTTGGAGTTTCTTTCAAGACCATATGAACTAGAGAGCTACGAGGAGTTAGAGCTGTGGACCAGTCACCAGATTGCAATCTGCTACAAATCCAAGTATTCTTTTGCCACCTCTAGTAACAAGTCCAAGGAGAAGAGCTAACCAATTTTTACCAATACTAAATATGGTAGCCCTTATACCCCCAAGAAATTATGCAAGATGGAACACTAGTAGTCCCTTAATCCTCCCAACACCACTAGCTATTTGGGATCCTATCCTAGTAAATGCTCTAAAAGCTCTACCCAAATTTAGTGGGCAAGACTCAAAAATGCTTGTAAAACATCTTCAAGATGTATCAGATGTCTATGCCATACATGTTGTCATGCAATAAAATGTGGCCATAAGGCTATTAGCAATTTCATTCAAAGGGAAGGCTTTAGAATGGTATCAATCTTTGACCCCAAAACCATATCTACATGGAACCAGCTCATAGATCTATTTTTTGAAAGATTTGCAGAGAAGCGTGATAAGTCTTCTTTGTTACAATAGTTAATCACCATTCAAAGGGGACCATAGGAGGACATGACTAACTTCAACACTAGATTCTAGAAAACTTAGGACAGGATCCCTGCTACAGCTAAACCACCACCTGGTATGGCCATAGTATTTTATCTCAAGGCTTTGAATTTAGATATATATGTTATGATTCAGTCACTGGGAGGACACACTTTGCCAGGGGCTTATGAATATGCGATCAGAGCTGAGAATCATTTAATAGATGTTGGAAAGTTACCTTCAAGGCCTCCCATGCCTATGTTCCCAAAAATTTCCTTGCCCTTACCTCAAGAAGTTCCTAAAGCTATAAGCCCACCTATGTCTATGTATACTTACCCTCCATCATCTGTGAAAGAACCTGTCCCTACTCAGTCATTTGAGATGGATGATATCAAGAATATCTTGAGGATGTTTTCTAATGAGCTGATTAATATAAAGAGGTAACAGAATACTTTCCTTAAGCCCCCTTATCAAGGATATCAAGAAAATAGGTTTTCATCCCAACCAAACCAATATCAAGTCTTCCAAAACAAACTAACCATCAGCCAGTGAATCAATGAGTTGCAATTCCCACACCCTCACAGACCATTCCTCCCAACTCAAATAGGGAAATGGTTCTAGGACAAAATAATTATGTGGATGGTACTAATGCCTAGTGTTTCCCTTGCAACTATGCTCATACACCTAGAGATTGTCCTAGGGGTAACCTACAACAAAGCTTGGCTGAGCAAAGAAGAATGGATGGTCAGTTTGCTAGTACCAGTAACAACCAAGCCTACCAGTCTCCCGATATGCAAAATTTAGTTCTAGTGGCTTAGATGCAAGGAATGTCCTTATAACAAGAGGAAGAAATAGCCCCAAAACATGCTTTGTTCTCATGGGTTGAAGATGAACAAGTAGTTTTCTTGAATGAAGCATCTACCTCCCAAAGGCCAGTGGTGTAATCTAATTATTACACTAGATCAAAGAGGAGAATGGTGGAGTAGCCCAAGATTGTAAATGGACAAGTCATGAATAATCCTCCATCTCAAAGGCAAAGAAATGTTTTTGTTAGATAAGAAATGCCTTAGCCAGTGCAAGATTAGGGGATTCCTACCTAGATTCAAGGAAAAATGAGGTATCCTTATGTCTAAAAAACTCAGTCTTTGAGACTGATTAATGTAGTAGACCAATTGAAGAAGACTCCAACACAAGTGTCAATATGGGATATTTTAGCTACTCCTGAATAGAAGACACTACTACAAGATGCTCTGTAAGGTCAAGCAATGCCCAAAGGTGTTGTTACCAAAGAAGGACCTACTAGAAAATAGAAGCTCAAAGGCACAGTTCCTCAATAGACAATAGCCTTTGTGAATGATGTAGCACAAGTAAGTAAATCCAAGTCAGAGCCTTTCTATTTAACTTTGATAGTTTGAAAGAAACTCTTGCATAATGCATTAATAGATTTAGGAGCTAGTACAACTGTGATGCCTAAGCAAATAGCTTATGCTTTGAAAATAAAATATGAACCCCTTGCAAAAGGAGTCATGCAGCTAGATGGCAAAATAGTACAAACTGTAGGGAGAATCAAACAACTCCCATTGCAATTATACACATGTCCCAACATAATTGTCAACCAAGACATAGTTGTCATAGATATACCTCCTATTTTTGGTTTATGTTTATCTAGAGACTTTACTGCAAAAATAGGAGGATATATGTCTCTTGACTAGTCTCACCTCATCTTGAGAACCAAATACGATTTGAAGATGAAAAATCTATCTAAACCACTATCAAAAGACCATATCACCAATGAACTGACAACAAGATTAGAGGTAGATCATGGTATGATTAATAAGGAAGAAAGGATTTTTGTTGAAGAGCTAGGCGACTAGACTGAGCATGATCAAGAGGAAGAAAATAGCTAGTTGTTGGCTATGATGCATAATGACCCATATGGGAACTATGACTCTACTGGTTTGGGCACATACGTCATTTTTGATGAGGACCAAGCAATCCCAAATGTTATAAGGAAAGAGGCACCTACTAATCAAGATTCAGAGATCTAGACTTTGAATTTTGATGGGGCTAGAAGTAAACATGGTGCTGGAGCAAGAATTTGTCTTACTGCTCCAAATCGTGATAAAATCTTAAGGGCTATCTGATTCCAATTTGCTTGTACTAATAATGATGCTGAATATGAATCTTTAGTACATGGGCTCTTACTAGCCAAGAAAAAGGGAATAAATAACCTAAAATTAAAAGGAGATTTAGAATTAGTAGTAAAGCAAATTAGAGAAAAGCAACAGCTAAAAATGTGAGAATGAGATCCTATAGACATACGATTTGGGATTTGATAGAAAATTTTGAAGCTGTCAATATTAAGATAATCCCTAGAAGTCAAAACTCTGAGGCTGATAGGATGGCCTAGATTGGTTCATAGTTTAACCTAGAAACTGGCTATTGGTTAACAATGAGTCAATAAAAGTTATAGTTAGACCGACCATTCTAGACAATGATGAGAATTGACAAGTATTTGAAAATGATGCTCAGGTAGTCTCTTTCTTACAACAATCAGATGAGTTTGTTGATCAGTTGCAAACCAAAATTAAAGAGGCATATGGTGATCATATTATATAATTGAGGACTAATAAGATCCCTAAGGGATTGATCACCTTAGAAAACTTGTTTGACCCAGAGGATGTAAGATTGGAAAAGAAAAGGTTCTAGGTAGACAAAGTAGATTATTCTGAAATAGAGGTGAGTGACAAGAAAAGGCTAAAAGTTGGGAATTTTGCAACTCAAGAAGAGAAGAAAAGACTAATCAAATTGTGATAGAGATATGATAGAGTCATAGCTTGGAGCTATGAAGACCTTCATGGATACAATAGAGACATTATCCAACACACAATAAAATTGACTGGAGTGTCTAAGCCCATCAGATAGAAATAGAGGCCAGTAAATCCAAGGATTGAGCCTCTAATGGTAGATGAGTTGTAGAAACTTTTAGATTCCAAAATAATATTTCTAATCAAGCACTCAACTTGGGTATCAAATCTAGTACCAGTTAGGAAAAAGAATGGAGATGTAAGACTGTGTGTAGATTTCAGAGATCTAAATAAAACATCTCTGAAAGACCACTATCCCTTGCCCTCCATGGAACAAATTCTACAAATTGTGGCTAGATCAGAGAGGTTTTATTTACTACATGGTTTCTTTGGATACAATCATATTTGGTTGGCTAATGAAGATTAGTACAAAACTACTTTTACTACCAAATGGGGAACATTTGCATATGCTAAGATGCCTTTTGGTTTGTCAAATGTAAGAGCCACCTTTCAAAGAGCTACAGATATAGCCTTTGGGGAACTTATAAATAAGATCATCCTAGTCTATCTAGATGACCTCACTATATTTTCAAAAAATGCTAATGATCATTTTGAATCTGTCTTCAAGAAATGTCAGGATTTTGGGATATCATTGAATCCCAAGAAATGCATCTTTATTGTATCTCAGGGCAAATTGTTAGGACATATAGTATCTAAAGAAGGAATTTCTATATATCCCAAGAGAATCATAGCTATAATGAACCTACCTCTCCTAGTAAACAAAAAGGTAGTTCAGTCCTTTTTAGGGAAGATCAATTTTGTCAGTAGATTCATATCTAATTTTGTAGGCTTGGTAAGACCAGTGATACTCTTGCTAAAGAAAGACCTGGTCTTCAAATGGACTACAAAAGGAAAGCAAGCCTTTTAAGAGGTCAAGAAGGCTATCTTAGTAGCCCCAGTGCTTAAAAACCTAGATTTTTTCAATCCCTTTGTAATGTATGTCTATGGAGGAGAGTCAAGTATTGATGCTGTCTTGACTCAAAAGAATGATAGGTTGGAGGGAGAACACCTAATAGCCTTTTTCTCAATAACTCTCAGGGATTATGAGACTAGGTACAATTTTGTGGAAAGATAAGCCTATGCCATGGTAAAATCCCTCAAGAAATTTAGGCATATGATATCTGGGAACAAAATTTTGATACTTGTGGCTCACCTAAGTGTCAGGGAATACATCATGGAGGGGGAAATTACTAAGAAAAGAGCCAATTAGATCACTAAGATCCTTGAATATGATGTAGAGGTTAGACCCACCAAGCTAGTCAGAGGTAGGGGTTTGTGCTAATATATAACCCAAGAGCTTGAAAAGATGTTACTTGAGGAAGTAGATTCAGAAGGAGAGGCAAAGACGGTGCTAAAAATACAAGAAGTTGATCAAGAATCTTGGGTCACAAGCAAGATTCTTTTTATGAAAAATAGGATTTATATCAGAGAACTCCCTCAAAATAAGAGGAGATATTATAAGATACAGGGAGTCCATTTTGTTTTAATTGAACAAGTCCTTTTTAGAAGAAATTATGATGGAAAATTGTTAAGATGTGTAAAATAGGCTGAAGCTAAGAAAATACTACATGAAATGCATCATGGAATATCAAGGGGAATTTTTCTATAAAGACCATAGCCATTAAGATAAGTGAGGTAGGATATTTGTAGCCTACTTTATTTGCAGATTATTATCAGCTGGTTAGAAAATGTCAATCCTGCCAATATTATATGGGGATGAGGAGCAATGTAGCCATGCCCCTTAGTCCTATAATTGTGGATGAACCCTTTGCTAAATGGGGTCTTGACTTCATTAGAATGATAAATATAGTATCTAGTATGGGTCACAAATGGATATTAACTACCACAGACTATTACACCAGATGGACCGAAGCAGTCCCACTTAAGGAAGCAATAGAGAATGTGATCCTAGATTTTCTAGGGAGTATCACTACTCACTTTGGGGCTCCTCGCACCATAATTTTAGATAATGCTAAAGCATTCTTGGGGTCTATAGTATCTGAATTTGCCTTGAAACATGGAATATATCTGAAAACTTCATCTAATTATTACCCTTAAAGTAATGGTCTGGTAGAATCAACCAACAAGAACTTGATAAGACTCATCAAAAGTGTAGGGGCTGATCATCACAAAGAGTGGCATAAAGTGCTTAATCTAGCACTATGGGACAATAGAATCATGCCTAAGTAGGTGATCAAAATGTCCCCATATGAATTGGTACATGAAAAGTTTGTTATGATTCCCCTAAGCTTGGAAACCCCTGCTCTCCAACTGATCAAATAAATTGAAATTGAAGAAAACAGCCCCATGCAGGTCAGACTCATAGAACTTTTGGAAGTTCAAGAAAAGAGGGATATAGCCCATGATTCATTGATTAAGCATCAGGGAATGGTTAAGAACTATTTTGATAAAAGGACTTCAAATCCTAATTTTGAAGTAGGTTCAATTGTTCTAAAATGGGATGCAAGAGCCACTAAGCCAGGTCAGCATACCAAATTTGAAGCATTATGGACTGGCCCATATAAAATTCATGTGTGTAAGTAGAAGAATTCATTTGAGCTAGAGTCGATGGAAGGGGAACCTAAAGAGATTCTTGTAAATGGAATCTATTTGAAGCATTTCAATTAACTTGGGTCTCTAATGTATTATAGGTAAATAATTTCCCTTTCTCGCATTGTTTTTTCATTATTTTCCCACTTTTCTTTTTAAATAAGTGTTTTAAACACATGTCAACGGCTCTTTTGAAGCTATAAATTTCACAATTTTGATCTAGCAAAAAGGGGAGTTTTCTTTTTGAGCAAGCTCAAAAGTCTTGGGGGTCGCTAGTAACTGTAGAGTAATTTTTAACTCTACATTACATTCAAAATTTTAGTTGCGCACTACAATTTTGGTTCTCGCATACCTTAGTCGTGGTAGCAAAGTGGCATAGTCTGAGCACGGGTCCTCTTTCTCCCTTTTTGTTTCCTTCATTTCATTTTTGCCTAAGTTTTGAATTCAAGTGGAAGCCACCAAGTATCACTTTCCAAAACATGAAGCTAGCCAACTGGCATCATCTAAGACACTTTTCATAACTTTCAAGAAGACCACAGAATGTGCCACATATCCAATAGTATCTAAGTGGAACATGCCAAGTGTCAGCATTTTTGGTTACATATTGGCACCCACATTTCATCTATTTTTTGGTGAAAGGGTTTCAATAAGCTAAGCAGCAGGATCATGCAGAAAGTGCCAATTAGTAGTCATGAAAGGCCCTGGACTACTTTTTCAAAGGAAAGCAAAAGTCACCACATGTCGACATCTGAGAGATAGTTAGTTCAATGCCTAGGTTCAATGCCTTGGTTTAATAGTTTTGGTTTAATACCTCAGTTAATGTTTAAATGGCACGCAGTGTTGAACTACTGAACCATTGAACCATTTTGGTTCATCGAGCAATTCAAGGGAGTGTCCCAAAAATCAAAGGGGTTAAGTACCTTTTCAAGAGGTAGAAAGGCATAATTTCATTTTGTTTAGGTGCTGAAGAGTAGTGGAGGCTGCTAAGTGTCACTTTCTAAGCCCCTTTTTACTCCATTCCTGAATGAAGTGGAAGACGCCACATACCCCTAGTAAGAGAAGTGGAAGATGCCACGTATCTTCCCAAGAGCAGTGGAGGCTGCCATGTGTCAACTTTTGAGAGAACATCTTCAAGCTTCATTACCAAATAAAAATTACGGTGGGTCCCAGGTGTTATTTCAAATTTATACAAAAGCTACCAAGTGTCACCATCCATAAGAGCCTACTATGTGCCCCAAATAATTCTACAACATAGATAAAATGAAAGTGGAAAGAGTTGCATGTCTTTGATAAATCAGGTGGAAAGTGCTAAGTGTCGTTCTCTGGTGCCTTCTAAGTAATGAGGAGAATTTCAAGAAAATTGACTAAGTGTCCTCTTCTATTTTAATAGAACAGAGTGTTTCATGTATCTGTCGTTGCAAAGCAAGATGGAGGGAAATTTGATGGGAGTTATTTTTGGTAGATTGAGCAGTGCATCAAGTAGATTTTTGGAGCCTAAAAACATTAAAAGGGCCATCTATTTTTCCCCTATAAGTGAAGGTAGAATGGATAGTTGTGTGGCTAAGCAAGTGATGGAATGAGGAAATTCAGGCATAGAAGGAGGTACTAGACATGAATCGACATGTTGCAGTTAAGGCAGCCACCCCGCCCCAGCATGGCCCTTCTTGATAAGACTAAGATACACCCAAGGCATTGAATTCACTAAATGCTGCACTATGTTATCTATAAAATTTGAGGCTATAAAGAGGGCATTATAGAAAAGAACAGGGGGGACCTTAGAGAAGAATTGTAAAAAGTTTAGACTTTATAGAGTTGGTGACCAAGTAATATCATTTGCTTTTGTCTCATTTTCTTGAGTTGTAAAGTTGATATAACTGTGCATGTTTCTATGCCTTTTATGTAGATGAAATAATTAATAAGATTGAACTATATGCCTTTGTTGGTATTATCTATGTCATTTTCAAAAGAAGTCTATACTATAGACTTTCTAGAGTTGTGATTGGGAATGTCATTTGTTTTTGTCTCATTTTCTTGAGTCGGAAGTTCTACATAACTGTACATATTTCTACGCCTCTTATGTGATTGGAAGATTCTTGTAAGAACATTGAACCCTATGCCTTTGTTGACATTTTCTATATCTCAGGAAAAGAAGTCTCTATTTTGAGCCTCGATTTCTATAATTTCAATCTTTTACATTGATCATGCACTTGTTTTCTCTTAAATGTAAATGAATCCTACATATAGTCTCACTGTGCTCAAGATTAGGATCAAATTTTCACTCAGGGGCATCGTCATAGTTAGGTTTCATTACCTACATTTGCATTTCTATTTAATTTCCTATCCTTTTTCCCCCTACACTTGATAAAAAGAAGAGACCAGCTTCTCTAAAATTTGGAGGTTGTTTCAAGCCGCAATATCCCACAGCTTGAAACTTCCCATTGTTGTTAATTAGAATCAAGCACAATTTTAAGCATCAACAGTCACTATAGTTGAGATGCTATAACACAAAAATGCTTACAAATGGGATTTTTTTGTCCTTATTTAGAGAAATATGCTATTAATTTTATCCAAAAAGTGTAATCCTTTCCAACTTCATGATGATTTAATCCATTCACCACTAGCTAATCTCCAAAATGTGGAATCTCCTTGGCCACTCTCCATGTGGAGATTAGATCTCATTAGTAAATTAACTCAGTCACAAGATGTTCATGTTTTTTATCATTAATGCTACTGAATATTTTACTAAGTGGGTAGAATTCATGCATCTTTTCAATGTCATGGGAACCACTATTTCTAAATTTATCCTTCACCAAATCATTTTTTACTTTAGAATTCCCCATACTATAATTTATGATAATGGTGGTTATTTTCAAAACAAGGATATGAAAAAGTTATATGCTAAATTTAAAAAATTTCACAAATTTTACACACCTTAGCGTCCATAATCTAATGTCCAATAAGAGTTCACTAATAAAATTCTAAACAAAATTCTATGAAATACCATCCAAGAAACTTGCATGGATTGGCATCTTCACTTATATCCTGTACTTTGGGCCTATTATACTAGCATGCATACTATCACTAGGGAAAAACTATTCTCACCAGTATATGTTTTTAAATCCATCTTGCCATTTTAATTCAGACTCTCATTCTTATGCATATCTCTTCATGGTATAATTCTTGATAAAGAGTTATGCGAAGGACACCTTCATGTTCTAGAGCTTCTTTATTAATACTATCTAGCTACTCTTCAAAATAACCCTCAATAAAAGGCTTTCATCACAAAACAACATAATAAAAATGTCAAATTCCACACTTTTAATGTTGGTGATCTATTTCTTAAATTATATTAAACCCATGATAAAGAAATAAAATATTCTAAAAAAATAGTGGGGCCCCTATTTAGTGAAAGACATCCTTGGTCCTAACACTTACCATCTACAAACTAATGAAGGACATATTTTCAAAGAATATATTAATTCACAAAAAAATTATAAATATTTTGTTTAAATACTTCCGTTATTTTCATATTTCTATATATTGTCCTAATAAAAATTCTTTCAAAACTTTTCCAAGGATCTAATCCTCTGAAACCATGTATTTTGTACACAAATCTTAGTTCTTTCATTTGGTTCTTTGGTTTCTTTAATTCATGAGTTACATTATAATACCATGGATAGGCCCTAGTTTTCCTCATGAATATCATTTTATTTCATAATCAATTTGTCATACTTTTTATCTTTTAATCACAAGCTTAATATTTTATAAATCATTTTACAACCATTTGGGTTTTTATTTTGGGAGTTGCAGTGTAAGACCATGGATAGGACTAAGCTCTCCTCATAAATACCATTTTTCATAGAATTTTACATCCACTTAGGTTTTTATTTTATGACTTGTAATTTAAGACCATGGATAGGACTAGTATCTCTTCACACATACCATTTTTTTCCTTTTTACACCCATTAAGATTTTTATTTTGTGAGTTGGAGTGTAAAACCATGGATAGGACCAAGCTCTCCTCATAAATACCATTTTTACCTTTTTCACTGATTTGGGTTTATCTTTTATTAATTTTAGTGTAAGACCATGGATAAGGCCAAGATCTCATAAAATCTGCATATTATTTCAAACAATTTTACGAAAATGAGTGTTCTTTCTCTAGAATGTTTAGAAGTGGTTACAAGTTTGTGATCCCATATTCTAAGCCTTGGTTTTTACTTCTTTTTAGATAAAGAATTCATAACAAACTATGTTATTAATTTTAATACACTTGCATACATTGTTATGATAAAGAATAATACTTACCTATCATTGTATCCACTTTTCTCAATTTTAACATTTTTTCAATATGAAGTAATTCAAATTATTTCATGTTATTTCCCCATTTATTTTCATTACACTTTAGAAAAAACAAGGCTAAAATCAAGATAACACTTTTATTTCACATGAATAAACAAGATCTTAGACACCAACAAGTTCTCTTTTTTAGCAACCAATTTCAAAGTTTTCAGATGATAGTCAATTTTAGATCCCATGTTTAGTTATCCAAATCCATGAGGAATATAAAAATCCATCAAATGTTAAAATTAAAATCATTTAAAATTAAATTCAATGATTAAAATGAAATATAACAAATAAAAATTCAACATCACACCAAAATGTGTGATACATAACACATCTCTTATGTCCAATTGAAGATCAAAATCTACATTTGACCTCATACTAGAGACAATGTGTATTTAGGTATGGTAGTCTAGTAGATTGGGATAGGATAATTCAAATATATATAGTGATACTTTCTCATGCAATTACCTAATCTTCATAGTAGACTGATGGCTTTGTACTGTGTCTTAAGGAATGGCGAACATGTTATGGGAAGATAGGTCCATTTTAATTTTTATGCATATGGACTTCATGGGATAATATTCATACTTCATTTGATGACCCATTATTTTTTTGGTTAGGAGAAGTTCTTCAAAGTCCTTAATGTTTAAATTCCTCTTTTTTTGACAACCCTAATTCTAAGTGTCTTGACTTCAATAAATACTTTTCTCTACCTTTATTTTTCCTTCATCTCCCCCACCACCATTTTCATTCTCCCATTGTTAGTAAATTTTTATTTTAAATATGTCTCCCCACTTCTATAATCCCTCTTATTCACATATTAAAACATGCTAACACTTTTTTTTTGATTTTATCAATCTTTAGAATAAAATGGTATGTTCAAGTGATAATGGATTGTTTTGTTTACATCATTACTTTACATTTCAAGAATTACATTAGTTTCATTTGAAAAAATTTCATTATCATTCCTTTTTTTATAAAACTTCATCCATTTATATATCTTCTATATTTTGTTCCATTTTTAAGTAAGCTTAGATTGTTACTTCTCACTCACCAATTTGTTTTCCCTTTTCACGTACTTTTTCCATTGATGATTGAGTAGAGATTTTTAATACTCACTCATCAATGTTGTTTTAACATTTCCTTCCCATATTAATTTAAGGATTATTAATTATTTCATATTGATGATAGATTTTCATTTTATTTTTATCTTTAGCTTGATTTGGTTTGTTACCTTTCTTAATTAAGGTATACCTATTTGATTTTTTAATTCATTTCATATCCTATGATTTTGGATTACATGATATTCTCTAAATTTTATATTGGTCATTTTATCCTAACATATAATATGTCACCCTAGCTTACCAAATTTCCAAGTATCTCTTGCCTACACATTTCAATTATCTTAAATTTCTTGCATTTGTTTGTTTTTTCTCTTTAAGTTTTTTATTCTTGGTTTTATCCAAAGATGTATTTGTGCCCTTCATAATCAAAACTACAAACATAGAATAAAATCATCTAGAGTAAAAGGTCAATTAAGTTATGCATATATTCAGTGATTTCCTTTTATCCATTTACTTTCAGTTATTTTATGATTTAAAATAATGTAATTTTTTTAGCTTAACATTGTATGTTGTGTTCTTTTCTTGAAGCACTATCCCATGTTACAACTACATGACACATTATGATCTTAGAATGTGGAATATATATATACACATAATATTTTTAAAAATCTATCAATTAATGATGTTTTATCTCTTGTAAGAACCTGTTGAGTCTCAATCTCTCTAAGTGCATACCTTAAAAGGTGTATTGCGAAAGGGGTGGATAGACCATTAGCTTTTCTAAATATTTTTGTCCCCTATACCACTACTTGAAACCAAAACAAACCTATAATATACATTTCCATAATCTTTGACACCTACCTTACACACTCCTCCAATCAATCCATCACCTTAATTAGACCCTACATAAGATAAAACCTCTTTTTGACATTTATCAAACAAATTTGGCATGGGCTGACCCTGTTCCTAAAATATAATCATGTTACAGGATTAGGTCAACCTTGATCAACATAGTATAGGAACTAACTACTTTATTTTCTTAAATAACATGGTTAATTAGGCTGAATCTATTAGTTAAAACTTTAGATGTGTTTAGGGTTAGATCTGGCTATATAAACACATCATTTTAACCATTTCATAGAGATAGAGTTAATCATTTATTTAAAAATATACTTATCCACCATTTTACTTGAGGATCTATTGCTTAGGGTTTAATACTAAACTTATAGATAATAATATTGTATTATGGGATAAGTCTTTTGGATTCATAGGAGAAGTCATGTGGCCTAGAGCTTACCTATATTTGATATCCTTATAAACCATCATAACCTCTTGAAAAATACCTTGGCCAAGGGAGATATTCAAGCTCAATGGGTTCATATTCAAGGTAGGTATTCCTACCTCTTAATACTCTTTGCTAAAGTAGATAAATTTTAATTTGTTAGCTTATGGATATATTTTTCTGTCCATCTTTTAGGATTACCTCTAAATGACTTGAGTAGTGTTCTTCTTTGTATCTTTAAAAATGATTAAGATAATTCTTACCATTTTAGTCATTTATTTTCTTCATTTACAATCCTATTCTTCATAGTTTTTAGTCTATAAAATTGTATCCCCATAATAAACTAGGTCAACTAGATTGACATAGTTCTATATCTTGATTTCCTATCTAGAAGACTCAATTGTTTTAATTGACTATGTTCTTCTAGCTCTTGATTAATAGATAACATCATACTATTTGATTATGTTCTATAATATTTTCATACGTGGTCATCCTAACTAATATTGTACCCTCCAAGAAAAGGAATTAGCTCATCTTATTAATAATTAATTCACTTTTAATTTTGTTTCTTACTTGTTTAGATTAGTACAAATAGACTAAATAGGAATTTTTAAAATTATCAATTTAATCACATTATTTTCCTTTTTCACACACATCTAAGCCATGTAACATCAAAAATCATATAACAAATTCTACCCAAAGTCTACCTGCTTTGATTTCATTACTAAAGGGGAAGTCGATCAGTTTCTAGCTAAGTATAAATACGTGGTTGATGATATATATTATAAAAACCCTTGACACCATTATCACTATGGGATTGTGAAGTGAGGGAGTAGGCACAAATACCAAGCCAATACCATTACCAGTAAAGATCCCTTCCAAGCTTAACTACCTAAAACAATCCTTAGCTTACCTTTCTAGTTCCTTGTTCTAGCTAACTCTGTATTACATTTATTTCTAAAAGTATTATAATTTAAAACATTTAGGAAAGACCACATAGATTATCATATATTTTTTATTTCTCTTTAATAATTATATGTTGTATTACAAAACTTGTATCATCTAGCATTGGTGCAAGTTTTGTGTTGTGTGCCACAACTAGATCAACTAGATCGATAGAGTTGTTTTTGTGTTTATTTAAAATATTATACAAAATAACAATAAATCATCTATATTAATAACTATCAAAAATAGTATCTACCTTAAGAACACATTCATTCTACTAGACTCTGTCTCCTACAATCTCTATCTTTCTACATTACATAGTCATCCTATTAGACCTAGTATCTCATAGGATGGTCAGTCTTCTTTTCCACAAAACTTAGTCATTCTATCCAACCTTGTCTCATATATATTGCAATTTAGTTCCTCCCCATAGAACAATCAAGTGATTTAATAGTGTCCTTTCCTTAAAAAAATTCTATTGACCTTATATCCAAACTATGTTGACCCAATTGACTTTAGACCTCTTGATTGATATTGTTCTCTATTTGGCCATATTTTTTCCTAATTTTCACCTTTGATTTAAGATCTTCTATTTGTATCCCCAACATCATGAAATCCCATAGTAGAATATTTTTAGACAACCTTAGTCTATGTAGATTATATATGGTATGTTCTTTCCTTCCTATCTTTGATACCCAAGGGGATTCTCACTCTTGGTACATGTTTATTCACCCCTCATCTTTGGAATATAGTATGGTCTAAATTACTCCAACTGATGACACTAATGGATCAAATCCATTTCAAACTTCTCAAGATAATACTTTATTTAAATCAACTTATTATGTTGTAAGGGAAATTAACACAAGATTAACCAATAACCTTACATAAAATATTTTAAACATAAAATAATCCATCCTCTAATAATATTCCACCCAAAAACCCATCCCCTAATACTAATTTATGGAATGTTAATCATATCAATCCTAACAATCCACATTTAAATGCAAATAACCCTAAGACAATCATTGACACCACTCAAATTATTGCATACATAGTGCAACAAATGAACATTATGCAAAGATATAATACTTATCAAATTTTACTAATATAACATCCTTTATTAAACATGGATAATCAACCTCCTATTCTCTTACCCCTAAAGTAACCAATTTTTTATCCCTCCACCTCTTAGAGATTTCATAGGAAATACCATTACACAACCCATTACGCACAATAAAATGATCCAAAATATTAAAAATTAATATTTATCCCCCTTCATTATTTATATTTATATTGTAAATATATTTTCAACTATTAAATATGATGGGACGAAAGATCATACATCTTTCCTTAAATCATTTGGCAATATTTATTAAGAGTGGATTCAAACTAATACCTTCACCACTACCTAAATTTTACTCAAAACTTTCACAAGATATGTAATGGAATGGTATAATCAACTCCATCAAAATTATATATGATAACTTGAGGATTTATTCAATCCTTTAGTTAAGGAATTTAAACACAATGAACTTCCTAAAAATTGTCTTATCCATTTCATCAATGCTAAACAATCCCCTTCTAAATCAGCTCATGATTACATTAAATGATGTAAATCTTTGGCTCAAAAATATGATCATAAAATGAATAATGATAACTTATTTAAACTAATCATAACCACTTTAATACCTTCCCTTAAATACAAGGTTCATACATTTTATCCCCAAACTAAAATGATGTTATAGATCAAGCTAAAAGATAAGACTTTTTAATGAACTTTTTCTCACCAAATATTTAGTTTTCAAAAACATTTCCTTGTTAAAAATATGTAATCCATCTCATAATGAACATGTAAAGTGAATGGTACAATAATAAATTCAATTGATCCATACTTATAGTTATATGTATGTATATGACTTTTGATGTTTTCAATGTAATGAATCATGTACAAGTGTACAACCATTATCACATCTAATAGGAAAAAAAAAGAATGTATAAACATTAGAGTTTATCATTGTATGTCATAATATCACAAGATAGTAAGCACAATAGTATATTTGAGCTTCATAAGATAACTCAATAAGCAATACAATAGCCATGAGTATGCATCTAAATTTTTTGATGAGTTAAAGAGAGGGAAAAGATCACCGAGGCGATTTTCCTCAAACCAAAAACTTTTAGTCTCCTATACACCTCTGTTAGGGTGTGGAGCTAAAAGCTTCACCAAGGAGCATACTAAAACAGGTTCAGGTCTACACAGACGCCGGTGTCGATCAGGAGCAACCGACGTCGGTCAGTAGCAGTTGCAGAGGCGCCGACATCGGCTGTAGGGTCGACCGACGACGGTCACAGGCGAATAGGCAGGAACCGACATCGGTTACCTGTGTGTCCAAAAAGTGATTTTCGTGGACAGAAGCGAGTGTTTGCATTATGAGTTTGAGTTATAGTCTCAAGCTCGCGTCTCTATTATTAGCAATATTATTTTTAGAGCCCTTGTTGAAGAGGCTTAACTATTTGTTGTAAGAGCATGCTCAAGTTTCCTAATTCTATATGTAGGAAAGATCTTCTTAGCTTGAATAGTAGAAGAGAGTAGAACTGTAAAAGTAGAACATTGTGAATGTTTGAAGGACAGTACTGAGTTGCATCAATCCAGGTTGTTGGATTTGAGTGTACTTGAGAGAGAGCTCTTGAGGAATAGAAATCTAGTGAGAGATCTTGTGTGCATCTGAGAGAGGTGTGGAATAACGAAGTTTCTTCATTGTATTCTTATTGTAAAGAGTTTTAATACAAGTTTTCAAGGTGTTTTCTTGTATATCTTGTTCTGTGTTATTTATCATTTTAGTTACTTATCTATCTGATTTATTTTTGCATTTATTGTTGTCACAATTGTAATCTATTGTTGGTTTGATCCCCCAACAAGTGGTATCAGAGCCTTGGTTACAGGTTCAGAGCTTGATAATTGGTATCAAAGCTCAGGTTCACTAACAGGTGGTTCAGATCTGTGTAGTGTGTTTGGATTACAGGTTGCTCACAGGGGTTTCTGTTTGAGTGGGAGAAGCAATGGCAGAAGAAAGTAAGTTGAGAATGGAAAAGTTTAATGGCAAGAACTACCAACATTGGAGAATGCAGATAGAGGACTATTTGTATCAGAAGGATCTTTACTTACCATTAGGTGGGATAGCAAAGAAGCCCAAGGACATGGAGGATGAAGAATGGGAAGTTCTTGATAGAAAGGCTCTGGGGTCTATAAGACTGAGTCTGGCCTCCACTGTGATATCTAATTTGTCATAGGCAAAAACAATGGTAGAGTTGATGACTACGTTAGCAAATATGTATGAAAAACTCTCAGCTTCAAATAAGGTATATCTTATGAAGCAGTTATTTAATTTGCATATGAATGAAGGTGGATCTGTTTCTACTCATCTGAATGATTTCAATGGAATTGTTAATCAGTTAAGTTCTGTCAATATTGTATTTGAAGTTGAAATAAAAGCTCTTTTGATATTATGTTCTTTGCCTGAAAGCTGACATGGCTTAGTAATGGCAGTTTCTAATACTGCATCTGCATCAAATATTTTGAAAGTAGAGGATGTTGTTAGTGTTATTTTGAATGAGGAAATACGCAGGAAAAGCACATAAGAGACATCTGGGAACGCTTTAAATTTTGAGAGTAGGGGAAGGCAAAAAGAAAAGAGCAAGAGGAGATCAAGATCTAAGTCTAAGGTGAGAGGAAGATCCAAATCCAGGAATGGCAGGAAGCCACAATGCTGGAATTGTGGAAAGATGAGGCACATAAGCAGAGATTGCTGGTCAAAGCCTAAGGAGGACAATCAGCATGAAGGAAAGGAAGAAGCCAAGGTTGCAGGTATTGCACAAGATGCTTTAATTTTCTCTTTGCATAATAACATAGAATCTTGGGTATTAGATTTTGGTGCGTCTTTCCATGCTACCCCTAACAGAGAATATTTCAGTGACTATATCCATGGAGATTTTGGAATAGTGTACTTAGGGGATGATGAGCCTTGTAAAATAATTGGCAAAGGTAAAGTGCAGTTGAAGATGCAGAATGGCAACACATGGGTGTTGAGAGATGTGATGCATGTTCCTAGTTTAAAGAGAAATTTGATTTCTGCAGGTAAGCTAGGTGATGAGGGTTGTACAGTAACTCTCACAGCAGATTCTTGGAAGGTGACCAAGGGTGCACTAGTTATGGCCAGAGGTAAGAGAGAAGGTACTCTCTATTTGTGTAATTGTGTTATTAACAAATCTCCTTCAGTTTTATCTACTTCAGATGTGGATGCTAAATTGTGGCACTCAAGGCTTGGCCACATGAGTGAGAAGGGGATGTCAATTCTTAAGTCTAAAGGTATGCTTTTAGATTTGAAAAGTATGGATCTAGAATTTTGTGAGCATTGTGTATTTGGAAAATAGAAAAGGGTTAGTTTTCTCAAGACTGGGTCTACTAAGAAAAGGCAGAAGTTACAGCTTGTTCACACAGATGTGTGGGGACCGGCTCAGGTAGCCTCTATTGGCAGATCACGGTACTATGTTACATTCATAGATGACGCCACAAGAAAGGTATGGATCTACTGTATTAAAAAGAAATCTGATGTTTTTGAGACTTTTAAGATTTGGAAAGCTATGGTTGAGAATGAAACAGGCAGAATATTAAAGTGCTTGAGATCTGATAATGGCAGTGAGTTTTGCAGCCTTAAGTTCAAATTGTATTATTATACACACAGAATTCATAGGCAAAAGACGGTTCCAAGGACACCTCAACAGAATGGTATTGCTGAAAGGATGAACAGAACTATCATGGAGCGTGCAAGATGTATGAGATTGCATGCAGGGTTGCCCTTAGAGTTTTGGGCAGAAGCAGTTGACACCACAGTGTACCTGATTAACAGAGGACCCTCTATAGCTCTAGATGGTGGAATTCTAGAAGAGGCATGGATAGGTAAAAAGGTAGATCTCTCATATCTCAAAGTTTTTGGTAGTGAAGCCTTTGTACACATAGATAAGGAAAATAGAAAGAAGCTTGATGCTAAGTCTATGAGGTGCACGTTTATTGGCTATGGCTCAGATGATTTTGGTTTCAGATTTTGGAATCTAAGAACTAACAAGGTAATCAGGAGTCATGATGTTATTTTCAATGAAAGAGTGATGTACAGTGATCAGATAAGGAAGCTAGATCAATTTGGGTAGAGCAATAGTGAATTGGACGAAGTTATGGTCCAAAATGAGCTCGCGGGAAAAAGAAATAGTCACTTACAGGAAAACACAGAGACCGACGTCAGCGGGTTAGGAACCGGCGTCGATAGTACAGAAACTGATGTCGGTCATACAGAGACTGACGTCGGCAGACCAGGCACTGACGTCGGCCAGGAAGAACCAGCGTCGGCCAGTAACAGGTCTACAGGTGGCCGAGGTCGGTCACTGTCAGAAAATTTGGGTGGACAGATTGTTGAGAACGAGTCCAAAACACCCATCAAGAGGTCTGAAAGGGTAAGTAAGCCTCCAATTAGATATTTTCCTTCCTTATATTATTTATTGCTAACTGATGGTGGAAAACCAGAGAGTTTTGAAGAAGCATTATAGGTGGAGTCCAGGAGTAAGTGGGAGCGTGGCATGGTTGAGGAGATGGAGTCCTTAAGAGAGAACCAAACATGGGATTTGGTTGAATTGCCAGCTGGTAAGAGAACACTGAAGAACAGATGGACCTACAAGTTGAAGGAAAGTGAGAATGGACAGATGCGATACAAGGCCAGATTAGTAGTGAAAGGATTTGCACAGAAACCAGGTATTGACTTTGGTGAGATTTTTTCTCTTGTTGTTAAAATGACTTCAATAAGGGTTGTATTGTCTTTGGTTGCTTTTGAGGATTTACATCTCGAGCAGCTAGATGTTAAGACAGCGTTTCTTCATGGAGATTTGGATGAGGAAATCTATATGAAACAGCCAGAAGGATTCGAGGTCAAGGGTAAGGAGAAGTTTGTGTGCAGGTTGAAGAAAAGCTTGTATGGCCTCAAGCAAGCTCCAAGGCAATGGTACTTAAAATTTGACAAGTTTATGACTGAGCATGGCTACAGTAGGTGTCAATTGGACCATTGTGTATATTTCAAGAGATTTGATAATGGTAGATATATTATTCTATTGTTGTATGTAGATGACATGCTGGTTGCAGGGTCTCACATGCAGGATATCTCTGAGCTTAAGGAGAAGTTAGCTCAAACGTTTGCTATGAAGGATTTGGGAGCAGCGAAGAAGATCCTTGGCATGAGCATTAAGAGAGATAGGAAAAATCATAGGTTGATATTGTCTCAAGAGAATTATGTGAACAAGGTGTTGGAGAGGTTTAATATGCAGGATGCAAAACCAGTAAGTACACCTATGGCTGGACATTTTAAGTTAAGTAAAGAACAATGTCCCAATTCACATGATGAGGTAGAGTACATGAGTAAGGTTCCATATTCTTCCGCAGTAGAAAGTTTGATATATGCAATGGTGTGTACTAGACCTGATATTACCCAAGCAGTGGGAGTAGTAAGCAAGTATATGGCCAATCCAGGTAAGGAACATTGGAAAGCGATTCAATGGATCCTTAGATATCTGAGAGGAACCAGCAGCAAGCATTTGTGCTATGGAGGTTCAGATAGTTCTCTACATGGTTATGTAGATTCAGATATGGCAGGGGATTTGGATGGCAGGAGGAGCACCATAGGTTATGTTTTTACTGTAGGTGGAACAGCAGTTAGTTGGATATCTAAGTTACAGAAGGTTGTTGCCTTGTCAACTACAGAAGCAGAGTATATTGCAGCTACAGAAGCTAGCAAGGAGATGATATGGATGACACGGTTCATGGAAGAGCTTGGAAGGGAGCATGGGAGTTGCAGATTGTATAATGACAGTCAGAGTGTAATCCATTTGGCCAAGAATTCAGCCTTCCATTCAAGAACAAAACATATACAGCTAAGGTAGCACTTCATACGGCAGGTATTGGAAGATGGTGAGTTGAAGCTGGAGAAAATCCATACAGACAAGAATCCTGCTGATATGCTAACAAATCCGGTTATGAAGGAGAAGTTGAATCTTCATTCAACTTCTATTGGTCTTCATGATTGAGTTGAAGATGGAGGAGCTAAAAGATGTTGCTATACAGGTACTGGTGCAGCTGGTTTATCTCCAAGTGGGAGATTGTTAGGGTGTGGAGCTAAAAGCTTCACCAAGGAGCATACTAAAACAGGTTCGGGTCTACACAGATGCTGGCGTCGGTCAGGAGTGACCGACGTCGGTCAGTAGCAATTGCAGAGGCACCAACGTCGGCAGTAGGGTCGGCCGACGATGGTCACAGGCGAACAGGCAGGAACCGACGTCGGTTATCTGTGTGTCTAGAAAATGATTTCCATGGACAGAAGCGAGTGTTTGCATGATGAGTTTGAGTTGTAGTCTCAAGCTCGCGTCTCTATTATTAGCAATATTATTTTTAGAGCCCTTGTTGAAGAGGCTTAACTATTTGTTGTAAGAGCATGCTCAAGTTTCCTAATTCTATATGTAGGAAAGATCTTCTTAGCTTAGAATAGTAGAAGAGAGTAGAATTGTAAAAGTAGAACATTGTGAATGTTTGAAGGATAGTACTGAGTTGCATCAATCTAGGTTGTTGGATTTGAGTGTACTTGAGAGAGAGCTCTTGAGGAATAGATATCTAGTGAGAGATCTTGTGTGCATCTGAGAGAGGTGTGGAAGAACGAAGTTTCTTCATTGTATTCCTATTGTAAAGAGTTTTAATACAAGTTTTCAGGGTGTTTTCTTGTATATCTTGTTTTGTGCTATTTATCATTTCAGTTACTTATCTATCTGATTTATTTCCACGTTTATTGCTGTCACAATTGTAATCTATTGTTGGTTTGATCCCCCAACAACCTCCCCATTGGGAGTGGACCTTCCCTTAACATAGGGGAAGATAATGATAGTCTAGATATCAATAAGTCAACTAGAACCATGTGTATTATATCCTCTAATACATGCAATAGTCACACAAACCATGGAAAATAATCTTTTATTTAATATGACATCATGCATATGCATTTAAAATAGATAGTAAAATAGACATGTAAACACTTGTAGATTGCATGATAATAGTTTTTTATGTCATTTTGACCTATTGGCCCTTAATTGACTCTGCGTAACACCTAATCCACTAGCACTTATTTATGACTTCATTATGTCAAACAGCCTCCAAACACATCACTTAATTCAAAACCTTTTCACCTATTTACTCATGACCCCATGGTCATCACTAGTTAGGGTAACCATCAATGGTTGGACCTATTCATCAATGGTTGAGGTCATAAAACTTGCCTTAAGCTTTAAAATCATTTGTTGGATTTATTTGAGAATAACATCATGTAAAATGGCAACTTGATTTTGCACCATCTTTTAAACACTAAATTAAAATAGGTAACTTCATCTCCTCCTAACTTATCAACTTTCCCTCAAGCTTCACTCCTCACTTTATAATTTTATGCTATAAATGCAAGGCTATTGAAATAGATGAGGATCTAAAAATTTGTATTCAAGTTATCTTATTTTATTTATGCAAGCATCCAAGACTATGAAGCTTTGTCTATGTGAATTTTGAAGGATAGAGTATTGTTGTGCTACCCAACTCCCTTAAAGTTTCTATTATCACCAACTCAACATCATACAATAATCTTTTCTTTATTTTTAGTGCCTTCTCTTTTTATCAGTCTTTTCTAGTTTCATTAGTTCACCTACATGTCATTTTTGACCTTTGGAACCCCTAGTCTATCCCTTGCCTATTATCCACCTTCCCTTAGCCACATTTACATACCTTACCTATCTTTTCACAAATAACTATCGCTAGTTGTAGGAACTATCATCAATTACCCTAACTATCACTAGTTCCCTGACCGCCATCAATAAGACCCAATCATCACTAATCACACCCAACCATTGATGGTTACTATCAAAAAAATATTAGATTTTTATTTTAGCCTTCCCCACACCCTACCAAACATTCCTCTAGATTTTTACCTATCTATAAACCCTATTTTGATCCTCTAGACCTAACCTTGACATACTTATGCATGGTATTGACCCGTTGTGCTACATCTTCTATCAAATAGGTACATTATTTACTTTCTTTCATATTTACTTTCTTATCATTTTAATGCAAGTATATTTATTATATCATTATTAACTTAATTATCTTAAAAGAGGATTGACAACCTCCTATAAATCTTTGTTCTTCTTAGATCTAGCATACACTCAGGAATCCTCTCCACCTACCATCTAACAAACCCTCTTCTAGTTTTATTGTGATCTATAGGTAGTCCTTCCTAGCGAAAATGGAGTCCTCACATTTGTCTAGGTCAACATGTCATTATACTAGGTATTCATCCACATACCCTCATATTCACTTTCATTTATCAACTTTTAAAGCTAATAAATATAGGAAATAAATTGAAACATTCTGGCATGCCTAGTGGGACCCAGTTCCTTTTTTTTCCTAATTGTTTGTTCATCGAATGAATTCATTTATTTTGGGGCTTAAAAATAAACCATTTACATTGATTTATTTATTTATAGTTTTCGTTCATCTAGTAACTTAGGAGGCAAAGTAATATTATCATAGCATTCACACTTGTTATCACACACAAAACTAAACCACAAAATAAGATACACATCAAAACAATACTTGAGATAACAACCAACTAGGATTTCATCACCTGGTAGTAACCTTACCCCCTCTTAACTATCACACTTGGATTTCACAAACAAATAGATAAATAACTTACCTTTCTAGTTGAGTATAAACTATGGACTTAGTATATCTTGGCTAAACACCTAACACCCTTATTGCTATGAGATTGTGAAGTGAGGGGATAGGCCCCAACACCAAGCCACATACTAAATTTCAACATAGGTCTTCCTTTTGAGAGCTTAAACAACATGAAACCATCCACATACTTCCTCTTTAGTACCCATTTTGTAATCCGACCTCCCTTATCACACTCTTTAAGGCATAAGCCAAAAGTGATTTAAAAGTAATCCAAAGGTTAAAACACACTTCTTAGTGTATGTATTTATTGCTTTGAAATTATTTTGGGTTTACTCTCTATTTGAGGTGTGAATATTTCAATAACATTCCCTATTTTCTCATATGGTTTTAACTAGACAACAAGTGATAAATCAAAACAACCAACCACCACCTTCTTCTTCATATATAGATTATACCATATATGTTGATAAGTCTCCTCATGCTTCACCTCACCATTCTCCTCCACCACCTTATCCTTCTAAAATCCCAATCATATCTAAATGAGATCTAGACTTGACTACCTTTCTTGACAATAATATGGTGGATTTATAACACTACCTCAACATGTTGGCTCACCTTGCCCCTTCTGCTTCAATTCCTTCTTTTGATCTTTCTCTTGGCATGCCATCCCACCTTATGGTAGGTACTACTTCAACCCAACCAATGACATAGGCCTCTTCCAACACCCCATTCACCTAAACTAAAACTAACCTTTCACATCCTAACCAAACACCTCTTGTCACACCCCATGTGGGTTCAACCTTACCATTAGTCACATATGCCTCATCTAGCATGGCATTATCTTCCACTCTATATTATATCTTCACTTCAATTGAAATCAATCCCTCAGCCATATTTCCACTTCAAAACTTAGTGCTCTACATACATTAAAACCTTCCCCCAATCAGCACTAGGGTCACTACCCAACCTCAACTTACCCAACTTCCTTTTACCTCCACCATACCAACCACATCCATTTCTCAAAAAGTGCCTATGACAACTTACCAGTATGTCCTTAACCCACAAGGGTACATACCACCCTCCACCCAACACTTTATACCAATTGGTTCTTATGCAGCACCATCTTAGCCCCTTACCACCACATATCAATACATAGCTTCTTTAGCACCATCTACCACCTATTTATACAAGGCCATATCCCAAACTAAACAAAATTTTCCCCTCAATTATGTGGCTTCTCAACCTCAACTCATCTAATCAAAATGCTAATGGATAAAATGACTAGTTTGGAGTCATCCATCTCCACCTCAACCAATATTTTGTCCTATGACCAAATTTATAATGAGCCTATCCACCCCTCTATGCCCATTCATGCTTACCCTTCTCAATGGGTATTTCCCAAATTTTCCAAACTCTAAGGTAAGGAGGATCCTCAGTAGCACCTAAGAGCATTCCATCATACTTTCTACTTGATTAATTATGATGATGCCCTCCTCCTTCAAACCTTTCCCATGTCATTCTCTGGGGCCACCCTTGATTGGTATATTACACTTCCCACTCATTATATCTTTTATTTCTCTCAATTGGCAGAAACCTTTTTCAAGAAATTTTATGTAAAAATATCTTAAAATGTTTCCATTATTGACCCATACTCCATCAAAAAATTTGAAGATGAATCCATTGTTCATTTCATTACCAAATGGAGGGTCCTCATTAATCAACTCACCTTCCCATTACCCCAACCTAAATTAATCTAACTATTCTCTCATAGGTGTGCTAAATGCATTGATCTAACTCTCCAAGTCTAAAACTTTAGGACCTTATATGAAGCATTCACTATGGCACACAAATTAGAAAACCATGCTATTAATGAAGGGAAGTTGAAGCTTTAGAATAAAAATTCTAGCTTAAAATCCAATGAATCATCCTCCACCAAGACTATGAACCCAACTAATTCTAAAGAAAAAGCATCAACATATTCATTTGTTCTCAAAACCACACCACCTCTAACTATCAACCAAGCACCTCAAACTAACAATCCTTCCAATCACCATAACTATACCCAAAATTGGGTTCCTTTAAAACCATTTACCCTAATTTTGGAATCATATACATCAGTTTTAGATAAACTACTTAAAGCCAATATAATCCAACTTCCACCCATCAAGCCCCCTCAACAATTTTATATTTATCATCCCCTTCCTAGGTGGTACAAAAAGAATGATTAGTTTGATTATCATTAGGTCATTGGACATGATATTGATAAATGCAATACCTTTAAAATCATTATCCAAGACCGGATTGATAAATGGGAGCTTGTGTTTGATAACCCAAATGCTCCTTTCAACCATTCTCTTGATATTTTTCAAAAACCTTTCTTAAATCATTAACCTTCAACCCAACATCATGAAACATAACCTGAATCCTCCAATTCACATGAGGCACATGTAATTAATGTCATAAATAATGTGCTCACTACTAAATAAGTCATCACTTCTATCACCAATAGAGGAATCCAACCCACCATCCATTCCTTCAGAAAACCCAATGGAGGAATTAACTACCCCTTCCTCTTTCATAGATAAAAATATAACTCCATCTACCCATCCTAAGTTATTAATAGTCAAGGAGATAACCATTCCATCAACCATTTCACCCACTCCTCCAATCCAAAAATAAGAGTCACTTACTTCTTTAGACAACCAAAATAAGTAAGAAAATACACCTACCCTTCCACTTGAAACCATTACCCTTACTACTTCTATTATAGAATCATCCATACCTCCCTTGGAAACTATTGCTAAAGAGACCATACCCTTATCTACCCAATCATCACATTTGGAACCTTCCACTAAAGATAACAACATTGAAACTGCTCCTTCCCCAAAGGGATTGTGCTTTGAAACTAATGATCAGGGAACAAAACCCATTTGTAAACCCTTTTCCCAAATAGTTCATAGTTTAGAACTTACCTCCCAACCTAAATTTGATAGAGCAACCTTTTGGCATAGGCTTGGACTCTCATATTAAAATAAAACTAAACCTTCCACTTCACTTGAGTCTACCCTCAAGCCTATTGTTATAACTCTACCAACTACCCCTCTTAAAGTCACCAAGGAACAATCCCAATTACCCCCACCTAAAATTTACAAGTCACCCTATGCCTCTCTTATCAATCCAATAAAAAACTTATGTGTCCTTCCCACACCTAATCCTACTCACCCTTATTTGTGATTAGACTTAACCACATCAACCTAACCAAAGCCAAATATAATTAAACCCATTAATAAGGGTTACCTTGGCCACAACCTTGGGTTAAGTCCATAACAAATCTTTCACCTTTACCTTATATTTTGGTACCACATCCCTCTCCACCATTCCCATTACGTACTCTTCCTCTAAGAAACCATCTTCTCTTTCTCCACCTATAACAACCCAATCCCCTAGTTCATCATCATTCC
Organism: Torreya grandis; assembly: GCA_037957365.1. Classification (NCBI taxonomy): domain Eukaryota; kingdom Viridiplantae; phylum Streptophyta; class Pinopsida; order Cupressales; family Taxaceae; genus Torreya; species Torreya grandis. Next base: position 2,875,388 of record JARHVA010000147.1, on the reverse strand, counting down.
TTACCAACATTTATCCACCTACTTTCCCAAATATTAAACCCTCATCATCTAGACCTCCAATCTCTAAACCAATTTTAACTATTATAATTATTTCTAAACCACCAACCCAACTCACTCCACCAACCACACCTCCTATCAAGAAATCTTTTCCCTATAAGATCCCTACACTAAAAGTCCAAACTTCACCACCTCCAAGATCTTTATCAGAATCATATAAAACCATTTTAAAAATAATTTTTCTATCTTATACCATTATCTTACCACCAATCAAGCCTTTTGACCCCACTCACCAAAAGCCAACTTGGTTCAATGACAATTTTTTTTGTCTTTACCATAAGACCCCTAGACATGATATGGAGAACTGTAAAGATCTCTAATCAGTTTTTCATGGCCTTTTAGTGGAATATGATCTATTGGATGAACCTTATTTAAGCCCCTTTCCCCTTTTACCACCTATTCAATCTACCTACCAATCATCTACTTATCTATTCCTGCCAAGGAGTGAAATAGAGGAACCAAAGCAATAAATTGGCCCTTTGTCCATACCATTCATATGGTGACTCAATCTCAAGCCTAATAAAATGATAAGGGTAATACCATCTAATAAAATGAATAAATCAAGGCCAAGGAAACTTTTTATGGTCCTACCCTTCAACTCCTCAACCAACCAACCAAACCCAAACAACTACACCTTCACCTTCACGTTTAAAACCATCCAAGCAAAAATTATCCATTTTAGGAATTCATTCTTCTAATGCATCTCCATTCATCCAACACTTAGTGTTAAAACAAATTCACCAAACACCATTCAAAATGAGTATTTATGACTTAATTAACACCTCACCCCAACATCATCAAGCCTTAATCAAAGCACTACATTCTATAGAGGTTCAACTCGATGATCCCAAACCTCTTACATTATTGATTGGAGCCATCCAACATGTTTCTATGGTCACCTTTAAAAGAATTATAAATCCTACAATATCATAATGAAGACCCTGATCCCCCTCTTTTCATCACCACATTGATCAATCAGACATGTGTTAAATAAGTCATGATTGATGGGGAGTGAGTATCAATATCATTTCCTCCTATGCCTATGATCAACTCTAACTTCCTAAAAACATCATGTCAAAAAGCTTGATAGTTCTCTGATCATTCAATGATACCTTGGCTACCACTCTAGGAATAGTTGTTCTCCACATCCATTTTGGGCCTCATACTATCCTTGAGCTATTTTATGTCATAGAGGGTGAGTTTAGATATAATGTGTTACTCAGTCACCCTTGGATCCATGCTATGGGTTGAATCCATTCTACCCTCCACCAATGTGTTAAGTTTGAGCATGAAATATAAGTCATTAACATCAAAGCCAATCTGAGTCCCTTTACTTGTAATATGACATATAAGCCCAATGATGTTCTCATTCCACCTTCATCCTCTTCAAAACCAACCTCTATCCAAACCACCACATCAACCTAACCTAAAAACACTTATATCTTCAACAATGATAAATAATATACCATTTCAACCATCCTTTCATCTCAAATCCTGATCAAACACCCCTTGAACTCTCCATTTAAACATCTCACACTGGGGGAATATCAACTTTTATCTTTAGATGCTTTCCCTTTTCCACATGAATTTGGGAACCTTCAAAACTATCCATCTTATGATCGCAATATTATTACCCTTATTCCCTTTGGCCTTCCCAATAATAAAACATATTTTGTCTATGGGGCACTTTATAAACTAGTCCTTGCTCCCATCATCATGTCATACATCTAGCCATTCACTTCCAATTTTTTTATCTTAGCAAACTAACTTTGCCCAAATGTACCTTCATCAGTGCAATTGGAAGGGGTTTGGTTTTGGCCTCTATGAATAAGGACCTCATAAAATTCTTATCATCAAAAATCAAAAACCCCATGAGTTCTTTAGCCTAGGGTATGATCCCATAGAAGAGCCCACATCACCAAAACCAATTCTCACCACTACTAAAGAACCTCCACCCTCATGAACCCCACTTTTACAATTTGATGAATATTTATCTTCACCAACCCCTTTTTTTCAATTTGAAGAACCTCTACCCTCACCAACCCCACTTTTCCAATTTGATGAATCTTTATCCTCACCAATCCCATCCTTCCATTTTGACAACATTGACATCATCCCACCTAAATGTTTTTATCAACACTGTTAGTTTGGGTCCCCTAACTTATCAATGGGGGTTCTAAACCAAAACCATTCCTCTCATCCACCCTAAAATGATTACACATGACTCACCCATGATTAAAGCCATTCAATTACAAGATAATAATTCTATTCTTACCTACCTAGGTGTAGGGGACTCTTCTCTTCAAAAGGCCCTCCCTTCTAAAAACTAAATAATGATAAATTAATCAACCATATATGTCAATATGGTAACTTAATATGATCCTCATATCATCAAGATTAGCTAATCCTTGACCCTTAAGGAATAATGAGACTATCAGCCTTTTCTCTATGAACATAGCATAGCATTTTCTTGGTCTTATTAGGATATGCCTGGTATTGACCCTTCCATCACTCTTCATAACATTGTTACCCATCTTGAAGTTAAGATATTTTGGTAAGAGCTTTGTCATATGTACCCTCATATAGCTCTTCTCATCAAAGAAGAACTTTAAAACCTTTCATCTTTCAACTTCATTCAACCCATTGAATACAGATAATGGGTCTCTAACATTGTTCTTATTACCAAACCCATTGAGGGAATCTACCTTTTTGTGTATTTATATGACCTTAACCTTGAAAGCCCTAAAGATGACATTCCCCTACCTAACATAGACCAATTTTTTCACCTCACTACTGGCCATGAAATGTTAACCCTTATGGATAGTTTTTCAAGATGTAACTAAATCCTAATTACCCCTTAAAATCAACATAAGATATCCTTCATCACCCCATGGGGAAATTTTTGCTATCGTGTCATGCCTTTTAGCCTAAAGAATACAAGTGGAAACTTATTAGTGAACCATGACCTCATTCTTAAAATAGTAGAGGAATACGTTAATGATTTGTTTGATAAATCAAAGCACCATCAAGATCACCTTTTTATTCTCACTGTCATCTTTGAAATAATTGTCCATTATCATGATAGGCTTAACCCAAAAAAAATCATCTTTAGGGTCTTATCAAGAAAACATCTAGGATTTATTATTTCCCTCCATGGAATATAAATAGACCCTGTAAAAGTCTAAGCCATTTTGGAAATCCCCTCTACTAACTTAAAAAAACTTTATAGCCTACAAGGTAAACTTCAATCAATCCATCACTTGATCTCTTAGCTATCTAATCATTCTCATCCTTTTCACCACCTCCTCAAGAAAGATACCTCTTTTAAATGGACCAAATAATGTCAAAAAGCCTTTGACGCAATCAAGGAGTGTCTTCTCTCTCCACCAATCCTTATTCCTCCAAAGTAGGATCAGCCCTTTTATTTATACATATTTGTTACTGATCATTCCTTGGAAGCCATGCTCATTCATCATGATGAATAACATAAGGAGTATGCTATTTATTACATTAGTCATACCCTCATTAACTATGAAACCAAATACACACACCCTAAAAAACATTGTCTTACTTAGTTTTCATTACCTTTAAACTACATCACTACCTTCTAAACCACAAAGCTTACATCATTACTAACATTGATCCCCTCAAGTATATGCACTCTAAGCCATATCATAACCAACATATGGCTAAGTGGATCATGATTTTATTCCACAAAAATCCATTAAGGGATAGGTCATTATGGACCAATTACATAAATCTCCTCTCCTTAATAATCAAAGTCCCTCTCTTACCTTTCTACATGAGTCTATAGCCATTATTTCTTTAGAATAACCCACTTATCAACTAACTATGTATTTTGATGGCTCTAAATCTCAAAATGGTGTGGGTTCTAGCATAATTCTCATTCTCCTTAATGGGGAACCTCTTCCTCTTTATTTCAAACTCAATTTTGAATGTACCAATAATATAGCTGAATATGAAGCCTTGGTCATAGGTCTCCAAACCACTCTAGCTTTGGGAATCAAAACCATTAGAATATTTAGAGACTCTCAACTCATTATCAATAAAGTCATAGGAGATTATCAATGTAAAAATGATGTCCTTATAAAGTAAACAAAATGTATAAATATGTTTTTAGCATCATTTGACCACTAGACTATCCAATTGGTTCCTCATTCTACCAACAAATTTGTAGACAGAATGGTTTCCCTTCCATCCTAAATTCCATATCAACCTATTGGGTCTAAACTATTTTTCACTATCCATCACTTTATCACACCATCTTACCTCAAATCTGATCTTCCTACCATTTACATAATAAAAACATTGCTTCCAAACATTTGGTGTGATCAAATCTTTAACTACCTTAACATTAGTTTCCTCCCTTCTAATCTTTTAAGAAATGCTAGTAAATATTTCATATTAGGTACCTCTCACTACATAATACTAGGGGGAATTATTTAAAAATGAGGTTTTGATGGTCTATTCCTTCATTGCCTTCATAGCCATGAGGCTTCTCATGCCATTAAATAAGGACATGATGGCATTTATGGTGGGCACTTCAGTGGTTTAGATGTTGCCAAATGTATCCTCCATCTAGGCTACTAATAGCCCATGCTCAATCAATATTGTTGTGACTATGTCAAGAAATGCATTAAAGGTCAAAAACATGTTAACCTTCATCATGCACCTCCTCATGGTCTTTAGGTATCAACTAACTATTGGCCCTTCTCATAATGGGGTCTTGATCTTATTAGAGAGATCAATCTACATTCCTCATAATGACATCAATATATCATCATCACCATGGAATATTTCACCAAATGTGTGGAACCCATCCCATTAATCTCAATCAAAGCTAAAAAATTACTGATTTCATCAACCACCACATCATCTTCCACTTTGATGTTTCTCACAAAATCATCACTGATAACGGAAAATCCTTTAAGAATAAAAAAGTCCAAGAGATTTTTGATGCTTTGGGTATCAACCTAAGATTTTCCTTACCTTATCATCCATAAGCCAATGGCTAGCCTGAGGCTTCTAACAAACCCTCATCAAAATCCTCACTAAGGTAGTCATTGCTTTGGGCAAGGATTAACACTTCCATATCCCATTTACTTTATGGGCTTACCGTACTAGTATCCAAACTACTATGGGTGATACACCTTTCTGTCTTGTCTTTGGAGTTGAGTTAGTTCTACCTTTTTAAATCCAAATTCTATTTCTCTACATATCCTTACATGAGATTATTTTTGAAAGTGACTATCATCAAGAACACTTAGCATGCTTAGAACTTCTTTATGAGCATCGTCTTGCTCCCCTCAACCAAATTTGCATTTATCAATAACATATCAAACAATCATATAACAAGCATCTGAAAGCATGAGAGTTCAACATCAGAGACCTCATCCTTAAGGAAAATCAACATGTCACTAACATGAAACAGACCAAGGGTAGGTTTGCTTTTAACTAGTTTAGACCTTACATTATAACCCATAAGTATGGATTGAGTGCTTATCACTTGTCTTCTCTTGAAGGCAACCCAGAACCTGAACCCATCAATGCTTCACATTTGCATCTCTTTCATTGTTAAAATAAGGTTCAAACCCACTTTCGTGTCTAAATTAATCTCATCCCATTAGTTCATTAACATTTTTTCCCCTCATTTCCTTTCCCTCCCTTTGAGGATTGATTGATTATATAGAATTGTGTGATTTATCCATCACAGTAACATCCTCATCCTAAGTGTGGGTACCCTAGCTCTACCCATAGCATGGTTCTCATGGATACTTTTCATCTCTTGATAGATGGAATCCCATGGTCAATTATTTCTTAAAACCCATTCCTCTAACAACCCTCATGTGTCTAGGCTTTACTTCTACATGGGTAGGCCTTTTAGAACTAAATAGACTTGTCCATGCCTAATTTAAAAATATATCTATATGCTAGATTGCTCCCTTAAAGCATAGTTTCCTCATCAAATCAAAAGTTGCTTAAAATATAGATTGTTCCCTTGAAGGATAGCTATGCAAAATAAATCTAAGACCACTCCTTTAAATCATGGCTAAATAATATTCCTTAGAAGCTTCTCAAATCAATCAAATTTAGAACCTTAAAAATAAATCAAAAATAATAAGCAAAATCAATAACAAGTAAGATGCAATTGGATCTTATATATCTACCATAAGTAGACTTCTCATATCGATCAATCTACCTAATTATCCAATTAAATTGTAATTATCTCTTATACATAGCATAAGCAGACTTCCCACATTAATTAATCTGCTCATTAAAATCAAGCATATGAAAGGTATCTATTAGTTTCTTAGGGTTCTTTGGTCATCTATGGATTAACCAATGAGTCAAATCTAGGTTCTATTTTCCTCTAGCCCATAATTAACATCCCTACCTATCACCCACATCCTACTTGAACCTAAGGGACTATGATCTCACTTGGCACAAAGTGGTCAAGATACTAGTTTTCTCAATAAAGCACACTTTTCAATACATTCAATGGGCTTTGTGATCACTAAGTCATTCCACCTATGGAATCCTTACTATTAGGTTCTTACTAATGAAGGTACCATTCTCCTTGTCTTATCCAAACATGTGGCCATAAATGTTGCCTTTACCTATGCCAAACCCATATCCTCATATCCATTAACCAAACATCACATTTTCATTAACATTTTACCCCTAACATATTCCAACAACATTCACTTCAAAAAAATTAACATCATATGTAAACAATATAGCTAATAATAGCATAATATAACATAACCTGATGATCTCTATAATCCATAAACCATAACATCAAAATAAACATACAAAATCAAATCATGGTCAAATCATCAAAACATCATCATAATCTATAACTAATAACATCGTACCCAATACCATTAATGAGATAATATCATAATCAAGACTTCAACATGAATAAACATCAAATCATAATCAACTCATCACATTATCATCATAATCAAAATCAAAATACATATACATGTCATAGTACAAAATGTTACATATACATCACTCACATAAACATCTCACATCTTGACACATAGGCTAATATCAAAACTATCAAAATATATATACATCATCATAACCCAAGAGCACCTACACCACTACTATTGGCCCCATCTACACCTATCCCTATGCCTATACCTATCCCCAATAGAGGCCCTGTCAGTGGACCCACTGCCATAACCCACTAACCTAAGGCCATAATCACTATACCACCCACCAAATCCACCTAATACTCTCCCCACCTCAACTCATTAGGACACTATTCTAACGTAATGCCCTCATCATAGCACAACTCTTGTATGGATGCTATATAACTAGCCTATGTCATAAAACCTATTGTGTTACCACTACCCCACCTGCCCATCATATATAGATTCTCTCTTGTACATCACCAAACCAAGCAAGGCCCTCACTTGATCTTACTATCCTATCACTGACACAATCTATCCCTATAACTCTAGCTAATTAACCTTATAAAGTGGCCACCTAACCCTATGAAGTGGTAACCTATGCTTAGCATGATCTCTCTACACTATCACTCCTCTTAGCTAACCCTAAAGGGTGGTAATCTATGCCTATAGTGTGGATATTTGAGCTTATGTTGTCATTAGTACCACTACTACCTATGGATCACCCTATGCTAGTCCCCCTACTAGGTCAACATCTATTGACTACTAGTACCCATATCCTAAACCAAAATCCATTGTTGTGTATCTCACTTGAAACTAGGTTGGGTAATCAGTTATGCAACCTACTATATCTCCATCCCTCAGGGGAAATTCCTAAAAAACTAGCTCCTTTTTTACTACCTATGTCTCTAGTAGATAAAACTCTACATCTTCCCTCTTATATCACATAGAATACTAATAGATACCCTGTAAAACCCCAAATTGATGGTTTACTTACTCAAAGGGGATGCACTCTACCTCACCATCCCACTTCTTATAAGTCCATCTCCAACTCTATAAAGATAAGGTGTGGTACTTGTACCAACCCATATTGGCCGAGTTTGATATGGCCTTCAGACTATGTGACTAGTGACTAAGCCCTCCAAGTCTCCTCTAAACCAATCAATATCCCTAGAACCACCACCCAAACCTGTCATGGCTCCATATCTCCTCTATCAATAAAATTTAAATACATAATCTGTTAACTGGTAGCCCTCTATCAAAAGCCCAAGGGTCTCATTACCTTTATGTGCTCATGGCCTAATAATGAATAACAAATCTAATGATGATGCCATAATACCTATGTTCCCTAAACCCACATAAATCTCTATATCTACACCAGCAAAACTTGTGCCCATCCAAAAATAGTGCCACCCAAGACCAACTCCACCAACACCCATAACAACACACCAGGGAATCTCCCTCCCATAGAATTTAGTAGTGCATAATAGGTAACTATCACCTATAACACTATTAATAAATGCCTATCTCGAGGCACCCTCTAATATAGAGGCTTAATGCTAAAGCCTCCTGAGTGAAACTATGCATCAACTCCATCATCTCTATATAGGATCTCTATACACTCATCCATCTCATCCCCCTCTATGTTGTAAATAGGATCTCCATGGATTGATAGACATGTAATATGATGTACATCCTCTAAAAGGATGCTCAGTTCCCCTATTGATAAATAAAAAGTGTTAGTCACTAAGTCCCATCTCTAGCTACAAGTGACTATCATTATGACAACTTTAGGCAAGCACTGGTAGTGGTGCATTTCTCCAAAACCTACTACCTCCATGTGTCTCAAATATTCCATAGACATGGAATCCCTCACCTCTACAAAAATCTCAATAACTCAATCTCTTAGTTGGATCTGATCATGCACCTGCATCAATAAGCATATCAAAAATCAAGTAATCAACCTATCTCTAACACTTTCTATATGTCTACCCAAAGTATTATCCAACTCACTTCTATACTAAATATGTGTTCATCTATCAACTTACCCTTTACACATTTATTCTATCTTAAAACCCCTATGAATTATTCCTATGCAACCTCCACCCTTTCTATCCTAAATAAACCCACATTTCCCTAAAACTCCTACCCCAACCCAACTCCTCCCCCACCCATCTCCAACCCAAATCCTATTAACCCACCTCCAATCCATCCAAAACCACCTCTTATCCCAAACCAAATCACCACCCTTACCCCTATCAACCTTCAATAGAGCTCCCTAGTCATCGATGATTCCTTTAGGGTTATTTTCCCCTAAGGTCAACCATCACCAGTCAAATCAAACCATCTATGGTCACTATTAGGTCACCATCAGTGGTGAGTCTTGACCCCCTAACCTCCTCCTACAACCCTAAACCCCTCTAAACCCTTTTTATACTCTTTACACCCTTAAAAAATTCATCCCTACCTCTTTCTTAATCATTCCCCCTAATAACTTATCCTCTTTTCCCTAAAAAACCCATAGCCATTACAAGCCCTAACCCTAAGCATACCTCAAAATTCCTAATTTCAAATCCATAGTTATGTTTTTCAACCTTAATTCATAAATTTCACATAACTTCCATATTTAAGACATCACCTACCTCATTTCACGACTAGTGGCACCACCTCAATCTGTACCCAGCCACTTGTCCACCAATACCTCATGTGTCCATCTCAGCTCCACTCAATCACATTCTCACTCACCAATACCATTAAGACACCTTAGCAAACTCACCCCACTTCTATGCACTTCTTCATCTTATTCACTTAGATAACATAAATTACAAAATGCTAGATTACATATGAGGACAAATGTTTTTCCTTTTTAATTTTTATCATAGTTTTATAGTTTTACCCTAACCATAGATGATTGGCTAACTGTCGATGGTTGACCCCAATCATTATTGGTTGCATCCTACCCCAACCATCAAGAGTCACCTAACCATCACTAGTTAGACCTAACTATTGTCAGTTAGGGTTCACCTCATTTTTACTCACTTTTCTCCTCCTTTACCTAAACTATGCCATAACACCACATCCACCTGGGTCAACCCCTTCCTTATCCCCCATTGACTTATTCAAGAGTGACCTTCTCCCCCATAATTGAGAAATACATTTGCCCTGAAGTTTATGATTAGATATATTATCTATAGGACTATGTAGGAAGCATCCTCTTACCTAGCACATTTGGAGTCAGATCAACCACCCCCTACCCACCCAACCACCCAACCCATTTACCCATGTCCACTTCAATGTTGGCACATTTCAGAACCCACATATTTGCATGTTTTGTGACAAGCCCACTTTGGTATTTTTGACCACATAGACCAACTTTGCCATGTTACACATTTGAATTTTCCCTACCTTATGCATGACCCACCCATTTTATTTTTTTTCTTGGGAGCACTTCCTACCCTAGATACTTGAGTAAACCTCAACCCTATCTAGGCAATTTGATATGACTAACCTAATTAGCTCTGACCAATGCTGGGGACTGATTACCTTATCACTTATGCTAAACCCTAAAATTATTTTTTATCAACAATGAAAACTTTCATCTTTATCTGACCTTGATTATTTCACTTCATTACATTTTGTGTTCATTTTTTCATTTCAAATTACCACCCCTTCGTCACCCAACTCATGACTCACCATCTACCATTTCTCAAACCCTAACCCAATTTGGCCATTCCTCATTGACTCTTAGTTTGAGGGGGAACACCTACTCCTTCCCACACTAAGGGAAACTAGACCTAGACCTATACCTTGAACAACTACCTATTTTTTTTATATAGCTTGTTTAAGCTACACAACAAAAAGGGGAAAAATGTAGACACTTGACAACTACATGATGACATTTTTTGATGTCATCTTGACCTATTATCCCTTAATCAATTGTGTGGACCACCTAATCCATTAGCACTTGTTTATGACTTCATTATGTCAAATACCCTCCAAACAAATCACTTAATTCAAAACCTTTTCACCCATTTACTTGTAACCCTTTGACCATCACTGGTTAGGGTAATCATCCACAATTGGACCTAACCATCGATGGTTGGGGTCATACAACTTACCTTAAGCTTTAAAAACATTTTCCGTATTTATTTGAGAATAACATCCTCCAAATGTAACTTGATTTAGTGCTATCTTTTAAAGACTAAATAAAAATAGGCAACTTCATCTCCTCCAAACTTAGCAACTTTCTCTCAAGCTTCCCTCCTCACTTAGCAAGTTTATACTATAAATGCAAGGCTCTTGGAAGATATGAGGATCCAAAAATTTGTATCTAGGTTCTCTTGTTTTCTTTATGTAGGCATCCAAGACCTTAAAGCTCTATCCATGTAAATTTAGAAGATGTTGGAGTATTTTTATGCTACCTAACTCCATTCAAGTTTCCATTATCACCAACTCAACATCATGCAGGTATATTTTCTTTATTTTTAGTTCCTTCTCTTTCTATTAGTCTCTTTTGGTTTCATCAGTTCACCTGCATGTCCTTCTTAACCTTCATAACCCCTAGTCTACCCCTTGCCTATCAACCACCTTCCCTTAACCACATTTCCATACCTTACATATATTTCCATAAACAACCATTTATGGTGGTAGGAATAGCCATTAATTACCCCAACCATTGTTGGTTACCTGACCATCATCAGTCCAACCTAACTATCATCAGTCACACCCACCCATTGATGGTTACTATAAAAAAATATCAATTTGTTATTTTAGCCTTCCCCACACCCTACAAGACCTTCCTTTAGATTCTAACCTATCTACAAACCCTATTTTGATCCTTTGGACCTAACCTTGACATACTTGTGCATGGTATTAACACATCATGCTACATCTTCTATCGAATAGGTACATTATTCACTTTCTTTCATATTTACTTTCTTATCATTTCAATTCAAGTATTTTTCTTATATCATTATCAACTTAATTATCTTAAAAGTGGATTGACAACCTCCTAGAAAGCTTTGTGATTCTTGGATCTAGCATACACTAGGTATTCCACTCCACCTACCATCTAAAAAATATTCTTTTAGTTTTCTTATGATATAAAATTAGTCCTTCCTAGCCAAAAATGAGTCCTCATATTCATCTGGATCAATCCATGCATTATACCAAGTATTCATCGACATACCCTCATAATCATCTATTATCATAATAAAGTATACAATGATATACTTGTATAAAATAGTTCAAAATATGAACAATAAATAGATTTACATCTTATAATCACTTATCATTTCATAGTAGATCTCACTTGACTATATAATGCAATTTTAAAACATCTATCTTTTTTAGAAAATCACTTCAATTTTATAAAACATAGTTATTAGTGACACATCCAAGGATTTACATTTATATCAACCATATTATAATATTAATCTCCAAATATAAATGAGGCCAAATGATTATACTACATAATTTCAATTAAATAAATACATTACTCTATATTTATTTGAATCCTAACATAAATCATTAATTAACACTATATAAGTTGAGTAATACATTAGAAAAAACTATAAAAGGATCATGTATAAATAACCAATGATTATTTACAAGATTGAGTTAGGCCATTAAATCATTTGTTTCCCTAACTACCCAAACCTAAATCTTCCTTTACTAATTTGATAACTATTACTAAGATATATGTACTATTATATGTGAATAATTAAAATATGTGTATTCATACACACACATAATGTGTGTGTGTGTGTGTGTGTGTGTGTGAGAGAGAGAGAGAGAGAGAGAGAGAGAGAGTACACGCATGCATGTGTACACATGTGTGTGAACACACACACATGCATGTATGTATGCACACACACATTCTACCATATCATTTCATTACTTTAGGATGAAATTAATCAAACCTTATTTTTTAAAGAATCTCTATAGATAAATATAAGCACATATAGGTATATTTCATTATATCTAAAACTTTCAAGATCCCCTATCACTCTATTAAATTATAATACAAAACACCATTGAATGTGACACCAATTTATCTATAATTCCAACTCCATATAGCATTATCTATAAATTAGGTTGTTCACCTATAGTTCTACATGTCTCTTATATCAAATATGACCTATAATATTAGTTTAGTATTGATGGGAAAACATTATTATTTATTATATATACATATATGTATATTATTTGACTAATTTGATAATTACTATCAGGATATAACTATATCTTGTACTATTGTATGTGAGTAGTTAAAATATGTATGTGTACATACATACATACATACATATATACATGCATAAATAGATACATACATACATGCATGCATACATAAATACATACATACATACATGAATACATATCCATATCATTAATTGTGGACATAATTAATCAAAATGATTTAACCTTTTAGGGTTTTACATGTGTAAAACCTATGTTTGGTTAAAGGGCTGAGATGTCTAAATCGGTTAAATAATATGAAATAATTAAGAATTAATTTGTTATGTATTTTAACCTTATTTGACTTTATAAAAATAGTAATAAATATGAATAAATAGAGACTTGTCTGAAAAGTGAATTTTATAGTTGATTTGGGTTCTAAAAACTAGGTTCTAAATATTTCTAAGTATTGCCAATAGGATTTAAAGATCTATTTTCTCACTAGATAGTAGCACCCCACCTGAAAAATATCACCATAATACTATAGTGTCCTCAAATTGGCATTATTTTCCTCTTTTTTTGACTATTCCTATTTTTTAAGAGCACCTATACCTATTTTTTTAGGTCATGTTCTTATGTGCACAAAATATGGAACTTTTAGTTGTGCTTAGAGAACCTAATTTAGTGTGTGAACCCTAATACTTATTACAAGTATGTCATGGGTAATAACTATGTGTTCATTAGAAGGATATGTTGAACACACTCAACACCCCATTTTGAAGAGAGTTGCCTACATACTAGTACTCTGAGGAGGGATCAAACCCAATGTAGTTTTCCCACCTAGTGTTTGGTGCAAGTGCAAGTGAATGCTAGAATGAGAGTGGGCTTGGATGCATTAAGTGTGCTTGAGATTTGAAATCTTTAAAAATTGGTATTAGGTATATTTTATATGGTAGTATGTAGATTAGGGTAGAATAGAGATAAAATACCTTAATTTTGATCAAATTGTCTTTTGTTTGATTAAGCTTTTACATCTATTTCCATATAGTGAATAAAGGTCAAATAAACTTGTATTTATAGAGATATGTAGCTTGTGTGAATAATAAAATATTTATAAGATAACCTTAGGAGGGTAAAATGTTTGGAAAATTATTCATTTGGGAAAGTTAGGTCTAACAATAATAGTGCCTAGTAAGGGACACTAACACCATGTGGCTATAGTTTCCCAAATGTGGTATTGATGTCTACCTAGCAGACTACTAGGAAAACTTGGTTGGGATCTAGGAAAGTTATTTTAGGACTATGTTTGAGATAAATGTATATTTATCTAGTATACATAATGATTGGAAAAATATTTAGGATAGGCCTAAATCTAAGCTAGGAATAGGTTAACTCAATCAACACTCTTATCATCCAATTACCATTTTTAGGTGATTACATTCCCCCCTTTATGTTATAAATTCAACAAAGTGAAATGGCTAGTATAAAGGGAAAAAAGCATACATGGACTTACCTTGGAAGTGAATCTTGTGTAGCTGAGTCTAAATATTTGAATGTAGGTCTAAGTATGTGAAACATGATCTAAAGTAATGACCTATAATGAAGCATGTAAAAAACATTCCTTACCTAAGAGATGATCAAAATCAAAATACTAAGCTAAGTAAATATAGAGGAAATGAATGAATACACCTCATTGGGTACGTGAACCAATGCATGAACTTGATGATAACATATGTGTGTGAGTATGCATAGTGATCATATCATTAAATATATTAGACTGAGTTGATGTCTTGCTCAATCCTCATATAGGTGGCTCAAGAACTCAAAATAGTTTTTGAGTCCATCATTTCCCACCCTACTCGATGGATCTTTATTTGTGAATAAATTAGATAATATTATGTGTCTAACCCTCTCATGTGGGTGGATCAAGAAATCAAGTAGGTAAGGACTCCATAATTTCCCACTTATGTGAATTAGATGCATCTATAACCAAACTATGCAAAGTGATAAAAGTATATAAATGGGTATATATAAATGTGTATGTTATCTCCATGGCCACTCATGTACATTATGCAACTATGGGCCACTCAGGAATCCCAACCACTATAGATGGAGTAGTGCATCAATCTGGTGACAACCTAGAATGTGATATAAAGTATATACAATGTAGATAATGACATGAAGTTTTCCCTTCCATCTAATCAACTTGTGTGTAACTGAGTATATGGAAATCATGTTTCATGCACATACCCTCAATTTTATATTTGAGTATATTGATTATGAACTGAGTATGTAATAACTAAATATATGTCACTAAATTGAATGTGAGAGTGATATACCACAAATTATGGCCCCAAAAAATGAGTAACTAGAATGAATTTGAGCTAAAATGAGTGTATCTAATAAAAATCTAAACATAACTATCAAACCTATGATTATATCTATGTAAATTTATATTATACCTAGTGTACTAGTCTAGCTAATCTAGATTGTACTGAAGCTGGGGATACTAAATAGTAGCACCCTATAGTGAATAGGAGTGCCTTATGGCTATAGTGTCCCAATATAAGCACTAATATCTATCTGGTCTAAAATATGGGTGATTTGGAATACTTTTTGAGTCTCTATTTTTTCCTATGTCTACCTTATGTTTGATTTCTAAAACTGAGCTTGTGTGCTAAAATTTATTTGTGAATAGTAAAGTAGGAGCCTGATATTTGTCACAAACCCCTATGAATGCCTCTTCTTTTGAGGTTAGTTGTGGAACATGTGTAAGAACTATCTTCAAAAGAATTATCTCTATAGAATGTGTTAACTAGAGCATGTGCATGATATTCTAATAAAATATATAATCATAACATCAAAATGTAAAAGTATCTAAGCATAAGTAGATAATGTAGGATGTATTTTATAATCTAGCATTTCACAAGGGTGTTAATGTAGATATAATCAATGTGTAATAGTAAATATGAGTGGTTCCCTAGGGGGATGTGGCATGGTGTCCATTACAACACACAAATAGGAAGGGTAGATGTATTAGTTCCCTCATGGCATCAAAAGTTGGTGTGTGTGTAAAAATAAAATACAAGTTCATGGTAAATAATCATACATAAAATCACATGAGGCACAAAAAAATAGGCTAAGGGACCATAATACAATGGACATGGGAACATGTCACTAAATCTAAGAATGAAACCATACAAATAAATGTTCAAATGTCCACATACACAAAAAACAAGTAATTTGTCTTAATGACACATAGAAGAACATGTTTGAATGTCCACATATAAAATTAGGAAATTACACACATGTGACATGGACACATGTCCAAGGTATACAAATAGATAAGTCATATAGATCAAAAGAACCATGGCATATTCAAATGCCCTTGAAGATGGAAGAAGCATAGGAAACACTATCAAGTCTAATCTAGGAAATCTAGAAATGAAAGCATGTACAATTGTGTAGTAAAAATCTATGTAAATGCTAATATGTACATATGTTGAGTCTTAATAGTGATAGTCAATATAAAATATGAATAATAAGTAGATATGATCAATATCAAGATGTATCAATGCATAAAATAGAATGTATAAAATGTAAGGATAGAACTTGGTAATAACAATTGTGTATGAGATGACCTCGATTGGGTAGATGTATCAAATGTATAAATCTCTATTAATGTGTATGCCCCTAATGGGTAGTTGATAGCAAGTATAGATCTGTGTAGTGGATATAATTCTTTTATGTAATCTATAATCAGTCAACAAGAATAAGTGAAACATATGTGTATGATAAAATTAACTATACTATGATAGATAGAAATATGGAATATCTGATAAGTAGCAAAAATGTAAACATAGCAATGCATATAATGCAAATTTTGGATTTTCTAAATATTTGAATGTTTTTTTAATTTTGACATGGTATTTTTTTCTGTGTTTTTTTAGTATAATCTATGTAAAAAAAAATGAAAATAAACTATGTACAAGGAGTGAGAGAGAGAAGGAAAGTATGTACAAGGGTAAGAACCATACTAACCAATGAGTCTCATGACATACTCACTATGACCATGAGTTGTGTCAAATATGGAAAATATGATCATGTGTGTGGTGTGAAAGGGCAACTATGAGCCCATGATCTATTATGTTGGATAATCTATGTTTGAAACTACCTATGAAGTGATGCTATGATGATGTGGCACTAGTTGTGATGCCCTATGAATTGTATGAGTCTTAAGGACTCATCTGGTAGAAGAAGAGGCTATAGGTGATGTGGGTTCCCTATTCTTAGATCCCCTATAACCTAATAAAACTAATTTCATCATGAATTTAGTAGAGGAAGTTCCTCTATAATCTATGACATATCTCTAATATAGGGGTCTCTCTAGTAATGATTTCCAAGGGAAAGTATGCATATGTGTATATACCATAAGAGCAGAACTAGCCTACACAAATGACTTTGTTGAAAACTTGGTGTATACATAGGATTTTTATCCTTTGTTTTAATTGATAATCATGTAATATAATGGTGTTGTAACTATAATTAGTATATATGCTACAACTATAGCTAGAAACTATGTTGGAACTACCTCTAGGATGGGAAGAGGATACTCATACAAGACACCCTCAAAACTTAACCACATGATTATCATGTATATACTTCAAGAATTAGTGTACTATATATGGGATGGTGTAGAGATATTGTAACCTTGGCCTACCTAATAATATATTTAATACACCTAGACTAGGTCTTATTAGGAACTAAGTGGTTGTGTGTTGGTCCCACCTTTAATGGAAGCACAATCTCCCTGATGGAGCTTTGAACAAAGCTAATAAAACCAATAATAAATGTATCTATGGGGAATATATATTTCTCTATGTACCTTAAGTTTTTTAAGAGTGTCATGGTGCACATGCTTATGTTTGACTTATTATCAACCATAACACTATGAATAAGATGGTGGTATATGTATGCTCATATGAAGAGCACATGTAAATTTGTGTCATCATCGATAATGTCATAATTTGATAAGGTGATAAGTGGTCTAGGTGGAACTATAGTTTTATACATGCCATTAATGTTATGTAGTAGATGTGTCTTTTCTATAATAATGTTATAGGAAAATGGTGGTGGATACACTTGATATGTATAGTGAATGCCTTATGTGCCCCCTACCTCATTTATTGTATGATTTAGGAAAGGATCTAAAAATATCTTTAGTTCTTTATCTTCTATTTATTGTTATTTTAGTGCCTCTATGGGTGTTCCCACATCAATAATATTAGGCTTAATGAGATCTTGTATCTTATGCTTTAAGTTAATGCATCTTTTATCAGGTGGCCTGGTACCCTATGATACTCATAAAATGCATTTGAATCCTAACTATTTGGAAGAGGTCATGTTGTACCAACCTCTTTAGTAGGAGGTATAGATATGAAATTTCATTCCAATATTTATTATCTTGTGATGGTGACTCTACAATATTAGTGAAGACTTTGGCTGAGGAGTGGATAAAACCATTTTGGGAGATGGATCAGAAGCTATGTTGATTGTGGCCTTTTGATCACTTTTTTTCTATGGTCCCTAAATTTTATGGAGGTTTGTTTTGACTCTTAATAGTTGATTCTAATCCATTTATGTACTTGAGTTTTCCCATTAATAATAGATTAGCCTCTCTTTCTTTGAATGTGTGGCACAAATTAGTGAATGTAGGAAACTTCTTGAATAATATATATTCATGTAGTGCTAGTAATAAACTTTGTTTAAATATTTCTTGAAGTTATTTATCTACTATGGGGCTAGTCAATTTGTATAATATTGTATTCTATTGTATTACTTAATCTATGATAGGCTCATTTAACTTTTTCTTTAGTTGGGCCACTTATGTATATGATTTTTTTATCATTGATGTTGATAGAGAAGTGTGCTAAGAAAAAGTTAGCTAATTTATTGAATTCCATGATAGATTGATTTGGTTTATCATAGAATTGTAGGGCATAATCCTCAAGGTTACATGGGAATAAATTCATAATAAGCCAATAATTAGACACATAATCTAAGCATATTTCATGAAAGGATTTTAGGTGATGCTCTGGGTCACCCTTTCCATCAGATAATGTGAGCTTGGGTGCCATAAAATGGGATGGAAAAAGAGTTTCCATTATGTGATGTGGCAAAGGTTTATGCAAGATAATATTGGAATCCAAGGCATGTGATGGACTAGTTGTTCCCTTCTTGATATGTAATACCTTAGACTACATAATATGAATATCATACACAAAGGATTTTGCATCTAGAGTGGAAGAATAAGCCATAAGTGGTGTAACTATCACTGATGTTTGAATATCAATCTCGGGTAATGTTATCTGAGTTGGTTGAGTTGGCCCCACTAGAGGTGTAACAATATTATTAATGAGAGGGGTTGAAGATTGACCATTTTTTATCTTTTAGAGGTCTTCTTGAATAATGTTTATGAAATAATCTTGTATATTTTTATGTTTGGACACAAAGTCTTGTAACTATTGGTTATTGGTTTCATCCAATCTATTGTTAAATTCTTCCATTGTAGGTTGAAAAGTAAGAAAACAAGTTTTGTATATTTTGAACCTTTTAATAATAGTAATCTATGGAAGGATGAAAAACTTTAGATATTGTAACACATATAATATGTTTAGAATTAAAATTTGAGTATAGATTAAAATGATACAAACCCTAAGTGTGTATAGGTTTAGGGTTTTTTGAATTTAGGGTTTTTTTTGCAAAAAATTAAATTACATGTAAATAAAATTGAAACCCAAATATGATAATTATTTAATTTATCTAGGTTGTCTAAAAAATCAAAAAAATAGAAGTATGTAACACTAAATTATTGCACAAATATATGTATTAATGAAAGCTACAATTTGGAGCAATATTTGAAGTAAGTTGAGTTCACCAAATGATTTAACCTTTTAGGGTTTTACATGTGTAATACCTATGTTTGGTTAAAGGGCTGAGATGTCTAGATCAATTAAATAATATGAAATAATTAAGCACTAATTTTATATGTATTTTTAACTTCTTTAACTTCTTAAAAATAGTAATAAGTATTAATAAATAGAGACTTATCTAAAAAGTGACTATCATGGATGATTTGTGTTCTAAAAACTAGGTTTTAAACAATTTTGAGTGTCATCAATAAGTTCTTAGGATCTCTTTGCTCATTAGATAGTAGTTCCCCACCTAGATAGTAGCACTATACTACTATAGTGTTCTCAAATTTGTGCTAGTGTCCTCTTTGCAGGATTATTCCTATTTTTTGGAAGCACTTGTATATGTGTTTTTAGGTCATGTTTATGCACACACAAAATCTATAACTCTATGTTGTGCTTGAAAACCTTAATTTAGTGTGAAAACCCTAATCCTCCTTTTGATTATTATATGATCAGTAAATATGTGTTCATTATCAGGATAGACTAGACATCCTCAACACCCCACTATGAAGAGAGTTTCCTACATACAAATACTTTGAAGAAGGATCAAGCTCGATGTAGTTCTCCCACCTAGTGTTTGGTGCAAGTGTAAGTCAATGTTATAATGAGAGTGGGATTGGATGCCTTGAGTGTGTTTGAGTTTTGAAATCTTTAAAATCTAGGTGTATGACTATTGTAGATGGTAGTATGCAGAAGTAGGGTAGAATAGGAATCAAATACCTTATTTTTTTTAACTTGTTTTTTGTTTAAATAGGATTTTGCATCTATTTTGCATCTAGTGAATAAATTTCAAATAGACTTGTATTTATAGATATTTGTATCTTGTGTGGATAATAAAATGTGCTTATGCTATTAGCCATGGGAGGGGCACACATTTGGAAAAGTATATGTTTTAGAGAGTTAGGTCTAAGGATAATAACACTCATTTGGGGACACTGGCACCATGTGGTTGTAGTTTCCAAAATGTGGCACTAATGTCCACCTAGTATACTACTAGTAAAATTGGGTTAGGATCTAGGAGAGCTATCTTGGGACTAAGTTTGAGTTAAATATAGATGTATGTGGTTTTCACAATGACTATAAAAGTGTGGCAAAGGCTCTAGGATAGGTCTAGGAATAATCTAGGAATAGTATAACCCAATAAACACTCTTAGCATCTAATTAACACTTTTAGGTGATTACACAAACATTATCTTATCAAAACCTAAACCTTCCTTTACTTATTTGATAATTAAAATTAGTATGTAGCTATATCTTATACTATTTTATGCGAATAATTAAAATGTGTGTGTGTACATACATACATACACACACAGAGAAACAGACACACACACACACACACACACACACACACACACACACACACATACATGGAATGGTAAAAGGTAGCACAATCCTCATAGATAATACTAAAATAACTTGTGTCTATGCCAAAAGAAATGTCCTGAACAACCATAGAAGGATCACAAAGGTTTTAAATTTGATCTATCATAAGTATGTAGTCGATGTTGTAATATCCACTAATATATGTTGATTCTAAAACTAAATCTGACTCAAGGGGATCTAAATCCAATATTGAGACTAACTTTGATTATGCTTCTAATACTAAATCTGATATCAGTTCCATAATAGAACCCAACTTTGATATTGGTTTTATAATGGAACCTGATTCTAATATGATCCATAAAAAGGATATATTGGATTGCATTGTTCACAAGTACCTTATTCACCTTTCACTTGGAAATGAAGGATTTAGGATAAATTAATGTTTAGAAATGGGGGACTTTGGGCAATAGGTAAATAATGGGTTGTTGTTCAATAATAATGGGTTCTTCAAAGATGGGCTCATCTTTGTTAAAATATGTCCAGACATTTATCGTATATAACATTTTTTAAGCTTTTAATATAAAACTATTGAAATCCAAAATATTCCCTATAAATCCATACATTTATCATATATGTATATGTGTGTGTGTGTGTGTGCGCGTGCGCGCGCACGTGTGTGTGCATGTGTGTGTGTGTGTGTGTGTGTGTGTGTGTGTGTGTGTGTGTGTGTGTGTGTGTGTGTGTGTGTGTGTGTGTGTGTGTGTGTGTGTGTGTGTGTGTGTGTGCACGTGCATGCATGTATGTATGTATGTACACACACACACACAAGCATATACACTCAAAAAGATGGGTTCATCTTTGTTAAAATATGTCCAGACATTTATCCTATATAAGGTTTTTTAAGGGTTTTATATAAAACTATTGAAATCCAAAATATTCCTTGTAAATGTGTGTGTGTGTGTGTGTGTGTGTGTGTGTGTGTGTGTGTGTGTGTGTGTGTGTGTGTGTGTGTGTGTGTGTGTCTAGACATTTATCCTATATAAAGTTTTTTAGGGTTTTTGTATATGTATATGTGCACACACACACACACACACACACACACACACACACACACATATTAGGGTTTGCATAAATTCTCTATCAATTATTGTCTATGATTTGGAATAACTAATTTATAAATGGATTTTCATATTAATATTTTTTATTAACTTTATTAATGTTAATTGGTTTTATGAACCTCTATGAAACCATTATGCAAATTAAACTATGAATTTATGAGTTATGTATTAAGATGGACCTATTTTTATGCATTATAAACATATAGAGTATAAGATGTTTATTTAAAACATGTATTTGTATTTAATTATGTAAATTTTTTTATAATTAATTATTACCCATTTTTGGTCATTTAGGGGATATGGACAAAAGACACCCAAAAATTTATCGTTAGGTGAGTTTTACGACTAAACACAGACACACACACACACACACACACACACACACACACACACACACACACACACACACACACACACACACACACACACACACACACACACACACACACACACACACACACACACACACACACACACACACAAAAGCAAGCCATCTAATGAAAATATTGGGAGTCATTTCTGCTCTTTGAAATTCTTTGTTCCTTCTTCCACATCCCCCTTAACTCCTATATTTTCCCTCTTATTATTATATTTCCATTTATATTCCATGTTATTCACGCCCTTGAGTTTATCTTGATACTTTTTTAGTTATTCATTACAAGACTTAATTTCGTTAATGCATATTCATTCATTATTTCGTTAGTTCAAGGTTAGATATCCCTAATTTTGCATGGTGGCTACCTGTCAAACCCTACAACTCAACTTCCCACCAAATGGAAATTTCAACAACATAATCATATAAAAATATATAAATTTTCTTCCCAAATATTTCTAAAATCATCAAACTTCTTTTTGGTTCAAATAGTTAATGGCAATTATACCACTATAACCTTCCAAACCAACATATAAACCTATTTTCCCTTAGTCATAAAACTCACCTAATGATAAATTTTTGGGTGTCTTTTGTCCATATCCCCTAAATGACCAAAAATGGGTAATAATTAATTATTAAAAAAATTACATAATTAAATACAAATACATGTTTTAAATAAACATCTTGTACTCTATATGTTTATAATGCATAAAAATAGGTCCATCTTAATACATAACTCATAAATTCATAGTTTAATTTGTATAATGGTTTCATAGAGGTTCTTAAAACCAATTAAAATTAATAAAGTTAATAAAAAATATTAATATGAAAATCCATTTATAAATATTAACCATAGTGATAGATAGTAAAAGTAAGATTGAACACATCCATGTATACTAATTCAGTTTAGCATATAATAGTTTGATTGTTTGTGAGTGTCTGTTCAGGTTTAGTTTCACTCTTTTAATCCTAAAAGTCAATATATACATCTTCCTCCCCTATGATAATCTCCCTCTATTCTAATCTTTGAGGGTGGGATAGTTATATAAGCACCTTGAACAATAAAAATAGTAGTTAGTCTGAGCTTGTAAAAAAATAATAAATACTTAGAATGTATATACATTAAATTAATTATTGTAATACAAATCAATTCTAAAAATGAAATCATATCCACATAAGATTCTAATACACCAAAATATATCATATCTAGATATATGTACAAATGTCCACTAATAACACTATATCATGAAAGAAAATATAACATTTTGGATACCAAATGGTATAGATGTCTAGATATATCATCAAAATTAGAAAAATATTAATCATTATTTTATTTCATTACCTAATTAAAATTTAGTATTCTAAGAGTAGGATAGGATGTAGCAAGGTACCCTCTAGTCTCATAGATAGTTTGTCAATGACACAAAACCACATAAAGAAAAAAGATAACTAGCTCACTCCTAGGGATACTGCTAGAGTTTCTGGAGGATGAAGTGATCATGGGTATTGTGAAGGCCTTAAAACAACCAACTAATATGTATCTAGTGACTAGGTCAAAAATACGTTTTGTCTTATGTTGCTTTATTTTTTATGTGGAAACTAAAAAACCATTCCTTAGAATAACTATTCTTATATCTAAATATAAGAGATGGAGATAGGAATATTAGTATTAAATGGAAGATGAAATATGAAATACATGCAATGTGTTAGGTCATGAACCCAAATATTTTCCAAGTAACAAGTCAAGTAGGTAATATCTTCATACCCACACACAAATGGCTAAGCCCAAATGGATAAGGATATAAGACCAAGATACAATTAAAAAAGGGAAAGTATCAGAGTTCTTGTTCTAAGTGTATCATCCAGTTAAGAGTTTCTTGAGGGAAAAATGTGAAAACATCAAGGACACCACACTAAAATACCTTAGTAGGAATTAAAAAAACATAAAATATCCTAAATTAAACCTTAAAAATAATAAGGAAGAAGATCCAATGTTGATAATGAATTTAGGGGGATCATAATTCCATTTTTACAGGTCAATCTTGATAAAAAAAACTAATATTTTAAAGATTTTTCTAGATCGATCAGTGTCTTCCAAGATAATTCCAAATATTACTAATCTTGGTATATCCCCATAATAAGAGGAGGTCATTTAAATAGGACATGTTGTAAGGGAAGAAGGAGCTACACCATTACCTTAACTTTTGAACAAGAAGGAGGAAATGGCTCAGAAGATTTTGGGAAGGAGGTTTCCACCCCAATTAGAGACAATCCTAAAATGGATTCTATTAAGACTAAGGATGGTCATATTATAAATGCCAAGATACTTGGAGAGGGGATGAAATATATAGATGAAGAACAGTGGATACCAAGTTAGGAACTTGAGAATTAGTATGAAAAAGGTGGAATTGGGAGAGGGTCCTAAACCAAAATTTAATTTAGGAGGACAAAAAGTAACATGGTAATGTCAAATGAGATATCATAAGGATATCAAAAAAACTTTTGGTAAGGTAAGATTTCCTAGATTTATTAAAAATGGTAATTTCATGTGATTTAAAAGGTATGAACAATCCCAACAAATAAAAGTTAATAAGGAATTTAGGATTGATGCATAAATTGAGTATTCTAATCTTAAAAGAGACTAATTTTTTTGATGATATTTTTTGAAAGTTCCAAGGATAGGATTTGCAAGATATATTATTACATAAGCGTAGGAGAATCAAGTACCTTTAATGTTATAGAAACGTTTTGGGATCCCCAAGAATTAGAAGGGTATTCTTTTTGTTAAACAATAATCATATTGCAATGGTGTTTTGGGATGAAGTGAATAATTATCATTGGAATCTTTCCAACGTCTATGCTCCTAACATGAAAACTAGAAAGAAGAAATTATGGGAGAACCTAAGTGGGCTTAATAAATATTGAGATAACTAAATATGGATTTTGGATACATATTTAAATATCCCATTGTCCCCAATGGAAAATAAATGTGAAAATCAGGATGACAATGATAGTATGGTTGACCTAAAATAAATCATAATGCATAAAGGTTTGTTGTATGTAGAACTATACAAAGCCAAAATTCACTTTCATTAATAAGATAATTGGCAAAATTAATAGCCAAGTTAAGATTTATATATTTTTCCTTTTGATGGATTCAGATTTGAATAATTACTACAATATGTCAACCTTTCCAAGGGTTGGATTAGATCATAACCCAATTGTGTTTCACGAGGATGTGACCAAGATCAAGCATATGCCTTTTAAGTTCTAAAAAATGTGGTTATATAAAATATATATTTTAAATTCAATAAAATTATAGTGGTAGGAGGAAGTCCAAGGCTATAACATGTTTTTAGGTTTTTTCTAGCCTGTAATCTCAATCTTGTCAAACAAAAACTTAAAATCTGAAATAAAGATGTGTTTGGAAGCATTTTCTAGAAAAATCAAACCTTTATGGAAATTCTATATGATTTGGAGAGAGAAGTGAAAATTAATGGGATGATCCAAGATAGCTTATATAAAGATAAATGTATTGCCAATGGCCTTCACAACCTAGAAGCTAAGGAAAAAACTCACTAGAGAGAGAAATATAGAAACATTTGGTTAAAGAAAGTAGATATAAACACCAAGTTTTTCATCATTCAACTAGAAAAAATAATAATAAAATTAGGATAAAATAACTCATAAGGGAAGATGAAAGTGAGAGTAAGAAGGAAAAGAACGTGATTAATGAAATTATTATATATTTTAAGAATATTCTTAATAAAAAGGCCAACTCCAGCCTTGGTATTAAGGATGATTTTACAAAAACATTTAAAAAATGGATAGATCAAAAGGATAAAAATTATTTTTTTCAAACAACCAAGCCCTAATGAATTCAAATTTACAATCTCATCTATGGAAGGAGAAAAATATCCAAGTCTAGATGGATTTCTTCCCATCTTCTTTCAACACTTTTGAGATATTATTCATATCACAATTATGGTGATTGTTATAGAAATTTTTAAAATAGGTAGTATCCTAAAGGAACTTAATAATAATTTTATTGCTGTCTTTCCTAAAAAAGAGGTGTGAATCATCTAAATGTCTTTAGGATGATCATCTTGTGTAATAATTTTTAAAAAAATTATGTTAAAAAAATTATTCTTAGAATGCATCTTATCCTACCTAATATTATGTTAGACTAACATGGGGTATTTATTCATGGGATGCAACTTATAAATGTTATAATTATCATTTAGGAATCCATTCATTCATTGAGCAATCCTAAATAGTGGGTATGTTTCTCAATATGGATTTACAAAAGGCATATGATAGAGTCTATTCACAACTCTTTAAAAAAGACATTTAGATATGGAAGATAATAAAGTTTATAGCATTCTAAAAAATATATATTGCCTATATCATTATAAAGACATTGTTAAAACTAAGAGATAGCTAATGAACATATAGATATAACATAAGTGATCCTTTAGATAGTGGGAAAGATCTAAAAATAAGAGGAACAACCAAGGTCTATATTTTCCAAGTGTACAAGATTGAGGTGCTATATAATTCATAAATAGTGTCTACACATGGTACTTTTAAGATAATTTAATAATAATGTAAGAAGTATGAGGCTAACAAGGAAATTTATTGACCATGTAATAAATGTGTAAGAGTGTTACAACCAACTTAGACTAACCTAGATAATTAACACAATTTTTTCAATACTTAAACTAAAATATCCAATTGCTACACATTTATTGAGGGTATACAAACATAATGAAATCATTTTTAATGATTATTTTATTGTACTATCACACTTATAATACTATTTATTTAGTGTTATATTCATATAAAATCATCAATTTCTTAATTCTAATTAATTCTAGTGAATTACATATAAAATCCAATGTATACATCAAACCTTTTAGGCCTCCTATGAATAGACTATATAAAATATACAATGGTATAGATAGCCTTATCCAAAAAAGTTCAACGTGGAAAAATAGTTGACACTAAATAATACCATTATCCTCAACTAAAATACATAAAAAAATCATATATAAATTATACAATAGTACTTCTGATATTTATAAGTTAGCTCTTGATCAATTTAGTATCCATGAGTAGCTTCAAATATAAGTTTGTATTGGTTATAAAGAGGGAGAGTGTCATCTGGGTGTTTTTCCTCCAAACATAGATGCACTTCCCCCACACACCTCCCCACTAGGAGTGGATCTTCTCTTTAATTAAGGGGAATATAATGATGATGTGAGAATTTACAACCATTTAAGAATATGTGAGTGTATAATCACTAATACATGTAGCTAGTCAAAAATTCCATATGCCTCCATCATTTATGACTACCAAGAAAACATGTAAACTATACAATATAGTAGATGTATAATGTATACAACTACACTAATTTTTCCAAAAAATTTGTATAGTTTTATTAGATAAAATAATCTAGGTCATTATCTACATGAGCACTATTTTATACTATAGTAAATAGTTTTTAGTACAATTCTTGTGTAATTAATGATGAGTGAATGGTAAATCAGATTCCTTCCTATCACTCATCATCCATTATAAAATGATATGAAATCTTAATTACTAATAAAAATAAAATATTATTCTTAATGAAATCACACAAAATAGTCCACCTAGTAGTCATAATTTATATAGAGATTGATAAGCGAGTTATATGGGCGTCTTATTCACCTCCATGAACAACTATATCAATTTTGATCTATGAATAAAAACTACTCCACACTATTAATATTTTCAACAATATTTATTAAATTTACATTTTTAAATTCAATAATACTCTTTAAGACCTTACCATGTAGAACCATGTTCCATATAAGTTCATCTATTCAACAATAAACACATATATGCTCGTCATTAAAATTATATGCATTATAGTATGGTTTCAAAAATATATTCTACCAAAAGTAATCAATTTAATGAATTTTTTCATTTAGAATTATTTCTTTAATACTTTTTTAAATAGTACATCCTTACTTTGTCTAGTAGTATCAAAATTTTAAACAATAACTTCTAACAAGGATATGTCAAAAATCCTTATAAGCATATTCACAATATTAAATAAACTCATGTCATCCTCAAGATTAATTTCCTAAAATAATTATTTTAGTCAATAAATTTTCCTCTATACAAATCATCATTAAAATAACCCAACACAAGATAATATAGGGTTATATGTGGTTTTAGCAACCACCTACAAGTCTATCACTTAATAATAAATTACTTAACCTAAATAGTTTTGTCTTATCGATCCATGTTTCAAGATAGTATTGATTATAATTTATTATAAAATTATTAATTACTATTAATTTTTTATAAATATTGACCACTTTCATTATTTTAGTTTTAACCACCACTTAAAACCAAGCATGTTCTAATATTAATAATACAGGTTTGTAGTTTTAGTTAACAAATATATTTTCCCAAGTATTTATGGATTTTAACCATGAACACGGAAGAACATGGTAATGGATGTTAATTTTAACTACTTATTCACCCTTATATGCTTATGGTTGTGATTAGTCTTACACCCATAGTTATATAAAGAATGATTACTTCTTATATGCCATTATCGGATAACCAAGCTTTAAAATATATGAATAACAAATAAAACACCAAAGAATATGTATATTTGAAGCCAATGAAAACTCATAAACCATAATAAGGGAATGTAAACAACTAAGATAAAGTTTAAGGCCTTTTAGATAGACTACAACCACTATGAATTAAACCTTCAATATTAAATCTACCATTTTAGAAAGAAGTGAGCTATAGTCTAAAACCAAATAAACTAGTGTATGCTACAACCAAACCAAGAAACTCATAAATTCTATAGTCAAAACCTAAAAAAATAGTGTTTGTTAGCCTTTTTTAGGACTCAAATGATTCTCCAAATGTTATACTTGTTTAAGACTCTAAATGGTATAGTTGTTTTAGGGTTCTAAATGATGTTTTGTTGGTAAAATTATAGATAAAATAACATTTTTAGATACTAAATCTGAATTATATGGAGTCTCAGTCTTGTATAGTGTGAAATTACTTCTCATGGCTGTACCCTTTAGTTCATATACCTTCCCATTGCCTAAAGGTTTATATCCACTATCTATTATGACAATATCTTATCTATTAGCTCAACAATATGTTATTATGATGACCAAGTCTTCTATACTATGAAAAAATTTATGAACTTAGTTATTATCATCCTTTAAAAGTTTGGGACGTATACCTATTTTATATCTTCCTAAACACTTGCATCTCGGCTAGATATCTACATCGATGCAAGTGTCTTGTGCCAAACTAAGTATCTAATTCTATAAATTCATCAAATTTATAATTTTAATGCATCCTTATGACCCACCTAAGTGATTTAATGTGATATATTTCCTAAAAGGATTGGTATATATGCATGGCCAATCCTTATTCCTTGCCTAAAAATACCTAGAAACTCACAGGGTAACTTAACAAAAAAACTCAATCAATCCAAGATTCCATATTATTTCCTATTGCAATATCAATCATAGGAGAAATCCATCTATAGTTTTGAAATATTTAAGGAGAATCCCATAGTTTATATTTTCCATGTTACAATCTAGGTCACTCTATGTACATGCTTATGACACATTGCACCCTTATACACTCACAATACAACACATAGTAGAGAACTACATAATTTTGAGGCCATATTTATATTATTGGATATGTAGGTACTTCCTATTGATATAGGATTCCTTTGGGAAGAAAGACATTATGTGACCACTAACGCATTTTACCATAATCACTCTAAGGGTGAGGAAGCTAGGGTTTGATCATTTGAAAAAGAGAGACAAATTATTTTTGAAATATAAACACATTATATCAAAAATGACATAAACCCCATAATGTTCCATGTGATTTCACCAAGATATAGTCACTATTCCATATTGAAAACCTACATCCAACTGAGATAGCTATGTTGATGAAATCATCTAAGGCCATAAAGTAAAAAATTATATAATATGACAATTGAACCAAAATCCAAATCTAGTATACTTATATCTTGTTTTATATCATATCTTTATTTTTATAGTAAACTAGCTAATTACTAATGTTCTTCATTTATTACAATATCAATCAATAGTTATATTTTCCATTTTTATTATATCTCAGCATTCAAATACAAAATATTGTTTATCTAAGTTTAAAAATTATTTTTTTATACTATAGATATATTTATCACCTTGTGCTTACTCATTTATGTATTATTAACCATATATAATATTAATCCATCTCAATTTATGGTTAAATAATTGGTGAACCTGAACTATGACATAGATTGTCACATAAGTGTTTCATAATCTATGTTCTTCACCTTTTTTACCTAGTTTTTTTTTTTTTTTTTTTACTTTATTTCCTTCATCATGGATGATATATATGGTTTTGATGACTATTATTATGAAATTTTATATCTCTCTATCATGTAAGGAGTAAAAACTAATTATTTTTATCTTTTTCCTAATGCCCAAACATATCATCTCAAATCTTTGAATGGTGGTAGCTACCATCCCTCTAACTAGGTCCATGCCACCACCATCCCAAGAGATGATTTAGACAATATTAAATAAGAAAAAAATATTTACAATTACCTACTACAACCAAATTGACTACACATGAGTAAAATTTTCCTTCACTCAGTCATGCTAGCTTTCATTAAATTCATAAGGATATCATGACTGATTTACAAAGTAGTCAAAAAGGAGATTTAATTACAAGCATATTGATTCAAACTCTTATCATACTCACATTTCCAAATAAAATCCCTCTTATTGAGTTTGATGTTTTAATTTTTCATTCATTTTATACTAATTTTTTTTAAAAGGCAAATAAAGATACCATGAAATCTTTGTTCGATAACATTAATCCACCAAAGAGAAGGGATAATTACAAACCTAAAGTGGCAAAAGACTCTAGTGTTCCAAAAAAATATCCTTTACCAAAGACACATAAAATTACAATTTCTCTATTATTATATAAAGTAGATGAATTATCAAAGGATGCACCAAATTTTTTAAAACTTCAAGATATAATACCATTACCAATGTATCCTCAATCAGGGATGTCAAGATTGCACTTATTACTCATGAGGATGTTAATACTAATATGCCTAAAGTTAAAAGAGGTGGTGGATTAAAACCAATGATAACATCTTTTTTAAACATCACCATTCCTAATGATGATACCATATCCATGATGAGTGCTATTGGAGAACTTCAAAGACAATTTTATATAGTCAAATACAAAGGCCTACCATAATTCTAACACAAATACTACCCCATTCCATAATCAAATAATTTCATAATGTATACTTGACTATCCTTATCCACCATGTTTTAAACTAGAAAAATCATCACTTTCTCTCATCAAAAAATCCCTTTGATCACATGATTGAGTGTGTACATTACTTTATTCAATGGGCTAAATATGATAAACTATTACAAAAAGCCTTTCATATGAGCCTCATTGATGAATCTCACAATTGGTTATATAACTTATCTAAAGGGTCATTACTTTTTCACATTTAGAGGATGTATTATTATTTTATTTCAACATACACAATGTGCCTAGACTTCCATTAGAACATTTTCAAATTTTCAAATAACATGATGATGAATCCCTTAAATATTATGCTATTTGATTTAAAATTACATCATATGCCTTAGCATTTATACCCTTAGATTTGGAATTACAATTCATCTTTAGTTGAGGTTTTATTTTCCTATTAATGTAAAGAGAATTACATAAACAATATGAATCATTAACCTACTTATACTAAAATGTTCATAGATATGTGATGTTCATACTCATGAATATAAACAAACTTAAAATATCTCCTTCCAAATACAAAATTTTTATTCCACATATAAATGAGGAAGATAAGGTACCAAATGAACATTATGAGAAAATTTGTGGTGTTCCTCATATTTATATTGGATCTTTAAAAGCATTACTAAATATGGGACTAATATAGGATACACATTCACAAAAACCTCCTCTAGTTTTATAAATAAATAATCTTGCATGCCAACAAAATATAACAATCACATTATTCATGGATGGTGACTAATTTTGGCATAACCATGTTGATCCGATAAAATCAAAAACCACTTGAAATTTAATATGGTTTCAACAACTTGGATTTGATCTAAAATACTTAAAACATAAAGGAATTTGGAAAGAATTATTAGGAAACATAACAATACTAATTATTTTTAGTCTTAAAGTGATTCAAACAAAGGTTTGGGTTATTCCAAAAGAAATTAAGTATGTATTCATAATAGGATTTGTTTGGTTATACTAGATGGAATTAAAAATTGATCAAAATCAAAAAGGCATATCCTTCTCTTATGAGGTAAAAATGATCCATATTCCACATGATTTAAATCATTCTTCTACTTCACAAGTAAATAGTGAGGAGAAATGGGCCATGTAATTCTTTCAACTATCCAACCATGATCCAAATAATAAAAATTATACAACCTACAGGAAAAACATTTCAAATATGCCAAAAATACCAAAAAATAAATTATCCACAAATACCAATAAAATATAATACTAAGAAAAACAAAAACATTTCTAACATCTACATGTTTTTCCTAGATCCTTGGCATATATGTTGTTAGTTCCATGTCGGTAAAAAGCATATCAATCCTTTTTATATACACATATTTCATGTATCTTTTGAGTGTGATATAGGCATACCCACACACATTATCTATGTACTTTTGGATGTTGATCCTTACCTCTACTCATGACATATGGACATTTTGGGCATATGCTTATTTGATCATGATACATGTAGGTTACATTATTCAATTATAATTTTCCATTATCACATTTGAGCTTATAAACTTACACATGACTTTATCTATGCTTATATATTTCATAGTGTACTTGATATGCTATGCACTTAAAAAAATTAATAACACACATATATAGGGACTAGTATGATATGTTTATGTTAGTTTATTATATTCTATGTTTTTAATTTATACACTTATTTATGTGTCTTTCATTACTTTGTATTATCTTTCTTGTTTAAGCATTTGAATATGATCCATAATTTACATCCCCCATGCCTTTGTTCCCTAAATTCGGCATTTGAATATGTCATTGTTTATTGTATGGTCATTTTAATATGGCATTTCTTGCCTTGTCAACATTTGACTAAGTCATGTCCCTTCGATTATGCAACATTTGAACATGCATCCTTTTTTAGGTCTCTTTGGACCATTATCTACTGATTTGTGTTGATAATTTGTGCCAAAAATATCAAAACATCTTATGTCTTAAGCGAGACCCATAAATGTTTTGAGGAAAATATTTAAAATGCCAAAATACCTTTTTCCCCAAGACCCAAATGGAAACTAAAGATTTTTGTGTAGTTTGTAACTTTGCAACATTGTAAAGTTCATTGAAACCTCCACTTTCTCGCTTACCCAATACCTAGTGGGAATTGAAATATGCATTTCACATGTAAACTTTTCAAAGTTATAAACTATAATTTGGGATCTACTTTCCACTCTTCATTAATACCTAGAGGGAATCAGAACTTGTGCCACACTTTTCAACTTTGAAAATTTTTAAAGTTCAATGAAGACTCTACTTCTCACCTTTCACCATGACCTAGTGCGAAATATAAATCTCACTACACTTTATAACTTTGAAAAGTTTAAAATGTAACTAGGATCATTATACCTACCTCCAAAGCATTTCTTTCCTCCAACAATGCCCTAATTTAAAAGTAAAGAATAAAAAACAAATTACAAATTTACAAACTTGAAAAATTAGAAAGTGACTTTGTAGACCTACTTTCCCACAATTGATCCATCTACCATCATTAATAAAAATGCTTTACATTAATTAAGTGGTTTATTAATATAAAGTTTATGTTTTGCATCATTATCAACACTATAAACTAGATTTAAAGCTCCACTACCAAGTGAAATCATGAACCAAACCTCTAAGATGAGAAATGTTGCTAACCAAAGTTCATTAATCACCATTGTCAAGCAAAACAAATGACATACACTAGATATATCCATTCCATAATCCCACATGAATTCTTAGCATTCATCTAGGTCACCTACTCTTTTCTTAGTCCATACCATTGTTCTTTCTTAGAAAATTTAAGTTTTATTTAATAGTACCTATGTTTTTATCTTTGAAATTATCAAAAGAATATCATCATTGACATTGATACTCACATTTTTCCTATTTTTATCATTCATGTGCTAAACATTCACTACTACCAGTCTAGATTATTATATTTCTTTAGATCTTTTCTAAAGAAATCTAGATTTTTTTCAATACTACTAAAAACATAGAATATTCCTAAAATACCCCCTACATAATTACAAGGAAGAAATCCCTCTTGCTATTACTAACTAGAACCTTGAAAATACTAAACCTTAAAAAAACACATAAAAACCCCATTTAAAGTTAGGCATAAATTCCCTTTGCTTTAACACTCTAATTTCCCATTGAAAGTCCAACTTGAATTTGCAAACCATTTTCTTGGTGGACATTTTGTTAGGTTTTACAAGTGAAATTACAAGTTAAAACCCCATTAGACCATTTTCTCAAACTTTACACCTATTTTTGCACATTATATTACCTCTGGAACTAAACCCCTACATAAACATAATAGTTCTCCACATAGTTGAAAGTGAAAAAATAACCTATAATTGCAAGCCCAAATCTTGATTAGTTCTATAGTTGGTTTCTCGCACCCATTTTACCTAGTGTGCATGTCTAAAAAAGAGATGAAGTTAAATTCAAAGGGACATAGTGTACCATCCATCCTAGATTCAAAAAATGAGAACTAACATAGACTTGGGTCACATAGACCTAACATACTTCTAAAATAGAGTTAATGTAAAATTCAAGAATGATTAGATTCAAAGCATCTATGATATTGATTTGCCTCAATATACAACCTTCCCACTCTCAATACAAATCCTTGAGATTGTGCTCACCATGGCTAAACATTGTGATGCTAAGAAGAGATAAGTAATGAATGATAAAAGGGAGAAGATTCTAAATCTTGATCCAAATTTTATTGATACTATTTTATTGATCCCATAATTTGAAATATACATAGATATTACCCCTAATTCCTAAAAAAGTTATATCAAGATAATAAATTAGCCTATTTATTATTTTTAAACAAATTATGGTTAAAAATTACTAGATATACAACCACAAGAATACCTAAGACCTTGGCTAAGATAAATTTCAAGCATGAAGTAGGAGATATCATTATACTCTTGAAAAGAGTTATAAGGAGATCAAATGCAATTAATTATCAAGAGTAGATGTACCTATATATATGATTAATCCATCAAAACAAACAATATATTCACTAAGCCTAATTGATCAATGATTCTAATCATAAATAGCTACTGGAGGTTCAAACTATAGGCAAACTTTATATGACCTCCTACCTTGTCTATATTTTATCAAAAGGGAGGGAATTCACAAGATTAAACATAGTGTCATATCACATAAACAAATATTATAAATACTACCATGATCTCACCTTATAGGGGATCAATCAAAAATTTAGAAGTGTTAATGATGCTTTTATCTACTACATCATAATCGTGTTTGGAAAAGAACTATGAAGGACAAGATTTTACGATTCTACAACATAAATTATATATTGGGGGTCATACTTAATTCAATTTCCTATATATTTATACATTAGAGTGGGTGACTTAAGTGGGTGTCTTTTTACACACTTCTTATATATGTAAGTGAAAAATGGGCCTTAATGGAACTTTGGAGGAAACTAGTGGAAACCCACAAGTTCTTATCAAGCAGACACAAGATAGGGATGCACTTCCCTAACAGTATAGGGAGATAAACCTTCCATTCTCTTTCTAAGGCTAAATTTGTAGATGTAAAGATGACTCAGATGACCTTGAGAGATCTCAATGTTAGGTCCTTTAATGACATAACTAGTTATGTTACTAGTATAGTGGGTTCCTCATATTCCCACATTTATTTTTATGAATGTTATTGAGAAGATATGTAGGATGAAGAAGAGGTTAGGTTGAGATATTATTCTAAAATGATGCTAGAAAAAATTAAAAATTATTATATGGCATCAATTTTAGAAGATTTTAAAGATGAGTAAAAGCTTGTGGATAGGGTATATTATCATAATCAAGTCTACCTCCAACCTCTTCTTCAAGTTAGGTGTTCTACACATGAATCCTTTTCCTTATTAGATAAACAATTCATGTTATAAATATAACATTGAATTGCTAAAGATCAAGAGAGTTAAAATAACCAAAGAGATCCTAAAAATCATATCACACACACACACACACACACACACACACACACACACACACACACACACACACACACACACACACACACACACACATAATGAGAATTAAATGATAAGGGTGTGGTGGCATCAGTAGTAAAAGGTTTCATCAATAGAATTCAAGTAGATTAGGTAGTGGGGCTAGTTGTCTCACACAAGAAAAATCAAAAGTATAAATAAATAAGGGATTCATCTAGTACCCAAGTGTCATCAACCCATCCATTGGATCAAGCACTACCATTTTCTACTGGAGACATAACTTCTATAACCCTCTTCCTATCTCTACTATCTACCCAACATAAGTAATTTCTCCTTCATATAACTAAGTAGTGCAAGTGATTCTCTTAATAAAGAGTCAATCAGTGTAGTTGGTTATCCCAACTCCACCTCTACCTCCCTCTTCCACAATCACTTCCACCCCATTGATCACCAATACCACCTAGAAATACATAGATATGGACTCAATCATTCTAAATGCAGTCCCACTAACCATCATAGCCACTAGGATGGAAACACCCCCATCTTCATCTTCTATTACACTTACCATTTCATCCACTCTAGTACTTCCCACTACATTTATTGATTATTTGTCCACCTTGTACTCCACCCTTTCATAGTTTCCCTTATTCTGACCATACATGCATACCTCTCTACTTTTATCACTTTCAACTTCCACATCCTTGGTAAGTATATCCACTTCACCCATCTAAGTATCCTTACCTTTTTCCACTCTTACATTAACCTAATCCCCCAAGAAAGAGGTGTAAATATATATACCCACTAACACAACTATGGTTACTCAACCCACCAATGTGGAAGAGATAGCCAAATCATTAGTTGAATACTCAGTGATAATGTCAATGGTAGATATGAAACTTGTCATGGTAATCATTAGTGTAATATTTTTAGATACAAACTCATATGTAATAGTGTCTATTATAATAGCATAGGATTCACTAGTAGATACTCCAAATTGTTTGGCACAATCAATGTCAAAGAAAAGGAAACAAATGAGATCTCCTATCAATCTCAATTTTGGTCTATTAGAAGCATCCAAATGACCAAATAAAGGCCCTAAAACCATCTCAAGAATCTCATATAATGTAATAGGGGTAAAATATGTGGAGATAAAAATTCCCCCACCTAAAAAATAAAAGAAACATTTAGTGGTGGGGGATTATTAAATATATAAGGTGCACCTAGGTTGTCTAACAAGAGAAGGACTAAAACATGATGTCCAAACAAGTATAAGTTGTCTTTTTGAGTAAATGGAAAATGACAAGGTTGATAAAGATGATTTGAAGAACAAAATTGAGTAGTTGAAAATTGCCTTACGAAGGTTCATATACCCAAAAAATCAACTCAATCTCTCTCTTAGTTCTCTGAAAAATAAATATTTGAGTTAATGATAGATACTGGTACCATGGGAAGAGCTATAAAAGACTGGACTGAAGAACTAATCACAAAAGGGAATATAGTGATAAAACTAGCCATAGACTATCTACAAGACTTTTAATGATGATCATGCATCTCTAAAGGTTGAAAGGTTTAACGTATACTTTCTCAAAGTGTAGACCATTTATCTCATAAAGAGTGACACTCCCATGTCAAAAAAGATAATAATAAATCCTTCATAGCATGATGAGCTAGAGAGGTCAGCTAAATTCAAAACCAGAATACTTAGTGAAAGTATTCAGAAGGTCAAGATCACATGTGACAAGGCCATATATAAAATATATCATATTGAATATTCACATTGTAAATTTTCATGTGATGCAGTGGATCACCAAGATAAACCTCTTCCTATTCAAGAGGTCTAAGATAAATTAAAAGGGGTAATTAAGAAAGAATTGACACATGATACAACTTTCAACTTGAATTCTATCCACTGGTTCATCAAGTATCATAATACACTTGAAAAAATGGGAAAAGATATCCAAGTCTATAGAGATGCTTCTAGAGAACTATCTGAGGTAACAACCGAATGTGAAATAAGAAATATTTATAAATTTGGGCCTGACTAAGAGTGCCTTCAAGATATATTTAGTAGCTTCTATGCTTATATCAATAAGATACAAAAAAAAGGACAAGGAATCCTCAAAAATCATTGTTTTATATTAATTATTTGATTATTTAAAACATACATTTTATAACTATAATTTTTTTAAAGATATATTGTAAAGTTTTGAATTATAAATTGCAACTATCTTTTGATAACTCTTAACTTTAAGTTGAAAAGAGCTACTTGTAATTTTCAATTATCTTTCTGTCAAGCTTTATTTGAAAAAGTTCAACTTGTATTTCACATTTTTCATTTTGACAAGTTGAATGACTAGTTATAAAAATTCACATTGTAATTTACACTTTACTTTTTGACAAGTCTTAAAAGTTGTAAAAATCTGAACTAAAAATTGCAAGTTAGTTTTAAAATATTCAAATACTAAAAAGTATTCAATTTTGACCAAGTCATGGTTCATTTTGGGAACCGATTTCTTGGGAGAGATTTATTCAATATAAATCAAGGAGAAATGGTTTAAATAAAAATTTCTAATAGATTTTTATCCTCTTTTAACACTTGGTGAAGTACCCAACCATCTTAGAGTTTTTTTCCTCCTAATCCACTAAAGACATCATTTAAAGATGGGAAGGATGATATTTTCATGTATATTCCATGATTTCTTGCTCTATAACTAAGCATAAGAGTTCTGTTACTTCATATCTCTCTCAAAGGAGTTATTTTTTGTATATATGGGTTTCTTATGTAAGCCATGGATATTTTTATTGTTAAACAATTTTTTTTGTCTTTGAGGAATTTGTCTACATGTTGTAACCTAGATAATGCTAATAGACTAATTTTTTTCCATCTTTATCTTGTATTATCTCTATTTATGTATGGATTTCATTAAATTTTTGAATTATCTAGGTCTTATTTTAGTTATATGAAAATCATTTGTGGTATTTACCCTTCCCTTTTAAAAACTTGTTGATGAAAAATTAATAACTTTATTCCTTATTTGATAGAATACCCAATATTACCTTTGATCTCATATTTGTGAACTGGTCATATATTAGTTTTATTGAGCTTAGTGAAAGGAATTTAGCCTTATCTATAGGTTTACCTCAAATTAACAAGGTCTCATATCTTGGAGGTGATCCCATTATGTCAATAGATTTTCCACGTACTATAACTCATGATACTACAACACAAATAGGTGCAAAAATATAATTGATAATAGTTTATGGCATGCCCAGTGGGATTTGAAAATAATAGCTAAGAAATTGGTTCTACTTTCAGCAAGCATTATGAAAAATATATACATATCTTGAGATCACCTACCAAATACATTGGCTTATGAATTAAATAATTTCAAGTTTATGTATTCCAATGATATATATAAGATCATATACTAAAGGTAATAGGACTAAATTTTTAGAGTTGTCTTTTTCATATAAAAAGAAATCAAGATCAGTTTTACTTGACCCTAAAATAAATATTACAAATCTATCTACATTTCTTATAAATACCCATAGTTTTTCATACCTCCCACTATGGCCCTGATAAATCCTAATTTCATACCATTCAATGGAGGCATCCCATGTAAGTTGGCCCAATATGATGACATACCTACCTCATCTTTGAAAAGTGTTTCATATTTTACTAGTGAAACTTCTACCACACCCATTGAACACATTTAGGATATTGTTAACATTTGTTCAATTCATAACATAGCATAAGAAAATGTTATTATAAGGCTTCTTTCCTCATAATTTAAAGGTAAAGCCTTACATTGGTATAGAATTTTGTTTCCCAATTCAATATATGTTTGGGATTATCTAGGGTTTGCCCTATGCACATAGTTTGAGGATAAGAGTGACCACCTCTCACTAGTTGAAAAACTAACCACTATTAAATTGGATACTCATGAATGAGTTCATTAGTGATTTTAATTTTTTCTTTCAAAAGATGTGGAATAGAATTTTAATATTGGTCAATCTAACCCTAAACAATGTTTTTTTATATCACTTGATAGCTTTAAATAGAGATATATCTATCATGATTCAGTCAATGGGTGGTACCACACTCCCAAATTCTTATGACATAATAATTAGAGCTGAAAAATTACCTCATTAAATCTAAAAAAATTGCTTCTTAGACTCTAATGTCATTATTCCCATAACTACCTCCTACATAACCCATTATAGCCCCAATTCCCATAACAAGCAATCATCTAGTTTTGCATGTTGTCCCTTCTGATTATTTATATGAGGTTAAGTCATTACTTAAAAGCTTTGGCAATGAGCTAGTAGCTATAAAAAGGCAACAATCCTAAAATTATAGGCCTTATTAACCAGTTAACCAAACATATCATCCTAATAGGAAGCAATACCAAGATAGCTTGTTAAGAATGAATCAAAAATTAATGCAAAAATAATCTCACAGAATCATAATAATAAGAGATATGAACAGAAATAAAAATTCACAGCAAAAATACCAATTTTAACATGGTTCACCCAATGTGGGATATAACCACTAAAAAATACTTAGTTTTTATTACAAGTTACAAGGGTACAATACACTCTCAAATCAATCTTCTCCCAATTACAATGCATAAAATATTTTTTGGAGTTATGCTCAATAAACCCTCTTGAATTCACATGCTCTATTATTATTTATCAAAATCTTATTCTCATGATGTATTACCTATTTAATATCCATATATACATAATACATCAACATAGAAATTTTACAAAGTAATGGGTACCAAAACCATGGGCCAAGTCAACCCAAAATAGTTTCCCATTAAGGGGGTCCAAAAAATTGTGTATAATACATTTAAAATGTATAATATTTGAAATACATTTTAATTTAGAAATAGGCTCCATAACACAACATAGCTCATAACCCCAAAGCTAAACCATGAAAGAAAATTCC
Organism: Torreya grandis; assembly: GCA_037957365.1. NCBI lineage: Eukaryota > Viridiplantae > Streptophyta > Pinopsida > Cupressales > Taxaceae > Torreya > Torreya grandis. Next base: position 2,833,082 of record JARHVA010000147.1, on the reverse strand, counting down.
CCAAATATCTATGTTCTACCTACCCCAAGTACTTATAAGGCTATTACTCCTATTCAAAACAATCTGGCCTAGTAATACGAGTGGTGTTATCCTTGTTCTCAACTACATAATAATAATGCTTTCCTTCATGGTGTCATCATCCAATCTTTTATGGTACAAATCATGTCAAACCCATAAGGTAAGTAAGTAGAAGCTACTTCTTATCAAGAAGATTTACAAGTACCTACTCAAAATGAGACCACTCTTTTGAACTAGCAAGACGAGGATTTTTGTGTCATAAATATGAAGGAAACAGTAACCGATGGTTTTAAATTAGTGGAAGAAAATACATACTCCAAGAAAAGTGTAATATAAGGTGATTAAACACCCAAGGTTGACTAGGATTCAACTTCTAAAGTTGTATAGGAGGTTGAAAAAAGAAACATAGTTTTAAAAACACCAATATGTTGATTGGTTAGCCAAAGTCAAAATTATTGACCCTAAGTCTCCTGAAAGAAGACATAACTCCACCAAAGGCACCGATAAAGGTTGGTGTCATTCCTTTTATTATTATAAATAAAATTAAAAATACTAACTTGAATGTTACCATGTGGCAAGCACTATCTATCCGAACACAAAGGGACTTGATTTAGAAAGCTTTGAAAAACTTCCAACTAATAGAGGTCTTGGTTAAGGGACCTACTATAATGGTCAACTTGTGTTAACCTCAAATGGACACAAAATTAATTAAAAATGGTAAGCCTCCCCCTTTTTACCTTTCCCTTATAGTTTGAAAAAGTCTTATCCATAACTTTATGATAGACTCTAGGGCTAGAAGTTTTGTTATGCCCATAAAATAGTAGATTCTCTTGGTATTAAATACACACCTGTCACAAAAGGCATGGTTCAATTGGATGGGACTATAGTCCAAATAGTTGGTACTATAAAATTTTTAAACCTTAACATCCATTCATGTCTAATATTATCCATATCGAAATGTCTTAGTTATTGACCTACCCCCTTATTTTTTCATCTACCTTTCTTGAGACTTCAATACAAAAATGGGAGGGTACCAATATTTTGATTGGTCTCATATGTTTCTAATGGAAAGATATGAGACTAGAGTGACCATAAGGGCTAACATAATTACTAAAGATCATATTTAACCATACACTCATCCTTGTGGATATGAATTGCACATTACAAGACCAAGAAAAGGAGCTTGACCATGAAGTTGCAACACCCATAAAACATATCCCACATACTCACTTAGATGAATGGGGATAAAATCTCTTTTTACCCTTATTATTATGTCAATAAAATTAGGTTGGGTACATATTGTATCCATGAATATGATTCAATCATCTCAGATATTGTGAAACTAGTTGAAGATCATAAGGGAATGTGGCAAATGTACTTTGATGGATTAAAGAGTAGGAATGGTGTAGGTGCAGTTATTGTTTTGGTCTCTCCTTAGAAGGAGAATTATTTATAATCTTTTATACTTTAGTTAACTACACTAATAATGTGTATGATTATGAATCATTCATTTTAGGTCTCTAGTTGGCCAAAAAAAGGGGAATACAGTTGCTACAAATGTTTGGTGGAAATGAACTAATCATTTATCAAGTGAGATCAAAAATCATAACCAAGAATAACTTACTGAGATCTTAAAAATATAGGGTTTGGGGCCTATTAGAATATTTTATCACTTTAAAAATTAAAACAATATTGATAAAACAAAACAAGGATTTTAATCACATGGCCTCAGTGGGTTCTCAATATAGTCTACTTGAAGATATTAATAAGGGAAATAGCTAGTATGTAAAAATAATAGTGTGACTAGTTGTCCCTAATAATGCAACCAACTAGAAAGTTTTTAATAATGATCAACAAATTGTTAATTTTCCATGAGATGAGGCTGAATTCTCAAACAAAAATTAGTTAAGGCTCTAAGAACAATATGGGGAGCAAATAATTTAGTTGAAGACTAACAAGTTGCCCCATGGGTCTTGTTACTTTAGAAAGTATCTTCAACTACGATGATCAGCTAAAGGGTGATAAAAAAATCTCATGGTCAAGGAAGAAGACTATGAGATAGTAGTCATCTTAAAAGGCAAAGCTTTGAAAATGGGAAAGGTATGTAACACTTATAAAAAGTAATATTTTATAGGATTATGTCAAAAACTTGATGATAAATTTACTTGAAGTTATAAATATCTAAGGGGTTTTGACCCTAGCTTATCCCAATACATAATATATCTTGACCCAAATACTAAGCCTATTAGACAAAAAAAAAATACACCAATAAATCCAAATATAGAGCCCTTGATAGAATGAGTTTTCAAAATTGATAGAAGATAACATTAGTTTACCTATCAAGCTCTCATATTGGGTTGCTAACTTATTCCTTATTAGGAAAAATAATGGCAAAATAAGGCTCTACGTAGATTTTTAAAACCAAAATAAAGCATCCTTGAAGGATCATTATCCACTTCCACACATGGATAAAATACTCCAAATAGTAAATGGATCTGAAAGGTTTTCTATTCTAAATGGTTATTATGGATATAACCAAATCCTAGTATAGGAATCTAACTAATTCAAGACCACTTTCAATACAAAATGGGGCACATATACCTATAAAAAGATCCCTTTAAATCTAACCATTTATGGTGATACCTTCTAAAGGGCCATGGATATGGATTTCAAGGGTTTGATCAATGAAATGATCTTTGTGTATATAGATGACATCATTATTTATTCAAAATAGGCTAGTGACCACCTAGATCACCTCAAAAAGGTTTTTGAAAGGTATAGAGAGTTTGGAGTTTCCCTCAATCCAAATAAGTGTATTTTCATAGTTCATGAAGGGAAATTAATGGGACATGGTTTCAAAATAAGGTATTGTAATATACCTAGAGAGAGTAAGTGTTATATATTCATTATCACTTCCAACCCATAAAAAAGGGTTAAAAAATTTTCTAAGAAGATAAACTCTGTGAGGAGGCTCATTCCAAATTTTACCTCCATGTCCAAACCCCTTAATACTATGCTTAAAAAGGGGGTTAGTTTCATCTAGAAAAGGGAAGTAAAGGATAGTTTTGAAGCCATCAATTAGAGTATTTCTCAATATCCTACCCTTGTAAATCCCAAATATGAGAATGACTTCATTATGTATTCTTTTGGAGGTAAAGGTAGCATAAAATATATTATGAACCAATAGAAAAATCATCAATTGGAACAACCTATAACCTTTTTCTTTCAATTCTAAAAAGGATTATGAAGAAAGATACAATTTTGTTGAGAATCAAGTATATATAGTAATAAAATATCTCAAAAAGTTTAATAACATGCTCTCAAATAAAATATTCATCTGATGGTTGGTCACCAAAGCATAAAAGAGTTCCTATTAATTCAATAAATAAATGAAAAGAGACCAAGTTGGATCATAAAAGCCATGTAATATGACATGATCATAAAAATAACTAAGCTCATAAGAGGAAAGGGCTTATGTGAGTAGCTTTCTTATGATATAAATATTGATGATGTAGTATCCAATGTATTATAAATTCAATAGGCATTCCAACTAACCAACCCTCATCTACTCAATATCTAGCTCAATAACATAAATGCCTTCTTATAGATTGGCAAATACCCACTCGAGCTCTAGTAGTCCAAGAAAAGGTATTTAAGGATCTAATTTATTCCGTATGCTCTTATTTATGGGATATCAATTAAGAAATATATTAATGGAGTTATAATGATATGAATCATGAATGATCAAATCCACAAAGTACTCAAGGAGTTTCATGATGGCTCATCAAGTAGCCATTTCTCTACAAGGACCACTACCACCAGAATAATGATGGCAAGTTATTATTGGGTTAACCTATTGAAGGATTCATATAGATTGGTGTGAAATTATGATAATGTATCTACTTTGTAGGTAATAAAATATTAGTATCCCTCCCTCTCTAAACAATCCAAGATGACCAGTCATTTTCTCAATGGGGATTGGATTTTATTAGAATGATCAATCTGCCATCAAGTGTTAGCCATAAATGGATCCTTATAGTAACTAATTATTTAACTAGATGGATAAAAGAAATTTAATTTAAATATGCCAAAAAATCATCTATCTTAGAATTCATAGATAACATTATCACTAGATTTGGTGTTCCTTACACCATTATCTCAAATAATGCCAAATCTTTTATGGGCACTTAGGTGAGTGAATGGGAAGTGAAACATAATGCCTACTTGAATAATTCATCCAATTATTACCCAAAAGTAATGGCTTGGCTGAATATACCAAAAAAAAATTTATAAGGATTATTAAAACTACAATAGAGGATAACCAAAGGACATGGCACACTATGTTAAAATTAACACTTTGGGTTGACAAGATAACTCCTAAAAGAGCCATTGGAAATTCTCCATTAATGTTGGTCTATATAAGGGAAGTTATACTTACACTATCAATAGAGTTTCCATCTCTATAACTAAATCATTAGTTTGAACTAATTTAAAATGATGTAATAACCATGTGGATATTAGAACTCATAAATCTAGAAAAAGTTAAGAACTAGTAAATGTAAGTTTGGAAGCAAATCAAGCTCAGATAAAGAGAACTTTTTACAAAAAATCATCTATCATAATCTTCAATGAAGGATACATGTTTATATAATGGGATTTTGAAAGGGCCAAGATAAGAAATAATATAAATTTTGATGCAATATGGAGTGGTCCATACATGATAACATAATGCAAAGGAGCCAATGAATTTTAGCTATCTGGGCTTTATAGATTAGAGTTACCTATCCAATTAATGAGATATACCTCAAATATTAATTTTAATGTTTTAATTATTTCTAAAAATTTATATATATTAGGTGTTATCACTTGAACTTGCACCCAATGAGGAGATGGGACAATATTATCCTCATTTAAGTGAGACATTTAAACCACCTTAGGGCTATGGGCATCCCTATTACGAGGTGGATCTCTAGATTAGGGCCTATCTTCCCTTGATGCATCACTAAAGCTCATATCCTAATACTAACACATGGGGAATGAAAAGGGATAGGGATAAAATGAATGTAAACCAAGTATATAGGAAGTGATACACAAAACAAATTCTCTATTCATACCCTTTAACGTGCACTTTTAACCAAGGACAAGTTGTACATACACTTCATCCAATGTCAATCTTCCCTCTCACATCAATGCTTCAACATGGGGTTTTATAAATAGCATAGGATATGAGCACTTAAAAAATAGGCATTCTAAGACACTCTATTGAACAGACTACTCACTTACACCTTAAATATCATCAGGCACTTCTTGTTGAACTGCAAAAGAGAGATCATAAAACACTAGGTACTAATAAGAGCAACATGTGAAGGTAAATGAAACTACACTTGCACAAGACTAAAAAATATCATGTACACTTAGTGAAATATTTTAATGAGGTAAAACACTTGTCTTTATTAATTCAAGGCAAAAATTTGGTAGGGATTCACCATACCCAGGTAGAGAGATCATATAATAGGCAATAATGCTCAATTTATAGAAGATATGAGAAGAGAAAGAGAAGGCGAGTCCAAGAGCCATATAAACACTTGTCATAACTAAAAAGATAAGTTACTTGTGCATTTGAGAGATATATGGGGTGAGACATGTAGTAACAATGGCTATAAATGTCATCTCCAATTATCCAAGACCTATAAAGTGGTCAAAAAACTCCTTTCCTTGCAAAAAAAATTTCCCCTCATGATTAGCCTTCCAAAACTGCCTTATCACTGTAATTAATTAGGTATAATAATGGTTACGAGTGATAGGGGTTATTAATAATCCCTCAAATTTTTTGGAGAAGTTCACAATCATTACTATCATTCTGGCCATGCATAATCATCCTTGGTAGTCTCAAAATATCTCCTTTCCATATACCTCTCACACTTGGCACTTAAAAACTTTTGAATTCTACAATCTGATCATCAAATTAGCCTTAAAAGGCCTTCTAATTGAAGATTCAACATTTTCTCCTAAGTGTTCACTATTTGCCTACTAGACTGGCTAAAATAAAAGAGATAGAATATAGAATTAAGATATTAGACACCTACTAAAATGATCATAAATAATTATAACAAGTCCTAAAGTTCCCCCAAAGGTGATTAGGTCTCTTTAAAGTCTTCTCACACCTATAAAACATAGAAAAAGGTCAAAAAGAGCCCTATTTTACCCTATTTTGTATAGTTCTATAAAACATCCTAGCATTGGAGGGTGCCTAAGATATTATTATAAATTTTCCCAAGGTTTCATGGAATTTCCATCTCATATTCATTCTTAATTTTCTTCATCTTTCCAATCGAATATATGAGAAGGGTTTGCAAGGGTTTTGAGATCACTTTCATTATTAGCATTTTTTCTTGAAGAATAGATGTTGAACTTATGATAAAATTAAATTGAGAGTTTTTTAGGACCCTACCTAACTATTCTAGTCACCTTATATTTCCATGCAAATTATTAAGATAGTTACAAGTTTCTCAACTTGGCCACTTGAGCCATTTTTGCACAATTTGCAGAGTTTGAATGATGATTAATCCAATAATGTCTTCTTGAATACTTTTTATGTAAAATAAAGGTTAAAAACCCTCTTAATACATCCCAAACACATGTATTAATCATTATAAAAGGTCACTAAAGGCTAGAAATAAAGATGACCCCTGCTTTGAAACCATGTCTAGACCTTGCTAATGTGTATGCCTTCACCTTAGACTCGATATGTCTCTCAAATGGATTCCCTTGACTTAAAATGGATTAAACTCTTCATTTACACCTCTTTGGATATATTCCAAGGAATTGAGATGCTTTCCTAAGGATATAACTTGAAATGACCCTTCATTTGAAACTAGGCTTATTCATTTCCTTATGCTAATGACTACAAACCTTCTTATATAGGGTACCCTATTTTCCCTCAAACATTATATTAAGGTTTTATAGCTTGTTTAATGTTTTATATATCTCTAAAAACCTTCACTTGAGTTCTCCTGATATTTTGGTCACCTATTTCACCATTTTCTCACAAACTACCTATGTTTTACATGGGAAAACTGCCCTTGTTCTGAGATAGAATAGGGGGTATCTACCTTGTTTGTTCATCATATATAGGTGTTATATATGTATATTCAGTGTAAATTGTGATTTTTACAAAAAATTATCTCCTATAAATGTCAAAATACCCTCCAAAACCTCCAAAATCCAAGAAAGACTCCTAGGGGAAGCCTATATGTAGGGGTTTTGAAGAATGATTATGTTTGGTCTAAGAGGCACAACTATTTGGTATGTTTTAATGGAGTATGATTTTGGATTTAATTCATAGGATCCCCCTTAACCTTTTATAATAATTATTTCATTCTTTGAATTCATTTATATCATGTTTTAGATCACTTCCACCCATTAAACAAGGCTATTTTGTTTATTGTCTGATTGAGACAATTTTGTCCTTGTTATATTAACTCTTGTAGGTGTCACTCCTTTGTTTGAACATGATATAAAAGGTTTAAAAACTAAAATTAATTCCCTTTATTTATATGTAATTTCCTAATTTCTAATTTACCTCTTTCATCATACTTTGCATTGTTTAGACTGAGCATACTTGCCATGACTATGATTGTCTTCTTGCCTCTGCTTGTATACTTGTATGAGTCTATGTTTCTAAAAGGTGTTTGAGAATATTTATAAATAATATTATTTATATTTATTCCTAATTATCCCTTTTCATTACCTTCAAACCCTTCTTAACAAACTCATGTCGCTTCCTATCCTCATATGATTGTACCCTACTGACTATGGTTCACTTCCCAGGCCTAGAAGTGGTTATAAGCCATTTGAAACTTGATTAGGGTGTGTTAGGTTCCCTTTAGATTGTCTTATACTCACTCATATGCCTTATTTATTTTATTGAGACATATCTCTTTTTTTTTAAATACCTAGACATCACCATATAGGTCACATACCTACCTCAGTCATGTAATTTGGCTTAGGTGGTTGTTCCCAGCACCTTGAGACCTTGTTTATGATGTTTATGAACTCTTTGAATCAACTTGAGTTAATATAATTAAATATTTCATTTTCATTCATACACATATTTCATTATAACCTAACATAGTCCCTTCAGTTAGGTTGAGACACCTTTTCTTCTTACTTGCCTTTAGGTAAAACTTAATAGCCTATGTAAGGATAGGGGAGGGTGTTTGGAGGTCATTATGTCAAATTACATATTATCTTATTGTATAATTAAGATTATAAATTATCCTTCACACATTGGAAACATTTGAGCATGATGGTAGGCTATTTTTCAATTTGAATGGAAAAAATTATTTTCATTGCCTCAGCCCTGTAGACAACACCACCCTATTTTAGTGGTTTTTTAGCCATTCTTGAGGGTCTAAATGACCACTCTCCATTATTAATTCTTCCTTAAAAATTGGTGAAGTATTTTAATTATCTATAGTCTATCTACATACCAACTTAATTATATGACTCAAAACCTTTTATAAATTCAATTTGAGATGCTTATCAAAACCCCTAATGCCTCTATTTGGTCATTTTGGAGCAAAAGGCCATGAATATGGTCTAACTTTCCATTTTTTTTTTACAATTTCCTTGTAAAGTAGTATCATCAAAAGGTATGTTTGGACCTTTCTATATCAAGGAACCTCAAATGGTTTTTATCAATTGTTTAAACACCCCTAGAAGACATACTTACATCCTGTGGCACCAACTTTAGATGATTATTCTTTATACATAGGCAGAACTAAGACCATATTCTGAATATTCAAGTTTGTAGCACATATATGCCTCCCCCAAACACTTCAATTCATTATAGTATTATCAATAGATTAATTTCTATATCAAACCCTCTACCTTGTATTAGTGATGTCAGCATGCTTCTATAGGTGAAGTTTCTTGACTGTAATAAATAGGGAAATTTTGAAATAGCAATAAAATATAAGGAAAAGGCCTTCCAAGCACCTCAAAAATAATTTTCAATTATTAAATTCCTAACATGCATTATTATCATCCCTAAAACAAAATTAAAACACCTTTCCAATGTGAATAAATCACTTTCAAGGCAACTAAGATGATGCAAGTGCAGACTAGACATTTTGCAAGCATATACCAACCTAGAAACAAAAATAAGCATGTTAATGTCTTTAAAATCATTTAAAAACAACTAAAACACATAAATCTATCAATCCAAAATAATAAAATCTGAGACAAGCTCAAATAGTGACCCCCTCATGGTTGTAAATCCATAAAACATTGTCTAGAGTGCTGCCATTGTTAATAAAGGAGAAGGCACCAAATTGAAAGTTATTATTATGAAAATTAAGTGCAATAAGATTAATATCCACCCCTAAAATCACCAAATTTAAATTTATTATTATGAAAATTAAGTGCACTCAGAGTAATATCCACCCCTAGAAACACTCTTCCCAACTCCACCTGTGCAGCCCATGCCAAGTGCTTGAATTTGTCCCTTCTTTGCTTGCCAACAGAAAATGAAGGTAAATAAGTCTAATATGGAATTTTTTTCATTCTCCTTTCAAAACAATCATGAAAAAGAGTGTGGGGAGGTGAAGAGGCACTCCACCCACATTTTTTGTTGATGGTCAAATCATTCATTCCATACAAGTGCCCCAAATAGCCTAAAAACAAGGAGGAACTCCCCATCTCTGCATATAACTGAATCTTTTCTGACATATGACTTATCATAACATGATTCTGACCTCTTCCACATTGAAAATCACCTTGGTGACAAATTTTATTGCATGAAAGTTCGTACAAGTCATTAAATGGGCTAAAATGTGACCAAAAGGCTCCCTTTTGCAAATGAGATATAGAATATAATAAATTCATGACTTTAAAACACTTTATAACATGTCAAATACCATATGAGGACCTATGGACATAAAATGAACCTTTGACCAAGTTTGACTATGGTTTACCAACTTTGACTTTGGTTGATTAGGCCATTTCAAGGGAGATGAGCTTAGACAAGGCCTAAGACAAGGCCAAGTAAGATATATATAATAATATGGAACCCAATAAGACATTAGTAAAACTTCTTCAAAAGTTTAAAATAGTAGGGGTTGACCCCATTTGGCTAGAATTCACTTTTTTTCAATAAAATGGTAACTCCTGCAGGTAAGATGCTTGCTTATGTTAAGGACTAGTAGCCTTATCCTATTCATTGGGCAAAGGGAGTTAGAGTAAACTTGTAAATAGCAAGACCAAACCTTGAATTTACCAATAAGATAGCTATTTTAACTCAAAACACAAAAATTAAAGGATAACACATAAAAATGACAAGAAAAACACCACTTGTGCTACTAAGCACTTAAGGAACATAAGACACAATTGAAAGTAAACAAATATGGACATTCATCTTGATCACACCTCCCTTCCTAGATCAAAATTTAAGTACCTTAGATCTGCTTCCTCACTAGATGAGTGAGGATGCCAAGCATGATTCCTCTTAAATGGGGTGTTAGATGACTCTTTCTTTATTTTTGATCCTTGAATTTGCACATCATCTAATGGAGTCACCTCCCACAAGTTTTTGAATTATATATGGTCCTCTTGAACCTTGAGACATGCCTCATACTACTATCCTTTCATTTTGTCATGATACATTTTTGTATCCATACATGATACAACTTGTTAAAATTCAATCTCTTCTTGAAGAATCTCATCATCCTTCTCAATAGTCACAATCTCTTCAAACTCTTCAAGGGGCATTGTATCATGACCGTTTGGAAGTGTTTCTTGCTCACATTATTATTTGAAGTTGGTGGATGTAGCTTCATAGGAGATTATTGAGCCAAGCTTCAAATCATCTTTAAAAACCCCAAGATCATCATAAATTGCCTAATTATGATCTAAACTCTCTTGATGATGATGTTCCTTAACACATAATTGTTTTCCAACATCTTGGACTTGTTTGTGTAGGATTTTAGTCTTCTCATAGTACTCATACTCCTTGAACATTTTTAGGTAGGTTTTCCACATGTCCTTATTTTAATAGATAACCTCTTGTTTGTCATGGCTAATAGTCAATGCCAAAGAAATTGTAGGCTCCTTGAGGTCTTTAGCTTCACTTCATATTCTCTCAAATATCTACCATAAATCATCATCTTTTGACTGGTCTACCTCATGAAAAGGGGAAACAAAAGAGACCTTTTCCTCTTCTTATTTGGGGTCCAAAAGAACCTCTTTCAAGACCTATTCTTCAACACAAGGAGGATATTCTTTTTCATATTCATAACTTGAAATTAACCCCTCTTCATCTTCAATCCAATCTAAGATTTCAATCTCATCCTCTCTCTTAGTGATGTCAACACTAGGTACCTCAAAATAGGGAGTTTGGCCAAAGGGGATTCCCAAGTAGCAAAGAAATTATCATCATTGGAAAGGAAACCTTGATTAGTTAGAGGGGGAAGGAAGATAGTTTTAGTGGCCTCTTGAGGAGGTGTGGGATGGATTTTAATTAGTTCAAGTTTCTTTCCCCTAACAACTTCTCCACCTAAGCATGATTTTTTCCTTTCTTCACCAACTGTTAACACCGCTTTCCATCTTGGGAAGGTAGGTTCAAAGGTGTTTTCATGGGGCTGAGGTGATAATGAAGAGGTGAATGATATATTTAATAAACTATGATTTTCCTTTGGATTGACATATTTATTTTGACTTTGAGATGTAGGCTTTGATATTTCACCTTCAACTACCATGATAGATTGTCTTAAAATCCGATTGGCCAATTCAAGCTCTTTTTTAAGATGGGCTTAAAAATCCAAAACTCCTTTCTCACCATGCTCTTAAAATGTATCAACCTGATCAAGTATGACATCCTCATTCATTTTATTATTTTATTGGATGGATTTAAAAGAGGGAACTCTTTGGGAAATGGGAAAATAATTTGAGACATTTTTAGGTTGGCAAGATGGAATTGGTTTATGAGCTCTCAATCTCTCCTCTAGGTTGAAGATTAGGCCACAAACATCAAAAATCTCATAGGTGAGATTTTTCAAATTATTCCCATTTATAGGTATCCACTCCCTCTTGAATTATTCTAAATCATTTCTTACACTCTTAATATAAACACTAGGAATGACTTGGCCTCAACCATATATAGTGTCAAGGTCTAACATGTAGTCTTGGTAGCCAGGAAGAGATTTTTTGAAACTAGCAGTGGTATGACATGGAGGAGAAATAGGTGGAATAGGTGAATCACCAAATTAAGAGGAATTATTATAGGTAACATAGGTCTCATGACAAGGTTGAACAAGGACTTGTTCATATTGAGGAGGAATAGGCAAATTAGCGTAAGTTTTACCCACTTATGTTAGGACAAATTCAACATCCAAGTAATCCATGAGACTTGTGAAGAATGTGTAGATAAATAAAACAAATTCAATAATAATACCTAGGATAATTTACCATTAGATTCATATATGGAGTTTTCATTGGTGTTTATCAAACTTACCTTCAAAAGCAAGTATCTTGAGAAGAAAACCAAAACTTCTCAAGGAATGGACCTCTTGTCCCACCAAACATGCCAAAAACTATTGTCACTTAAACATACACCTAATGAGGAGATGGTAAAATATTATTATTATTAAAGTGAGACAATTTAACCACCTTAGGGCTATGAGCATCCCTATTAGTAGGTGGATCTATAGATTAGGGGATAACTCCCCTTGCTGCATCACTAAAGCTCATATCCTACTACTAACACTTTTGGAATGAAAAAGGATAGGAATAAAATGAAAGTAAACCCAGTAAATAGGAGGTGATACACTAAAAAAATTATCTACTCACACCCCTTCAACATGCAATTTGAATCAAGAACAATTTGTACATACACTTCATATAATGTCAATCCTCCCTCTCAAATCAATACTTCAACATGGAGTTTTGGAAATAGCTTAGGCTAGGAGGACTTAAAAAATAGGCATTATAAGACACTATATTGAATATAATACTGAGTTACACCTACAATCTCATCAGGCACTTCTTGTTGACCTATAAAAGAGATATCATAAAACATTAGGTACTAATAATAACAACATGTGAAGGTAAATGAAACTACACTTGCACAAGACTAAAAACTATCATATACACTTAGTGAAATATTTAAATGAGGTAAAATAATTTTATTTATTTATTCAAGGAAAAAATTTGGTGGGGCTTTGCCATACCCAGGTAGAGATTATAAACAATAGCCAATAAGGCTCAATTTATAGAAGATATGAGAAGAGAGAGAGAGAACGGGAGTCCAAGAGTCATAGAGACACTTATCAAAACTAAAAATAATATTTATTTGTTCATGTTAAATATAGATAGGGTGATAAATGTATTAATATGGGATAAAAATGTTATCTCTAATCATTTAAGACCTACAAAGTGGTTAAGAAACTCCTTTCCTTGCACAAAAAATTACCCATCATGATTACCCTTCCAAAACTACCTTGCCACTGTAACTAATTAGGTCTAATAATGGTTCTAAGTGAGAGGGTTACTAATAATCCCTAAAACTCATTAGAGAGTTTCTTTATCATCCCTATCATTCTATCCATGCATAATCACCCTTGGCAATCTCAAAATATCTCATTTCCATACACCTCTCACACTTAGCACCTAAAAACTCTTTAATTCTACAATTTTATCCATACACAAGGGGGAATGACATGTATCTAATATTTACATAGCATCAATTTCATAAAATTATCCTTAAAATCCTTCCAATTGAAGATTCACCATTTTCTCCTAAGTGTTCACTATCTGCTTACTAGACTGGCTAAAAGGAAAGAGATAACATATATACTTAGGATATTATACACATAATAAAATCATCATAAGGACTTTAAAATTTCCTAAAATTCACCCAATGGTGATCAGGTCTCTTGAAAGTCTTCTCACACCTAAAAATCACACAAAATGTCAAAAAGAACCATGTTTTAGCCTATTCCATACAATTATGTAGAACATCCTAACATTGGAGGGTGCTTGAGAGATTCTTATACATGTTCCAAAGGTTTCATGTCATTTTAATCTCATCTTCATGCTTAATTTTCTTCATATTTAGAATCAAGTTTGTGAGAAGGGTTTGCAAAGGTTTTGAAGTCACTTTCATTATTAACATTTATTCATGAAGAAAAAATGTTGAAATTCTGATCAAATTCCATTGAGAGATTTTTGAGGACCATACCTAACTATTATAATCACCTTAGGGTCACATGAAAATTATTAAGAGAGTTACAAGCTTCTCAACTTGGCCACTTGAGCCATTTTTACACAATTAGTAGGGTTTGAATGCTTCCTAAGACAATAATGGATTCTTGGATACTTTATCTACAAAAAAAAGGTTAAAAAACCTTTTAATACATCCCAATAGCATGTATCAATAATTTTAAAATCTCATTATTAGCTATAAATAAAGATGGCCCCTACTTTGAAACCATGTATAGACCTTGCCAATGGGTTTGTCCACACCTTAGACTCAATATAAATATTAAATGGATTACACTACCTTAAAATGGATTAAAAAATTCATATACACCTATATGGAGATGTTTCAAGTAATTTATATGTTTTCCTAAGGCTATAACTTTAAATGACCCTTCATTTGAGACTAGGCATATTCCTTTCCTTACCCTGATGACTACAAACCTTCTTGTATAGGGTACCATGTTTTCACTCAAAAATTATAGAAAGGTTTTATATATTTTTTATGTGTTATATATATTCAAAAACCTTCACTTGATTTCTCCCTATATTTTGGTCACCTATTTCACCCTTTTCTCACAAACTGCCTATGTTTTGCATGTGAAAACTGCCCCTATTCTAAGATAAAATTGGGGGCATCTACCTTATTTGTTCATCATATTTAGGTATTGAAGAGGTATATACAAGTTTAAATGGATAATTTTACCAAAAATTATCTCCTATAAATGTCAAAATACCCTCCAAAACCTCCAAAATCTAAGATAGACTCGTAGGGGAAGCCTGTATGAAGGTGTTTTCAAGAATGATTGTGTTTGGTCTGAGAGGCACCCCTATTTGGTATGTTATCATGGAGTAGGATTTTGGATTGAATGTATATGATCCCAAATAATATTTTATAATCATTATTCCATGATTTTTATTAATTTATATCATGTTGTAGGTCACTTTTACCCACTAAACAAGGTTATTATGTTCACTATCTGACTAAGATAGTTTTATCCTTATTATATTAACTCTTGTAGGTGAAAATCCTATATTTGAACATGATATATAAGGTTTAAAAACTAAAATGACTTCCCTTTAGTGATATATCATTTCTTAATTTCTACTTTACCTCTTTCATCATACTTTTTATAGTTTAGACTGACCATACTTGCCATGACTATGACAATCCTCTTGCCTCTGCCTATATACTTATATGAGTATAAGTGTCTAAAATGTTTTTGAGATTAGTTATAAATATATTATTTATATTTATTTATCATTATAAATTTTCATTACCTTCATATCCTTACTAATAAACTCATGTCTCTTCCTATCCTCATATGATTATACCCTACTAACTGTGCTTCACTTCCCAAGCCTGTAGGTGGTTATAGGCCATTTGAAACTTTATTGAGGTGTGGTAGGGTCCCTTAATATTTTATTATACTCACTCATATGAATTATTTATTTTAATTAGACATCTCTACTTCTTTTTAAATACCTATGCATCACCATATAGGTCACATGCCTACCTCAGTCATGCAATTTCACTGTAGGTGGTTGTTCCTAGTCCCTTGAGACCTTGTTTATGATTTTTATGAAATATTTGAAGAAACTTGAGTTAATATAATTAAATATATAATTTTAATTCATACACATATTTCATTATAACCTAACATAGTCCCTTCCTTTAGACTAACGCACCTTTTCTTATTATTTGCTTATAGGTGCAACTTAATAGCCTGTGTATGGAAAGGGGAGGGAATTTGGAGGTTATAATGTCAAATTTCATCTTATATTGTGGTATATTTAATATTAAAAAATATCATTCACCCATTGGAAACATTTGAGCATGATATAAGGCTATTTTATAATTTTAATGGAAAAAACTCTTTTCTTTGCCTCAGCCCTGTAAACAACACTGCCCTATTTCAATGGTTTTTTAGCCATTCTTGAGGGCCTAAATGACCACCCTCCTTTATTAATTATTCCTTAAAACTTGGTGAATTATTTTCTTGATTTATAGGATACATACCCACTCAATTATAGGTTTCAAAACCTTTTATACATGTAATTTGAGAGGCTTGTCAAAACCCCTAATACCTCCATTTGGTCATTTTGGAACAAAAGGGCTTGAATATAGTCTAACTTTCCATTTATTTTTTTCACACTTTCTTTTTCAAGGTAGCATCATCAATAGGTTTGGTTGGACATTCATATATCAAGGAACCTCAAATGGGGTTGATCAATTGTTGAAACACCCCTAAAAGACATATTTACATCTCGTGGCACCAACTAGAGATGATTATTCTTTATACATAGGTATAATAGAGACCATATTCCAAATATACAAGTTTGTAGCACATATATGCCTCTGCTAAACACTTCAATGCATTCTATTAGTCCTAAGAGATTAAGGACCATATCAAACCCTCCACTTTTTATTAGTGATGTCAGAATGCTTCTGTAAGTGAAGTTTATTAACTGCAATACATAGGGAAATCATGAAATACCTGAAATACATCATGATAATTCCCAAAACAACATTAAAACACCTTTCCAATGTGAGTAAATAACTTTCAAGGCAACTGAGATGACTACAAGTGCAAACTAGACATTTTGCAAGCATATATCAACCTAGAAGAGGCTTCCCAAAGTACTTGATCCCTCACAAAAAAATTATTTTAATGTCTTTAAAATCATGTATAAACACCTAAAACACATAAATCCATAATAAATAAAACAAGAAAATCTAAGACAAGCTCAAATAGTGACCCCCTCATGGTTGCAAATCCATAAAAATCTATTTGAAATGATATCCATTTTTCATAAAGGATAAGGCAACAAATTTCAAGTTACTTTTATGAAAATTAATTTAAATTATATTAATATCCACCCCTAAACTCACTCTTCCCAACTCCACATGTACGCCCATGCCAAGTGATTAAATTTGGCCCTTCTTTGCTTGCCAAGATAAAATGAAGGAAAAGAAGTTAAATATGGACATTTTTTAATTATAATTGTAAAAAAATAATTTAAAAGAGTTTTGGGAGGTGATGAGGAACTCCACCCACGTTTTTAGCTAATGTTCAGATCATTCATTCTGTATAAGTGCCCAAAAAGGCCTAAAAATAAAGAAAAACTCCCCATATTTGGATATAACTGAATCTTGGCTGACATATGACTAATCATGACATTATTCTGACCTCTTACACATTTAAATTCACCTTGGTGACAAATTTTCTTGAATGAAAGTTTGTACAAGTCATTAAATGGGCTAAAATGTGACCAAAAGGCTCCCTTCTGCACATGAGATCTAGCATATAATAAATTCATGACTTGAAAAAACTTTAAAACATGTCAAATACCATATTAGGACCTATGGACACAAAATAAACCTTTGACAAAGTTTTACCAAGGTTGACCACCTTTGACTTTGGTTGACTAGGCCATTTCAAGGGAGATGATCTTAGACAAGGACTAAGACAAGGCCAAGTAAGAGGTATAGAATAATATGGAGCCCCATAAGACATGTGGAAAGCTTATTAAAAATATTAAAATATTATGAGTTGACCCCATTTGACTAGAATTAAAATTTGGTCAACATTAGGTTTAGTTGGTTTTCTCAAATAGGTGATTTTGTACAATCAACAACTCATTGAGAGTCTTGTTTCCTTAGTTTATTTCTATTTTATATTCCCTATTTTGTTCTTATTTATGTAATTTCTAGTTATTTTTATCCTCCAAGTACAAAAATTTTAAACTTAAAATGACTCCATGCCCAATGAACTAGAAGGCTACTAGAAATTAATTGATTAGCCAGCAATCACCCTATAGAGATTACCAAAAATGTTGATAATTTATGCTAAAAATATAAAAACACCTTGTGACTTAAGGGAGACCTATAATTTTTTTGAGAAAAATAATTAAAATGGCCTAAATACCTTTTTTCCATGACCCAAGTGGAAACTAGAGACTTTTGTGTTGTTTGTAACTTTTCAAAGTTATAAAGTGTATTCAAACCTCTACTTTCCTGCGTACCCAATACCTAGCAAGAATTGAAACTCACATTATAAATTGTAAATTTTAAAATTTGAAAACTATAATCAATACTCCACTTTACACTCTTCATTAATACCTAGTAGGAATTAGAAATCACATTACACTTTGTAAATTTGTAAAGTTGTAAAGTGCAGAGAAGACTCCACTTCTTAGTTTTTGCCATTACCTAATGGGAATAAGAACCCTCAATACACTTTGAAACTTTGAAAAGTTTCAAAGTATAATTATAATCCTACTCCCTACCTTCAAATAGTTTCTTACCTTTAACAACCCCCTCATTAGAAAGTGGAGAATAAAAAACAAAATACAAAATTACAAGCTTACAAAATTGCAAAATAACTATGGACCCACTTTCCTACCATTAATCCATTTAACATCATTAATAAACATGTTTGGAATTAATTACATGGTTTATTAATAAAAAATTTATGTTTTTCATCATTATCAACATTGTAAACTAGATATAAAGCTCTGGTAACAAGTGAAATTACTAACTAGACCTCAAAGATAAGCAACACTGTTACCCAAAATTCATTCACAACCATTGTCAAGAAATCAAAATTCCATGAATTATATCTATCCATTAGATAATCCCACATGAATTCATGGTATTCTTCTAGGTCACCTACTCTTTTTTTAGTCCATGCCATTGTACTTTACTATAAATTTTAAGTTTTCCTTAGCTATACCTAGGGTTTATCTTTGAAATTGTCAAAAGAATATCATTGTTGACCTTATTGCTCACATTTTTCCTATTTTTATCATTCACTTGATAAAATATTACTACTAGTATATATTATTGTATTTCTTTAGATATTTTCCAAAGAAATATTAGGTTTTTTCAATACTATTAAAATTTTAGAATATTCCCAAAATATCCCTTGCATAATTATAAGGCAAAAATCCCTCCTACTATTGTAAACTGAAATCGCTAAAATATTAAACCTTAAAAAAACACAAAAACTCAATTTAAATTTAGGCAAAGATATTATTTCTTTAACACTCTAATTTCCCATCAAAAGTTTGACTTACATTTGAAAATCATTTTCTTAGCAGACATTTTGTAAGGATTTGAAAGTGCAATTACAAGTTAAAACCCCATTAGACCATTTGGTTAGAATTTACAACTATTATTGCACATTATATTCCCACCAAAATTAAAACCCTACATAAACATAACAATTCTTTACCTATTTAAAATCATAAAAATAACTTTTAATTGTAAGCCCAAATCCCAAACAACTCTATAGTTGGCTTCCCACACCCATTTTACCCAATGTACATGTCCTAAAAAGAGATGAATTTCAAGTGAAAGGGATATGGTGTCCCATCCATCTTGGATTCAAACACCAATGAGATAACTGACACAGACCTAGGTCAAATAGACCTAGCAAAATTATAGAATAAATTAAATGCAAAATTCTAGAATAATTGGATTTATAGCATCCATGATAGTGGTTTGCCTCAGGATGCAACCTTCCCACTCTCAGTGAAAATCCCAAATATTTTGCTCACCATGGCTAAACATTATGATGCTAATAAGGGAGAAGTAGTGAATGATAAAGGGGAGAAGATTCTGAATCTTGATCTAGATTTCATTAGCATTAGGTTATTGATCCTAGAATTTGAAAGCTACATAGACATTACCCCTAATTCCTCTAAAAAGTTATATTAAGATAACAACTCAGTGTTTTTATGGGTTTTAAACAAATAGTGGTTCAAACCCTAGATCTATGACACAAGAATGCCTAAGACCCTAGCTAGGATATACTTCAAGGATGAAGTAAGGAGATATCATTATACTCTTACACAGAGTTACAGGGAGCCCAAATGCAAAGAATTATCAAGATTAGATGTACTAGTATATATAGGTAATATATCAAAATAAATAATATATTCACTTGGCCCAATTGATCAATGACTCTATTTAGAAATATTTAATGGAGGTTAAAACTATAGGCAAATTTTATATTACCTCCTACCTTGTCTATATTTTATCAAAAGGGATAGAATTCATGGGATTAAACATAGTGTCAGATCACAACAATAAATTTTATAACTACTACCATGATCTCACCTTAGATGGGAGCAAGCAAAAATTCATAAGGGTTAATGATGCTTTTATCTACTTCATCATAATCATGTTTGAAAAAGAACTATTAAGGACAATATATTATGATGTTTCAATAATAGAAATTACAAAATGGGGGTCATAGTTTATTCGTTTTCCTACATATTCATATATTAGAGTGAGTGGTTTCAATGGGTGTCCCTATACCCTTCTTAGATATGTAAGTAACAAATGGTCCTTAATGGCACTTTTGAGGCAACTATTGGAAATCCACAAGTTCTTACCAAGTAGGAACATGATAAGGATCCACTTCCCTATCAGTATAGGGAGATATTTCTACCCTTCTCTATCTAAGGCCAAATGTGCAGATGTAGAGATGACTCTAAATCAACTTGAGATCTCTTGATGCTAGGCATTTCTATGATGTGACTAGTTATGTTACCAATATAGTGGGTTCTTCATATTCCCACATTCCTTTTAATGAATATTATTTGGAAGATATGTAGGATGAAGAAGAGGTTAGGTTGAGATATTATTATGTAATGACTATGATATGGCACCAGTTCTCAAACATTTTACTTTTGAAGAATAGCCAGTGGATAGGGTATATTATGATAATCAAGTCTACCTATAACCTCTTCTTCAAGTTAGGTGCTTTACACCTAAATCTTTTTCCTTATTAGATAGAACCACCCCAGTTATACACTAAACATTGAAGTAATTAAGGAGCAAGGGGTTAAAATAACCAAAGAGATCATGAATGTCATAGATAGGTTAAGAGAAGTAAAGGATAAGGGTGTGGTGGTAGCAAAAAGATAAGGATCCAATGATGAAACTCAAGTAGATAAGGTAATGGGGCTAATTGTCTCACACAAGTGGAATCAAAATCAAAAGGCAAGAAGGGATTCATCCATTGCCTAAGTACCAACAACCTAGCTAGTAGATCAAGCACTACCAGTTTTGATAGGGTACACAACTACTATAACCCTTCCACCTATCTCTACTATCCATCTAACATAAGTAATTTCTCCTTTATCTAACCAACCATTATAAGTGATTCCCTTGTAAATGAGTTAATTAGTGTATTTGGCTATCCCAACTCCACCTTAACCTCCCTCTTCCACAATCACTTCCACCCCATTAATCACCAACACCACCTAATAGTACATGGCTATGAACTTAGTTATTCTAACTACAATCCCATTAGCCATCATAACCATTGGGATAAATACACCCCAATATTCATCTTCGATAATAATTCCCATTTCATCCACTCTAGAAATTCCCACTATATTGATTGATTATTTTACTACCTTAGACTCCACCCTTCCACATGTTCCCTTGTTCCAACCATTTGTGCCTACCTCTCCACCTATGTAAATTCCAACTTCCTCACCCCTGGTAAGCACATCCACTTTACCCATCCAAGTATCCTTGCCTTATTCCACTCTCAGATTAACCCAAGCCCCTACTAAAGAGGCAGAAACATAAATACCCACTAAAACAACTATGGCTACTCAACCCACCAATGGGGAAGAGATGGCTAAATCATCAACCAAGGACTCAGTGTAATATGTGACACTTATCATGGTAACCACTAGTGTATTATATTTAGCTAAAAACTCATAAGTAATAGTCTCTATTGGAATAAAATATCATTCATTGGTATCTACTCTAAATTGGTTGGCATAAATAGTGTCAAATAAAAGGAAATAGATGATATCTCCCAACACTCTATATTTTTTTCTATTGGAAGCATCCAAATGATCAAAGAAAGGCCCCAAAACCATATCCAAAATCTTATATGATGTAAATGGGGGAAAATATGTGGAGATAGTATCTCCCCCACCTAAAAAACAAAAGGAACATTTAATGGTGGGGGATTATCATATATCTAAGGTGAACTGGGGTCATCCAATAATAGGACAAAAAAATGATTTTAAGACAAGTATAAGTTCCATTTTTGAGAAAATGGATAGTGGCAAGGTCACTAAAGATGAGCTCAAGAACAAATTTGAGAATTTGATAGTTTCCTTAATAAAGTTCATAGACCCAACAAATCCACTTGTTTCTACTTAGCCAACTCTATCTCTCTCTCAGTTCCATGACAAAGAAACATTTGAGGCAATGAAAAAGATTGGTACCATGGGAAGAGATACAAAATAACAGGTTGAGGAAATAATCACATAAGGGAAAGGAATGATAGAACTAGCCATGGAATATTACTAGACTTTGAAGGATGAGCATGCACATCTAAAGGTAGAGATAAGTAAATTTGAATAACAGGTTAAAAGGGTGAACCTCAAATTTACAAAAATATAGGCCATTGACCTAATAAATATTGACACCCTCATGTTAGAAAAGATAATAAAAAATACTTTAGAGCATGATGAGCTAGAGAGGGTAGCTAAATTCAGAATCAAAATATTTAGTGAAAGTATTAAGAAGGCCAAGAGCACAAGTGATAAGGCCACATATATAATATATGATATTGATAATTCACTTTGTAAATTTTCATGTGATGCAACAAATCACCAAGATAAACCTCTTCCTACTCAATAGGTCTAAGATAAATTCAAATGGGTAATTAAGAAATAATAAGCACATGATACAACTTTCAACTTGAATTCCATCCACCGGTTCATCAAGTATCATAATACACTTGACAAAATGGGAAAAGATATCCAATTCTATAGAGCTGCTTCTAGAGAACTATATGAGGTAATATTAGAATGTGAAATCATAAATCTTTACATATTTGATCTTGATAAAGATTGCCTTTAAGATATATTCATCAACTTTCATGCTTATATCGAGAAGATACAAGCAAAAAAGGACAAGGAAACCTTATAAATCACTATCGTAGATTGATTATTTGATTATTTGAAACATACATTCTATAACTAGAATTTTTCTAAGATACATTGTAAATTTGAAAGTTTTAAATTCAAACTATCTTTTGGCAGCTCTTAACTTTAAGTCTAAAATAGCTACATGTAATTTTCAATTATCTTTATGTCAAACTTTACTTGAAAAAATGTAACTTGTTTGCACTTTTCCTTTTGACAAGTTGAATTTATTTAGTTGTGAAAACTCACATTGTAATTTGCACTTTCTTTTTTAATAAGTTGAATGACTTAAAATTTATAAAAGTCTCAACTACAAAATTTAAGTTAGGTTTTGCAATTTATTTTTAAAATATACAAATATTAAAATGCATTTAATTTTGACCAAGTCATGGTTCATTTTGGTGCCCCATTTCTTGGGAGAGATTTATTCAACAAAACTCAAGGAGAAATATTTTAACTGAAAGACTCCAACAATTTTTTATCCTCTTTCAACACTTGGTGAAGTGCCTAGTCATTGCATAGTTATTTTCCTCCTACTCCACTAAATATGCCATTTCAAGCTGGGAAGGATGACATTTACATGTTGATTCCTTGATTTCTTTCTCTAGAACAAAGCATAATATTTATTTGGATTCCTTTCTCTAAAGGGAGTCATTTTTTCTATAAATATGGGTTTCCTATATAGCCCATGGATCTTTTTGCTATTCAATTTTTTTTTCTTCCTTTGAGAAATATATCTACATGTTGTAACCTAGAGAATTCTATTATACTGAAGTTTGGCCTTCCTTATCTTGTGTTATCTTTATGTATGTATAGATTTAATTAAATTTTTGAATGATATAAGTCCTATTTCAGTTATATAATAATCAATTTTGATATTTACCCTACCCTTTTGAAATCTTGTTCATGAAAAATCAAGAACTTTGTTCCTTGTTTGATATAATACCCAATATTACCTTTGATCTCCTATTTGTGTAAGACTGTGCTAAAATAGATTTTAATAAATTATTATTCAATTGTGATCAATAAAATAAGCATTAATTTCCACTATAATCCTTTAATGCATCACCATTTTTTCTAGTTTTAAAACTCCTTCTAAAACTCTTTTCCTCACAAGTTAAAACCCTAGTTAGGAGCAAGATCACTAAGAAAATTGTAATTTGAAGTGAACTGCTTATATATCAATTCTACTAAGCGTAGTGAAAGGAATATAGCCTTCTTCAAAGGTTCACCTCAAATTTCCAAGGTCCCACAACTTTGAAGTGATCCCATTATGTCATTGGATTTCTTATGTATTTAAATACATAGTATATTATATGCTAACCAATAATATCATAGTCCATCATTTTCATGTATACACTAATCAATTTCAATAGCCAAACATAATAAATAAAGTTATAATTTTCACAAAAACATAATATTTCATTTAAACATCATATTATATCTGAAGGTTTGTATGCATATATAGATATTCACCTATCCTTAAGGAATCTATGACTTAGTATTAAACAATCATTACAACTATTAATATAGTCACATGTCACAATGCAATAATATATGCTTTATATGCACTTTTACATCTTAATATACTCATATTATATACTATATAGAAGTCTTCCAAATGTATAAATATTGTATGTAAATGCCACCTATCATTTATAATTTTTAATCAAGACTTCAATCAATTAACTCTCCTAGACATAATATATTGATGATTAATTATGAGATATTAATATCCCTAGAATATTATTGAACATATTATCATAGTTAATAGACTATTTATAATGATATTATACTCTTCTTAAGTCAATTGACCTCCCATTATACCAATACATATTATACTCCTATAGGAATACATAAATCTTTAGATAAATATATATACCTTGTACATATGTAAGTATACAATATGTGGACTATTTTAGCTATGGCCACAATAGACATCTATATATAACATCACTATATATATGAAGGATTTAGATGAAGCTATAACATGGAATCCAAATAAAGTGTTATTAGTCTAAATTAATGATCAAAAGGAGGGCATTTTAGAGCTTATTAACTATATGTCCATAGATGTTACTATTAGCAACCCAACTTGCATGCTTTGAAGGAAGTTTTTCAAACTTACTTCAAACATGTACTAACATGGGAATCGTATAAAGGTTGTGGGTGACCTTATAACTATATCAAACCTCTATATTATGTGGTTAGATCCCCCATTACATCAATTTATCTCAATTCACTAAGACCTATTATTGTTGGGGTGTAAAGAGATAGAAATTACATAAAGGGAATATACTCTGAGGTGTGATGATGTACCTATATGATTCACTATCCACTAAATTTGAACTCTTAACAACACTAGTTGACTAAAAAATAATTAAATAATCATCTTCATGAGCTCTTATGTAAAAATGTTTCATGTGGAGGCTATATTACATGACTAGAATGTAAAGGTCATGATAATAAGGTCTTCTATGAGACTCTTACTAGTTATGTCACACTTCAAACTCCATCACCAACACTTATACACACCACATAACCTACACAAGACACCTTATATGTATCTAGGTGAACAAGGACCTACAAGGGAGGGAGATCCATCACAAATTAAAATTTAAACAAGTACAAACACTCTATGTATCACCATGAAAAAACTACAACATTTTATTAATTAGTCTAGATATGTTTACAAGTACTAAACTAGGTAAAGTTTCCTCATACCAGGAAAGGGACTAAAAATTAAGGTCTTTTTTACCTAAATATATAGAAAAATAAGATGAGAAGGAGAAGGATAGTGGTGTAGAGGTGAGATGAAAAGGACATTAATAACCATATAAGATTAATTACTTCAATTATAATAGTTATAAAAAATTATAATAGCCTCCCAAATGACTCTCTTCATACATTGATGGTCTTTGATGATCCCTTAGGCATTGAAGTGAGGTAGTGGAGAGAGTGGTTGACTTATTAAACCTCTATTAAGGAATGGATATGCCTCTTTTTGGTCGAAAAAATTCTCTTCTTGGTATTTATAACATTAATTAGGTGTAATTAGGCCATCATCAAGCGTACAATAGTCCATACTCCTCATTTTGAATATATGACCAAATCATGAAAATGACTCCTTCCTCCATAATGTCTATTAAAATTGAATTTGAATTATTTAATATAATCCCTTAATAGGTGTATTATATTTTATTGACCCATTTAACCATCCCTCTCTATGTCATTCTTCATTCCTCGTGATTAACCAAGTAGGTCTACTAGGCAAATTAGGCCTAGTAGCCTAAAAGTTTGCATTTGATGACCATAAAATCTTGTATGAAACCTTGATAACCTATGAAAAAGTGATATTTATGCCTAAAACAACACCTTACATCATACCATAATCCATTTTGAGTATTTCACACCTACAACCTTACCACACTAGGTGACAATGTCACATGTTCCTTCATTTCTACACACTAGTCATTTAGAAGAGAGATGTACAAGCACTTACAGGCATATTTTTTAACATATAATTACTTTAGGAGAAAAAAAGTTCCAAACAAGCATCTCTAATGATTTTTAACTCAAACTTCCTTGTACCTCTTTTTCTACTCTTTTTCCTAAAAAACATTATTTTATGACATGTCCATATAGTTTCATACAACACAGTACCATGGCTAAGACCCACTCTAAGTTTAATTTATGATTAAAGTGTTTATTAGGTCATTCATGGGTGTTTGGTTTCTAAAATCTTTAATTTTCTCAAGACTAGTCTGTAGTGGGGTTTAAGGAGGGTTTTGGAGGTCCACCATCTTAATGATTATTCATAAAGTAAAGACCTCCAAACCAAAACTTCTTATTATTAATATATATTCCATATACTCCTTAAACTTTCTTGAGTATCTTGAGTTCCCATGAAAAAGGTGTAATAAGATATGAACGTAGGGAAGTGTGATTGTAGTCTCCTACATGCAATTTAGACATGGTATTAATCTTAGTAATGATTCATAAACATGTGCCCCTAAATATAACTATTTATATCATGGATTTAAATTAAATATGTATCTTAAATTCCCACTAATATAATTTTCTTCAAGCCCCTACATTATGAAGAATATGAGCATTTAAATAGGTAGTTTGAGGTGTCTATATGGACTATGTAGTTTGAGATGGTGATAAGACTAAGTTTGTTCATTAAATTTAATTATTATGATTTAAATTACCTCATTAATACTTGAATAATAATTTAAAACCTCATCAAAGTAGTATTTATTCATGGAGAATGTTAGGGTATGCTTCAACATGATGTAGGGTTTAAGGCCTTAAAAGTGGCTTTTAGGCCTAACAGGGCTCAACTAAGTTTTAGGGGCCTAAGTGACCTATGGTGACTTGTATGAATTAAATATAATCACAAAAATCCATTTATCCTTTATTCTCAACCCTGATCTACCTTCAAATGTTTGAACTCTGACCTAATTCTTAGTTTCATGTGGTTGCCTATAGGTAACACTGTTTAGACTATCAAATATGAGTGTTTGGGGTTTTGTGTTTTAGAATTATTTTATCTCATTTAGTTATTATTTCAATGGGGTTATAAATCTACCTTATTTTACTTGAGACCTACTTCCATATATTTTGATTACATACCCTCATCTCCCTTTCCTAGGGTTTCTTAGCAATCAAGTCTTCATAACCTCTGGGTATAATTTTAGTGCCTTTTCTTGATTAACCTAAGTTTTATTCTCATAATAATATTTTAATATACATATTTAATATTTATTACCTTATTATTATGTGATTTCAACCTTAAATAACCCCTAAGTATGTACAAATGTCCAACTAGTATGAATAGGTTAGTTATAGGTCTTCCTTCTTTAACAAGCCCTCAAGGGCATATTGACTTGAAATCCTAGTGTCACATACTCAAAATATAATATAAATACACTAATATCATCCTTTATTCTTTCAAAACTCCATCTTATTTCTAAACCTTTAATTTCTTCTCTTGGTCTCATCATAGACTGTTAGAAGACTAAGGTAGTTCTAAGACAAAATAGTGAATGTTTTAACTGATTATCTAACTTTGAGAATAGAATGAAAGGATTTAAATACTAATAATTATCATTTAAATTTGATATTAATGCCTAATTATTCCTATAGAGTCTTCAAAACCTCAAATTTTTAAAAATTGTCTATATGTGTTGACTGTGTGCAAGTTTTCTTAGGTTTCAACAAGTCCTAGTTGTGTTCTTACTAGTTCATCTTCATATCAGGGTATGAGTGGATAATAAGGTGTTAATATATTTTATATACCATCCTCAAGTGAACCTTACTCCTTCAAACATACCCATAGTCATTATTGCCCTTTAATCTAAGTAAGAGATCTTAAGAATAAGTAAACTATAGCTTACCTTTTTTATTATGTTTTCATGTTTTAGATCCTTCCCATGCTCATTAAACCTTATACAGTTCTTTAAATTGGTTGAATATATCAATAGGTTTTAACTATCTCATATATATATATATATATATATATATATATATATATATATATATATATATATATATATATATATATATATATATATATATATATATATATATATATATATATTTCTAACAACTCAACCGCTTGTCTTTGTTCATGTACATAGTATTGTACCTAGTACCTATAGGTGTCTTTGGAAATGATTGACTATGTGTTTTGGGTTGAGACCTCACTATCAACCTTATTAATGGATTGGAATTACTTAGATTATTTATCAAGTTCAAAATTTATTCATGATTTATATATCACAAGTTCACTTCTAATTCAATATACAAGACTAAGTTTTACTCCACTTAGCTATATATCTCCCCTAGGTTGGTTGTAGCTTCTCTTGAGGTATTTCTTGAGATAGAAAACTCTGTAACCTTGTATCCCCTTGAGCTATCTAATGTCTCAAATAAGGGTTTAAAACCCAAATTAACTATTTATTTTGTCTTCTCAAATGTCCTTCTCATTCAAATAGGTCTCAAGACTATCACTATACTCATTGACTATAGGTGTTGATTTATAGTCTATAGTTTAAAATTTACTCCTTTAGCAATGTTTAAGACTCTAAGATTCATCTTCATAAACATGGTGTTTCTCAATAACCTTTAAATATACCAAACATTGGATTAATTATGTGGAGACTAATAGGTATTAGTATTTGTATGTGATGATAATGGAATATATGGGAGAATGAAGTATTAAGATCACAATGATGGTTAAATGGTAGTGAGAAGGTTATGAAAATGGGATGAAATATGGGGTGATGAAATAGTCTAAAAGTATATTAGAAAATCATAGGCATATGTCTTAATAGGATACATCATTTTTAAGGCTCTCAAAGAAGCATACATAGTGCAAAAAGAAACATAGGATTTTACAAACAACCTTAACATTTGATAAGTTACCTTAACATCTATTAGGTAATATTATGAGAGTGTTGAGGATATATTTATGGTTAAAAATATGTGAATATTTTATGAAACTTTGAGAAACATAAAGAGAGGACATATTATCAAGAATGAAGCATTCTTACCATGTTGTAATGTGTTTAGATAACCTTGAATCCATAATGAACCATACACTATCTTCAACTTGATTACAGATTGTAGATTGGTAGTTTATGTTTTATTTAGCTTATATACTCACACATGTGAGATGAAGCTATATAATGTTTTTTTAAATAGGTTCAAACTCTTAACAAGCTCCATAACCTTCCTTTTTTATGTCACCATGCACAAAAGAGGAGAAAACAAAGAAAATCAGTTCCCTACCTAAATGGAGAAGCCATTATGAGTGTATTACCTTGTTAAGGATTGTTCATAAAGGAAATATATCCCAATAGAGAATAAATTACTATATATTGAATCTATCTAGGGTCCCATATTTTTCCCAAAATTTTAGATCCTGATATTCTCTCTCATGGCCATATCATCTGCAAACTTGGAGGGCTCTACCATGTTACAAATGAGCTTGATGGAGAGAGAAGATCGGTTATTGGCCTATTTGAGATAATCTTTCCATGAATATTATCTAAAATACTTAACATGACTCTAATTTCAATCACCTAACCTCCATTGTATTAATTTTTTTTACAAGTCTATACAAACTATAAGAAATAGTTGAAAACTCTATTTTTTCTATGTTTTTCATATTTCAAGCTCCTAACCACCATTTTATGAAAACATGAGGAAATAATCATGTCAAAATTCATATTCATACAATTAATAAATATTATAGAGCCAAAATGAGTCATATTTTACACATGTGAGCTCTCTTAAAGGCCAAAACAATGTTCTAGACTTGTAGAGGAGACATTTTCAAAGCATGACACTATTTGATTAGAGTAATCTCATGACTATGAGGTTGATTAAGATTTTATTTATGATTTAGTGAAATATTAAAGTAAAAAAAAATCATTTTAGGACCAAAAATTTATTTCTGGATACCCATACATTTAGCTTTAAAATAATATTTGTCAATGAGTATCATTAAGAGTATATTATAGCCTTCTCAAAGGTTTCAATTTGGATTCTATGTATTTTGATCACACTTAAAATATTATAGTGAAACCCATAACTTGAATATCCCAAATACACTAGAGAAGGCTCATGATGATTCATTAGCTTCCAATTACATTAATCTTCATTAAGGCACTTTAGATCATAAGACCACTTCGAATGCTTGTCACAGACATCCAAACATACTCAAACATCATGATGATACTTAACACTAATAATGACAAGACACTGAGAGCTAATACCTTCACTTGGAAATAAAATACATCATGATGATCAAGCAAATCACCTAAATACCTAAGACATCTAAGACATATGATGACTACAAGCAAACTCTATGACACCTATAATAGTTTTTAATAACTTCAAGAAGGAATTAGGAGACATCATGACTGAGGAGATCACCATGTAGAGGCTTAACTGGGTGCCATGAAAAAAAATTATTTATAGGGGTTGGCATTTGGCCTTAAGAGGCCAAATTTCCTACATTTCTGGTAACTCACTAGGGTTGACCATCCTGCTGGTTAAGGGAACCCACTGACTTTTTTATGAAAATGATAGTTCAAACATGAAAAAATATATTTTATGACTACCCTTTTGGATTTCCAAATAATCAACACTTATGACACCTTATGACTATAACAAACTACAAGACTCAATAGTAACAATACAATAAACACATTTAAACTAAGAAGCACACCTAGCCTAATGAAAAAAACAACAAGACAATAAGCTAAAAAAGTAAGAAACTAAACTTGTGATGACCACTTATTTAAGTAACACAAATAAAACTAAAACAACTAACCTAACATCAAATTCCTTCCTCTATGATCAAATGGAAAAATTCTTTGATCACTATATCAACATGAGGTTTGGTTTCCACATCTTGATTTGAGTTTAATTAAGCATTGCCCACTATATGATGACTCCCACTTATAAATGAACATATTGGCATATTCATGGCCTCTTGGGAAAGTAGTTGAAATTTCTTGTTCCATCTCAAGATGTATGGGTTGTCTATATGAATCCAACACCCAATCATACTGATTCAAAATTTGCCTTCCTTGCATCAATAATGTCAATTCTACCTTAGTCAGGAACTTCTCTTGATTATGTTAGATAGTTTGAGTTGGCCCTTGTGTTATGTATACAAGGATAAATTATAAGATAGTTGCATCTAGTGTCTTGACTTCTTGAGGCCACTTGATTTCATTTCCACCATCAAAGAGTGAAGAGACATCAATTGATAGGGTGAGGAGTTGATAAACTTGCTTGAAAACTTCAAATAAGTCATCTCCTGATAAAACAACTTGGAATGGTGTGATTAGAGGAATGAATCCTTATTTCATAATGGAATTGCTTCTCCCAATCTGAATTAAATCACATTCAATTAAAGAGTAACCTAATTTTATGATCTCAAATAAGTCCATTTATTGGTCCTCATCTAACTCAATTGTAAATGGACTCTCTTCAATTTGAATAGTAGAAGGTGTAGGAACAATCACATCATAGTTTAAAATATCACCTTATTAAACATGCTCATGGAGCTACAAGTCATTAAATATTATCTATTATTGGTCATTTTAAATTTCTTCATCCTTAACAACAACTTGATGATTTTACATGCCCACAAAGTTACCTTGTCCATCATCTTCATTGGTTGTCCTACACTTGACTTATGACACTACTACAAGTTCTTGTGAGATATCATGATGAAGGGAAACTACCATGTGACTAAGGTGTATTCTTATTTTATCTTATTTTTCACCCAAATAAGCTCATTCAACTCATCCTCCTTTGCATTGTGAAATATTGATTCACACCTATCCTTACCAAGAGTTGTCCTAGTGATTATTTCTTCTTCTTTCTCACTCAAGTCACTCTCATATTATATCATTATATATGTTTCTTATTCATATTTATCACAAAAGAGAGTCTCCTTCTCAAGTATTGGCATGGTTGGTTCTTGGAAAATATCAAGAAGATGAGTCAAATCCAAAGATGTTGTATATGCTTTATCATGTTCATTAGGATGATCAAATTTGACAACCATCACTTTTCTTTCTACTACATATTGTCTTGAACAGACCTCCATGAATGGAAGGGATTAGACCTTTGAGGAGGGAGGGGTGGGGGATGAGTGTTCTCCAATTTTTCTTCCAGTTCAACATCTTGGCTTATACTTTTTTGATCTCCTTCTCCCCTTGACTATTGTATTTGTTTCCAAGTTAGAAATAAATATGTAGGGGTTTCATTCACATGTGTCACCATTTGGGGAAGGAATGAAGGTATCCTTAGTTGAAACTATGTTTCTCCTATAACTACAATTGACTGATGTATATTCTTGTATGAAAGTTCAATCTATTTAGTAAGATGAGATTTAAAATCAAGAACCATCTAATTGGATGTCTCTTCAAGCTAATTATAAGGTGAATGACACACTTCTCCCTCCCTTTAAACTCTCTCTCTTGGAAATAACTCCAAGTAAGAAAAGTTGGCAAGGCTTGTAAAGAACTTTGAGAGATATGACATATTTTTTTGAAACTCTTGAGAGATTAAAGGTATTTTAATGGAAGATTGATGTGGAATTAAGGATCGAACATGTTTCTCATAAGATTGGACGTGTTGTCTCTTATGGACTATCAACTTATTTGCAATGCTTAAAACTAAAACACCTATGTCAAGCATATCACCAATGACTCTCGAATGACCTTCTCTCATGAGAAATTCCCACTCTTTATTAGCTTTTTGTAATGAGGTTCACATGCCCTCAATCATATTTCTAGGTATTTCCTTTCCATAGCTCTTTGGTGTGTCAATGTTCACCATGTGTTTTCATATCCAAAAGAGTTATATTTAAAGCTTGATATGGATTAAATTTAAATATGAGTAGGCTGACTAGGAACACCATGATGTTACCATAGCTAATTATGTTGATAAATTGGATACAATGGAGGTGAATTAGGTTCACAAGGAGGACTAGAGTGGTGTCCTTGGTATTGAAAATGATCATAGGCCTGATAAGGGATCTCATATTGTTGATCAAGGTGAATGTAGGGCTGGTAGGTTTCATAATGGGACTGATAGGGATCATTATAGAATTGAAAAGGATTATAGGGTTGATAATAAGGAAGTGAAAGACAAAAATCTACCCCATATACAACCATAGTTCATCACCATGCACATGAATAATAATGAACTATCAACAGAACTACTCTTACTATGAGATGATGACCTTATGATGACTTATAACTATAAATCATGGCTTGTAAGTGCTTGAAGACGATTGTGCTGGCCAAGATCTCTATGTAAATGCTCCAATTTTTGAATCAATCCCACCAGGTGTGCCAAAACTATTAACAACCCAATTTGTACCATTTGAAGGAGGTTGTTAAAACCTATTTCAAACTTAGACTAACATGGGAATGGTCTAAAGGCTATGGGTGACATTATAACTAGACCAAACCTCTATATTATGGAGCTAGATCCACATGTACATATTTTTATCTCAATTCACTAAGACCTATTACTATTGGGGTGTAAAGAGATAAAAATTACATAAGGGGAATCTACTTTAAGGGGTGGTGATGAACCTATATGATTTATCCATATAATAGACTAACAAGCAACTACAAATTCATCTTCATTAAGTCCTATACAAAAATGTTTCATGTGAAGGTTGTATTAGGTGACTATAATGCAAATTTCATGATAATAAATTCTACTATGAGACTATTACCAATCAGGTCACACTTGAAACTCCATCACCAACACTTCTACACACCACATAACCTATATAAGACACTTTATTTGTATGTAGGTGAACAAGGACTTACAAGGGAGGGAGATCCATCACATTTACAAATATAAACACATTATATATCACCATGAAAGAGCTGAAATAGTTTATTGATCAGTCCAAATAAGTTTACAAGTACAAAACTAGGTAGAGTTTCCTCATACGTGAGAGAAGGATTACAAATTGAGGCATTTTTTACCTAAATATATAAAAGAATAAAGAGAGAAGGGAAAAGAGAGTGGCATGGAGGTGAGAGTAAAATGTTATCAATGACCATAGCACATTCATTACTTTAGTTACAAATAATAATAACATCCTCCCAAATGAATCTCTCCATGCATTGATGATCTTGATGGTATTTGAATGAGCCCTTCGGCATTGAAGTGAGGTAGTGGAGAGTTTGGTTGACTTATTAAACCTCTTTCAAGGCATAGATACTCCCCTTTTTGGTCAATAAGATTCTCTTATTGGTAGTTACAACATTAATTAGGTGTAATTAGGCCATCATCAAGTGTACAACAGTCCATACTCCTCCTATTGAGTATATGACCAAGTCAATAAAATGACTCGGTCCTCCATAATGGATATTGAAGGTGCACATGAATTCTTCATAAAATTAGTTACCAAGTGAAATAGATTGTATTAACCCATTTCACCAGCCCTCTCTATGCCATTCTTTTTTCCTCTTGATTAACCAAGTGGGTTTACTAGGCCAATTAGGCCTAGTAGCCTAATAGTTTGCATTTGATGGCCATGAAAGCCTATATTAAACCTTAAAAAAGTATGAAAAAGTGATATTTGGGCTTGAAAAAACACCTTACATCATACCATAATCCCTTTTGATTAGTGAACACCTACAACCTTACCACACTAGGTGACTAGGTTACCTTTTCCTTTATTTTTGTAGACTAGCCATTTAGAAGAGAGCTACAAAGGCACTTAAATGCATGTTTTTAAGAATATAATAAATTAAGGAGATAGAAAAAGTTCCAAAAAAACATCTCCAATTATTTTCAACTCTTAAGATACCTTGTACCTCATTTTATACTTCTTTTCTTGAAAAAAACTATTTTATGACAAGTCCATATGGTTTCATACAACACAGTACCTTGGTCAGGACCATCTCTTAGTACAATTTATGATTCAAGTGTTTTTTAGGGCATTCATGGGTGTTTGGTTTCTAAAATATTTAGTTTTATAAAGACTAATTTGTAATAGGGTTTAAAGAGTGTTCTAGAGGTCCACCATCTTAACAATAGTTCATAAAGTATAAATTTCCAAACCGAAACTTCTTATTATGGATCATTATTATATATACCCCTTCAAATTTCCTAATTAGATTGTGTTCCCATGCAAAACGTGTATTAAGATATAAATATAGGGAATAATGTGTGTAGTATTTTGTAGGTAATCTAGACATGTTATAATTCTTAACAATGGTTTAGAAATATGTGACCCTAAATATAAATATTTATA
This sequence comes from Torreya grandis, assembly GCA_037957365.1. Taxonomy (NCBI): domain Eukaryota; kingdom Viridiplantae; phylum Streptophyta; class Pinopsida; order Cupressales; family Taxaceae; genus Torreya; species Torreya grandis. The sequence continues at coordinate 2,797,027 of JARHVA010000147.1, read as the reverse complement.
TCATGGATATCAATTAAGCAGGGGTAATAAATTACCACTAATATCATTTAATTAAAGTCCCTATGCTATGAACAATATGTACATTTGAATAGGTAGTTTAAGGTGATTGTGTGGACTGTGTAGTTTGAGATGGTGATAAGACTAAGTTAGGTCATTATCTTGAATTATTATGATTTAAATTAACTCATTAAGACATTAATCATAATTTAAAACCTCATATAATTCATATTTCTTCTTGGAGAATGTTAGGGTATGCTTCAACATGATGTGGAGTTTAAGGCCTTAAAAGTGGTTTTTAGGCCTAACAGGCCTCAACTGAGTTTCAAGGATCTAAGTTACCTATGATAACTTGAAATAATTAAATATAATCACAATAATCTATTTATCATATATTCTCACCCATTTTTTAACTTTAAATTTTCAAACTCTAACCTAGTTCTCACTGTCTCAAGTGGTTGCTTGTAGGTGACACTATCAGGACTATCAAATTTGAGTGCTTAGGGTTTTGGGTTTAAGGAGGATTTTTTCTCATTTTTTTATGTGTTAATGGATTTATAACTCCACCTTATCTTCCATAATACCTTATTCCATATCTGTTACCTACATACTTTCATATCCCTTGCCTAGGGTTTCTTAGCAATCAAGTCTTTATAACCTCTAAGTCTGAGTTTAGTGCCTTTTATTACTTAACATGAGTTTTATTCTCATCATAATATGTTTATATACATATATCATATTTATTAACTTCTTATCAATTGATTTAAACCTTAAAAAAAACCCCAAGTATGTATAAAATTTTAACTAGTATGAACAAGCTGGTTATAGGTCTACCTTCTTCAACTAACCCTCAAGGGCATATTGAATTGAAAGCTAAGTGTCACATAATATAGAGAGAATATGAAGAAAATACTATCATAATTTATTGTTTAAGACTCCTTAATTAATTTTAACATCCCTATCTTATTTTCAAACCTTCAATTTATTCACCTAGTCTCATCATAGACTGCTAGCAGACTAGGGTAGTTTTGAGACAAAATAGTGAATGTTTTCACTGATTATCTAAATTTGAGAATATAATGAAAGGATTTAAATAATAATAATAATAATAATTTTTATTTTATATGAATTCCTAATTATGCCTATAGAGGCTTCAAAACCTCACATTTTCCAAAACTATCTATATGCATTGACTATGTGCAAGTTTCCTTAGGTTTCAATTGGTGCCAGCTATGTTTTTACTAGTTCATATTCATATCAAGGTATGAGTGGATAATAAGGTGTTAATATATTTTATATACCATACTCAAGTGGACCTTACTCCCTCAAACATACCCACATTTATTATCTCCCTTCAATCTAAGCAAGAGCTCTTAAGAATAAGCAAAATATAGCTTACTTTTTTAACTATGTTTTCATGTTTTAGGTATTTCCCATGCTCACTAGGCTTCTACAGTCCTTGAAATTGGTTGAAGTTATAAATAGGTTTTAATTATATCTTATATATGTTTTTAACACCTCCACCACTTGTCTTTATTCATGTACATAGTATTGTACCTAGTACCTGTAGGTGTCTTTAGAAATGATTGATTTTGTGTTTTGGGTTGAGACCTCATTGTTAACCTTATTAATTGATTGAACCTGATTAGAGTATTTATCAATTTAAACATATATTCATACTTTATATATCACAATTTCACTTCTAATTCAATGTACAAGATTGAGTTTTTCTCCACTTAGCTACATATCTCCACAAGGTTGAGTGTAGCTTCTCATGAGGTGTTTCTTGGGATAGAAAACCCTTTGGCTTTATATCCCCTTGATATATCTCATGTCTTAACTAATGTTTTCAAACCCAAATAAAATATTCATTTGGTCTTCTTAAATATCATTCTCATTCAGATAGGTCTCATGACTATCACTATACTCGTTGATTATAGGTGTTAATTTGCAACCTATAGGTAAGGATTTACTCCTTTAATAGTGTTTAAGACTCTAGGATTAATCTTCATGACCATGGTGTTTCTCAACAAAATTAAAATGTACCAAAAATTGGATTCATTATGTGGAGGTGAATAGTTAGTGTTATGTGTATGTGATGATAATGGACTATAATGGAGAATGAAGTACTAATCTCACAACAATGGTTAAATGGTAGTGAGAAGGTTATGAAAATGGGATAAAACATGGGGGGATGATAGACTCATGAATCCCTTGTTAAAATAGTCTAAAAGGATCCTAAATAAGCATAGGAATATGTATTAAATATATACATCATTTTTAAGGCTCTCAAAGAAGAATACATAGTGAAAAAAGAAACCTAGGATTCTACAAACAACCTTAACATCTGCTAAGATACCTTAAGATCTGCTAAGTGATACTATGAGAGTTTTGAGGATAGATTAATGGTTGATAGGATATGAAGCTTTGATTAAAATTTGAAAAACATAAATATATGACATCTTATCAATAATTAATTATTTCATACCATGTCTTAATGTGTTTTGGTAACCTTAAATCCATCATGAATCATACATTATCTTCAACTTGCTTGCAGACCGTAGATTGGTAGTTTATGTGTTCTTTAACTATATATACTAAAAAATGTGACATTTGGTTAGATAATGTTTTGGGGAAGAAATTTAGACTCTTAACAATCTCTATAACCTTCCATTTTTTTGTTACCATGCTCAAGAGAGGAGAAAACAAAGAAAATTGGTTCCCTGCCTGAATGGAGAAGCCATTGTGAGTATCTTACCTTGTTAAGGATTGATAATAAAGGAGAGAGATCCAAAATAATAAAAAATTCCTATATATGTAAGCTATATATGGTCCCTTCATTTTCCCAAAATTTTATATTCTTGATATTGTCTCTCATGGCCGTGTTATCTACAAACCTAAAGGGTTCTACCAAGTTGTAAAGGAGCTTGATGGAGAGAGAAGGTTAATTATTGGATTGTTTGAGATAATTTTTCCATGAATATTCTATAAAACACCTAACATGACTAAAATTTAAATATTCTAACCTCCACTATAGAGAAAAGTTTGTATAATTTCATATAAATTTCAAGAAATAGTTAAAAACTCTATTTTTCTATGTTTTTCCAAATTTCAAGCTTGGAACTAAAATTTTAGTTAAACATGAGGAAAAATACACTTAAAAATTCATCTTTAAAAAATTAATAAGTTTTATAGACCCAAAATAAGGGATATTACACACGTGTGAGCTCTCTTGAAGGCCAAAACAATGTTCTAGACTTGTAGAGGAGACATTTTCCAAGCATGAAACCATTTGACTAATGTCATGAATATGAGCATGATTAATATGTTATTGATTCTTTAGTGAAATATTAAATCAAAAAATTTTCATTTTAGGACCAAAACCTTTATTTTTGACAACCATACATATAGCTTCAAAACAAGATTTGTTAATATCATTTAGAGTATGTTATAGTTTTCTAAAAGGTTTAAATTTGGCTTCTATGTATTTTGATCACACTTTAAATCTTATATTCATACCCATAAATTTAATATACCAAATGTAATAGAGAAGGCTCATGATGAATCATCAACTGCCATCTACAATAATCTTGATTAAGACACTTTAGATCATATAATCACTTCAACCCCTTGTCAAAGACATCTAAACATACTAAAACAACATGATGATACTTAACACCAATTGGAAAAATACATGGTAATTAAAATACATTGAGACCTATTCCATTCACTTGACATTCAAAGACATCATAATGATCAAGCATATCACCTAAGGACCTAAGACATATAGGACATATGATGATCACAAGCAAACTTTATGACACCTCTAATAGTTTTGAATGACTTAAAGAAGAAATTAGGAGACATCATGACTTAGGAGATCACCATGTAGAGTTTTAAGTTTATGTCATGAAATGTTTTTTGTTATATAGGTTGGCATTTGGCCTTGGGAGGCCAAATTACCAATAGCTACCACATGTAGTTTATTAGTTAAAAATACCACATAAATAAATACCATATATTTCATGGATATTAGATGGATATGAGTTCTAAATAACAATAAAAAAACATGAGTTATGTAGATATCTAACTTATGGGATTTACTTTCAAACTAATATTATCACATAAGTTAGTGGAATCCACATAATCTTCATACTTTCAAGTTGAGAATCCATATAATATTATCACATGTATTAAGTTTATATATATTATGGGATATGCATAATATATATTTAATAAATTATGTGGGTGTAATAATTTTTTTTCTTATATATGACTTCTACATGTATATTAGTATACATAATTCACATATTATGTTGCATCCACATACTAATTCTCTTATATCAATATATGCTATGCCATATAGGCCTTTTAAGCCAGTGAATGGCCTATGTCTTATCTATCATGATAAATTCCTTCCTATTTATTAATGTCAATCAATTGTATTTAAACATTTCAAAAGTAAAATTTACTCAACATGTATACCACTATAAATTCATAGATAAAGAGGCTTTTCATTGCATCCTTCAAAATAGTTAATGGCCAAGATGTTAATACCAATTTTATGTGTGGTTTTGATTTATATTACTTGTGGAAATGCATATCCAAGGGTGGTTACACCAACTCAAGGCTTCACTTCATTGAATTTAATAGTGGAAAATTATGTGATACAAAAACCATATGATAAGGAGGAATGTGAGCATTACAACCTCATTAATGCCATCCATTCTATGTGGATTCACAAAGATGACAAACCACATACCCCTTAGAGAAAGACCAATCCCAAGACAAAAATATGCATAGTGGTAAATTATTTGTATAAACAATATTATTATAAAGTTCATGTAAGATATGTGATGTGACATTTATTTAACTTATAGGGATATAAATACACAAGTGGAGTGTGGTAAATGGACAGAGATATGCATGTTATGTGGTGGAAATTAGGACTCTATAGGGAATATAATATTTTCCCATGCCATAGATTTACATAATTTCCCATCTAACAATACATAATACTACATATCTCCCATATCTAATCCAAGTACACATATTCAAGCTGCATTCTATATACTTACATTGATCTTCATATATTGACCTACATAGCACTGCCACTCTAAAGCACATAGATAAGGCTTCATATATTGACCACCTGATGTCCATATTGGCACATACAAATATATTTAAATATTTATTACACTTACACCAACATTAAACACATTTAAAAACCTAAATTTTTGCATATTAACCAAATTCATAGTCATATTTATATGTGCACACAAAGCTCACTTCCCATATCTTCATCAACCAAAGGGCACATAGATCTTGACAAAATTATTATCATGGTATAAAATTAGAGATATTATCAAGAACTTGGGCAATTTTATTATTAATTTTAGCATGGGTTTGCCTAACAATAGGCGACATTTGTATCTAGAGGACATTGTCACATTGTTTAATCAGGGATGTACCTCTCAATGATGAATTTCATCTAGATGTAATGGTATATTGGTATTTTAGTTCATTGTAATTTATCGATCATTTTTTTTTAGTCTAAGTGTTTAGTTTTAGTATAGATCGGTGTCTATATCTAAATATTTATACCATATAAGCAAAAATAATATTCTAAACACATTAAATTTTTAGACATTACAAGACTAGTGCCTACCTCTTAAAAATCTTCCACCTAAATTCTAATAAAACTCCATTTTGCTTTGTTCCTTTATCTTTCTCCAACCCATGCTACCTTCTATTCCTTATTCTTTTCTTTTTTTCTTTCTTTGTTTCCTTCCCTCCATTCTTTTCCTCTTTTTAAGAGTATGGTGCTTTTTCTTTTTTTAAGTTGTCTTCTTTTTTATTTTGTTCAATGGTTTTTTTCTATTTTTATGTTTTTATTTTGTTTTTTTTCCTAATTTGCCTTAAGCCAATTGAAAATCATTATTTTATTCTATTTATAATTCCATACCATTATTTTATTTATTTTATTTTATTTATGAGACTTTTCTTACACACACACACACACACACACACACACACACACACACACATATATACATACATACATACATACATACATACATACATACATACATACATATATATATACATATATATATATATATATATACATATATATATACATATATATATACATATATATATACATACATATATATATATATATATATATATATATATATGTATGTATGTATGTATATATATTCAATATCTAACTATAACTCAATTAATAATTTATAACACCATTCTAATAATAATAACTATTTGTATTAAGTTTTAGATTAAGGTAAAAGTAGGTTTTGAATGGACCCTGAAACCTTTTAACAAAAATAAAAAAGATAAAGCAATTACGACCAATAGGAAGAGCATACCTAAATTCTACTAAAAAACAACATCAAAATCAAGTTTTACAACCCATGCTACCTTCTATTCCTTATTCTTTTCTTTTTTTCTTTCTTTGTTTCCTTCCCTCCATTCTTTTCCTCTTTTTAAGAGTATGGTGCTTTTTCTTTTTTTAAGTTGTCTTCTTTTTTATTTTGTTCAATGGTTTTTTTCTATTTTTATGTTTTTATTTTGTTTTTTTTCCTAATTTGCCTTAAGCCAATTGAAAATCATTATTTTATTCTATTTATAATTCCATACCATTATTTTATTTATTTTATTTTATTTATGAGACTTTTCTTACACACACACACACACACACACACACACACACACACACACACATATATACATACATACATACATACATACATACATACATACATACATATATATATACATATATATATATATATATATATATACATATATATATACATATATATATACATACATATATATATATATATATATATGTATGTATGTATGTATATATATTCAATATCTAACTATAACTCAATTAATAATTTATAACACCATTCTAATAATAATAACTATTTGTATTAAGTTTTAGATTAAGGTAAAAGTAGGTTTTGAATGGACCCTGAAACCTTTTAACAAAAATAAAAAAGATAAAGCAATTACGACCAATAGGAAGAGCATACCTAAATTCTACTAAAAAACAACATCAAAATCAAGTTTTACAGGGACTTAAAACCATAAACCTAAACCAATAAAAGTATCCAAGTTTTACAGAGACCTAGAAACTCAAAATAAGTTTAAACTAAGAACCAAGTATCATGATAAAAAACAAGGACCAGTTAAAACATATAGCAATAAGGACCTGGATAAGAACAAAATCAACAAAGAAGACCCTAGTCTTCTATTGCAATTCTAGGATCATCTTAACAGCCTCCTTTCCAATTGTAGTAGTATCCTGCATGGAGATAGTAGCCGAAGTAGCAGCATCTTGCAAGGCTTTCTTCCTCGAGCTCTGCCTGGTCCTCTTACTTGGACCCTCTATATTATCTTCTAAATATTACTATTAATATTAAGTTTTTATTTATCTATATTAAGGCATTAAACTCTATAATTATATTTTTGAATATCATTAAGATAACTATCTTATGTTCTAAATATTACTAAGATATGTTAATTTATCTACATATGGTAGTACCAAACATTAGTCACACAAATTTGTATTTTCAAAATAATTAATAGTCATGAACACATTAGCATGACATAAACACAATAACACAAGATTAATTCATCTAAGCATAAATCAAAGCTAGCATACACAACTACTCATGTATAAACCATAATCAAAATGCAACAATATCAAAATGTACTGATGCTAACAATTCAAACCATGCATCAAATATGTATTATTTAATGTGGTGTGTGCAAGGTTCTAGCCATCCCCTAACATCTCCATCTACATCACCCTCTCTGATGATGCTCTTCTTCCATCATACTCTAATGGATGAATCTCTCCTTCTTATAACTCACAATGTAAATAATATACACTAAATCTATCTCATATCAATGCATCCATGAAATCAAAGTAATGTATAACTACCCCATAAGATCATATAACTTATAGCTTAGTTAGCAATAATCAAATCAAATTTTCAACTATAGAAAATCCATAGATTATTAAATAAATTTGCTTAGCAATAAATTGTGATGTAATATCCTTCCCCCTAAAGTTGGTGATCATCCTAGTGACACTTATTCAAACATTAATACTAAATTAAAAATATTATTTAATAAAAAAATAACATAGTATGAAGCAAAAAATCAAGCAAATAAGCGTGGAAATAGCCTACAAACTTATCATAGTAATCCCAAGTAGAACTATTCTTAGATTATTAGTCCCACAAGAACTTGCACTATGACATCTCTCTATTATGAAAATAAAGTTTGTGAGTGTCACTTAATCTAATTGGTTCTATCATGACCACCATAGGGTCCAAAACTGGTAGATCAATCCTATATACTATAGGATTGATCACTTATAATACCTCTAAGGGTCTCACATATCTTAGTGATTTATAACAACTCAAAGGGTCCCACATATCTTAGTGATAATTTTTTTGACTTCCTAAATTTAATATTTAACCATAAGTACATGAAATCATCATAATATCCAAAACAAATGGCTAAGGAGAGTTCCACAAAGTCTCCTAGCCCCTCTTCACACCTCTCTTATCTAGAAAGTGTTTTTCTCATTCCATAGAAAAGTGTTTAGAGAACCTAAAAATAATGATGTGTATAAATTAATACCATTGATACTATGCATAACTCCTGATAAGTATTACATTTCAATACTATCACTACTCCACGTAGCTCTTGAAAAGTATGATGATTAATAGGAACATGCAAATATTTTTTATGTATACAAAATTAAAGAAGAAACATTCCTTAGTATACATGTGTATAACCATACAACTAAATTTGACAAGTCTTGTATGCTAAATCTTAGATCTGATAAGCTCCCCTTATTAGATCCAAACTTAGTAACTACCAAGTCAATGTGAGACTAACTAGGATCTATTTTCATCTATTATTACTCATGTTCCTAATTCACCACTCATCCCTTAGTTCTCCCTGACCTAATGATCTCCAAAATGTGCACGTGGTTCAATGAATCACAAATATATACTAACATATCCTAGAGTGCAATGATATACACTAAATAATTCAAGATGTACAAATATGTATCACAACAAAAATCATACAATCATTCTATAATTTTATTAAGTTTCCATTATTGAAACATAACTAGTATCATATTTTATAGCTTAACCCATCTTTTTTATATTCATAGTTAAAAGATAATAATGTTAAAATTAAAATAACAAACAAAGGTTAAATATCACACCATCCTTACACCCTTATAAAATTAACAAGAGAGACAATACCTCATACTTTCTTGGCTAGTTACACAATAAGTTATAGGCTTATATCAACCCCTTAGTCTAACAAGATGTTCCACACATCCTATTTCATACTCACTCTAGGAAAAAGGTACATAAATGTCTCACCAAATTAACATGTTTTAAGAAAGGTGAGAATAATACCAATCTAATCAAGGGTAAATCATAACATAATGATTACAATAAACTTATAAATCTTAATTTAGAATCAAAATAAATTCATGGTTTAGCACTCCACGTGGTAAAAGTTCACAAGAATTAACATTTCAACAACAAAACTCTTAAACACCCTCACATGGTATGAAAAAAACACTAAAATCCAAGTTTCCAAAATCACTATGAATTTACCAAATTTGTAAGTGTAGTATCACTATCTATTTCCAAAATCAAAAGGAAAAATATTAACCACATAGATTTATTAATCCATTCCATTCCTACAACTTCTCTATCAATAAGAAGTAGGAGACACTATCCCATGAACTCCAAGGAATATTTTCAAAACAACATTTCAACAATAAGTTTATGATTAAGGGAATACTTAATCAACATTATGAAAATATGAATCCACTCAATGCGATTATAAAAATGTCAAAGGAGGGTGAAAGAGTAACAAATAACCCCTATGCTAACTATGAAAGATGACACCTCTTTCTAATCCACATAAATATACTGGGTTTTAATTTATAAAAAATTCCTAACATATAATAATCCTCAACAAAGATAACTACACTCCACTATAAAGAGAATTTACACCACACTTGGTGATGCGAATCTATAAGTGATCTTTTAAGATTACCACCCCTAATATTAATATAAATAAGACACAAAAATCTATCTAAATGCACATATTCTTCAGTGAGAAGCATCCCATGTTTTAGATTGAGGTAAAAACAGGTTTTGAAGGGGCCCCAAAACCCTGTTACAGAGAGCAAAATAAAGAATGTCTAAGCCCACAGGAAACGCCTAAAAAACACTACAAAGAAGTAGCAAAAATAGGTTTTAAATGGACCTGAAACCATTAGAGACACATCCGATCAAAACCCAGAAACAGAAATCTGGTAGCACAACAAACAAAAGATAACAAAAGGAGAACAAAGATCAGTACCAGTTTCTAAACCAACAAGAAGGACCAGATTATTCATCCAGTTCCAGTATCAAGTTCATGGCTTCTTCTCCTTTCAAAGCAGTTTCCTGGGTGGTAGCCTCCAGCAAAGCTCCTTTTTGTGTATCTTTCCTTCTGGAACTTTGCCTTGTCCTTTTGCTGGGACCCTCTAGTGCTTTGGTCTCCTCATTGGCTCATTTACCTATATTGATAGCAGCTACACAAATGTTGGACGTTACTTCCTCCATTTTATTTTTGTTATCCTTTATTAGTTCCCAGAGGTTGTTTTCGTAAGCTTTGAGCTTGACAGGGATCTCGCTTAACTGATTTTCCATGTTGTTTACTTTGTTCCAAGCAGCTTTCAGAGAATCTTCCAAAGTTTCTACTTTTCTCTTGAGATCAATGATCTCCCTACACAACCAGGAATCAAATTGGGAAGAAGACTCAGCTTTACAGTTAACCCAGGTCATAGGGGTGTGTATTTCTTCATTCTGATTCTTCCCTCTCCAATCCTCAAACTTTTTATTGGGGCTAATCCTGGCTTCTTCAAAGAAGTCTTCTTGACTCTTTTGTTCCTGCTCATTGATTCTAGTTTGAATTTCCATCTCCATATTTTGAATATCATCTCGGACAAAAATTTCCTTTTCATTCTTAGAAGTTGGGTCCTCACCAGGATCTTCCTGGACAAAATCATCCTCTGACACTTTCTGGTTTTCCTCCATCTCTTCTATTCTGATAGCAAAATCCTCCTCTGTATTGACTTTATCTTTTTCAATTTCCTCAGATCCTTCTTCATCATTACTAGAGTTGGTGTCGCAGCTCTCAGTTCTGTCTTCCTCCTCTGGTTTTTCCTTGGTTCTTCAATTCTCTCCTGACCCCTTTCTTCTTCTACATTTTGTTTATTAGGACTAGGGGTCTTAATTTTGCCTCTCTTGCTTACATTTTCATTCTTTTTATTTCTTGGCAACTTATTTTTCCCCTATTTGGGATACTTAACCAGTGCCCTATTCTTGCAATAGCCTTCAATAAGCAAAATAAGGCCTTCGTGAAGAATAGGGTGCAAATCCTTTTTCCTATGAGCATAAAGGATTTGAATCAGGGAGTAGCAAAGATAGAAAGGAAAAGACAAGCTAACCTTATGCCTGAAGTGGTTGAGGAATACAAAATGGAACTTATGCACTCGTTTGCTTCTTCCGTCCAGGATGAAGTACTCCCTGTTATATAGCTTAGGACGTCCCTCCATATCCCTTTAATCTGGTCCAGCTCATAGAAATCCCCATTTTTGACCAGCTTCTGCTCCTCCTCATCCGTTTTGGGGAACTTACAAAAGGCCTCATTCGAAATGCTGGTCTGCTTGGAAAATTTGAGTCCATCCATTGGCAACCCTGTAACCTCAGCAAGAAAATCCTCAGTTAAATTTACAGTTATACCATGCAAGGTGACCCTGTCGTCAGACCAATTTTTGAAGAAGGCCGTCGTGATATGTGGTTTAGAGCCATGGAGTCTTTCCATGTAGCTCATAACTTTTCCTTTCTACAAAATTCTCCAGACTTGATGTTTCTCTCTCCATTCTGCACAGCTCTTGGGCTCCTGTTTACGGGGTTCTCCCTTCCTTTCACGTGCCATACTCATTTTCTTTGAATCCCAATTACTGTGGATATAACCCTGGGTCCTCCTGCTGTCAAGTTGATTGGGACATCGACTTTGTTTGTGGCTTTTCAGGATCCACTTCTCCCTCTTGAGGACCTTACTCTTTAATAATTGAGTTCCTTTCCCCGTGCTGCCACTCCTCCTACTCATTATGTTTTTATTACACTCCAATCTTACCTTCTTTTGCATGTGTGGCATCAAGAAGAATGATCGCCCCTAAATCCATGTTCCTTTCTAAGGTTTCATCCCACCTCACTTTTTGACCTTCCTGGATAGCACAGTTAGCAAGCCAATCTGCAACACCATTGGCTTCATGGTAGGTGTGGGTGATTTTTATATCTTCAAATTTATTCAAAAGAGTTTTCATCTCCTTTACCTTATCCTCTATGGTCCAAGACACAGTATTCTTATTATTAAAGATATTTATAACATTCAAAGAGTCCCCTTCAAGCCACAATTTGGAATATCCTGAGTCCACAGCTAATTTAAGGGTCTAGAGGGCAGCTGTAGCTTCAGCAATGTGGCAATTAGATATACCAATGGGAATTATGATAGCATCAATAACCATATCCACATGGTTTCTCAAGACACCACCATAACCAGCATTCCCTGGGTTCCCTTTTGCTGCACCATCAAAATTACCTTTAATCCAACCTTGAGGTGGACTAATCCAAGTAACACCTGATCTGGGGTTATCAAGTTTACCAAGAATAAAATCCGTCCTCAGGGGATTATCCACATTGAGATTAGAGCTTAGATTTTTTTGAGAAGAAAAATTTTCCTTTAGAGCTCTAATGATGTTCTGTCCTACCACCCATCCAGGGAGCTCTTTGTTTTTGAATATTCAGTTATTTATTTCCTTCCATATTCCCCAACAGATATGGGGAAGAGTAATTTTCCATAAGAAAAGAACTTCAGGATTCTTTGAAGGGTAATACCAGCTTTTGAGAGAAAGTTCAACATTTTTTTGGTGAATCCATGTAATGCCCCACAGATTGAGAACCTCCTTCCAAACAAGCTGAGTGAAGGAACAATTCACAAACAGATGATCTCTATCTTCAAGGTCTCTCTTACACAGAATACACCTGTTAACAATATTGATTCCGTGTTTCTGTAAATTATCCAGAGTCAAAATTTTGTTTTGGAGAAGGGTCCATAAAAAGAACTTGATTTTAGGAATGAGCCCCTTAATCCAGGCTCTTGTCCATAACGGTTTTCTGCCATTTCCCTTGGAGATGAAAATGGAAGAGACTTTAAACTGTCCACTTGGCTCCTGATACCAAACAATTTTATCTTCTTGATTAGGATATAGAGATATAGCATTTAGGGATAATTGAATATCCTTGAGATCTTGATCATAGTCAGTGAGGTTTACCCAAGTGTTGTTCTGCCAGTATTGATTAACCGTTATGCCCACTCTTTGTTTACATCTTTCTATAACATCTTTATCTTGGATTTCTTCCTGTAAGGGTTTACCTCTTAACCAAATATCTTCCCAGAATTTCACCTTTTTACCACTACCTACTTTCCATGAACTTCCTTCTTCAAGAACCTGTTTTGTTCCCTGGACTGCCCCCCAAATAGCAGACGGATGAGAAATATCTAGAGTAGTAAAGAAGTCATGAAGTGACTATGCCTTAAATAAATACTTATGCTTCCATATTTTACTCCATTCTTTATTTTCCTGATAAACCCTCCATCCCTGTTTAGCTAAAAGGGCAGTGTTCATACTTCTTATTTTCCTTATACCAAGTCCACCATCCTTAACCGGTTTGCAAATGTTATCCCATGCAATAAGAGGCATTCTCCTTTTCTCCTCAGAACCTGACCAAAGAAAGTTTCTTTGATTTTTTTCAATTGCTTCAGCAAATTTAGAGGGGATTTTGAAAAGACTCAAAGGATACGTAGGTATTTTGAAAAGACTAGCTTTGAGGAGAATTAACTTCCCTCCTTGGCTAAGAAGACAGCCTTTCCATCCCGCTAACTTCTTACTAAATTTATTTATAAGACCTTCCCAAAAAGCTTCAGGGGCTTTCAACAATATAAATCACAAGTGGCAATGGTGACTTGATTACCAAGTAAATATGTAATCATTCTTGAGTGTTCAATCTAAGTGATTAAAAATATGGTAGAAATATCTTATTCATGACTCATGAACTATGATATACACTCACCTTCTCAAACATTTTATACAACCATCACCATCAAGACACTCAATAAATCAATTGTTTAATAATTTTAAGAGGGTATGAGTGATCTTATGAATACACACTCAATGTACCACACAATATTTCATGGAATGAATTGACAGTCATCATCACTTCATAAAATAGGTCACACATGATTATGTCTTATCCTAATGTTCCACACATAAGATGATTTAGTTAAATAGGTTCTTAGGTAAATTAGACCAACAATCATGGATGTCTATTACCTATAATATTCATCAATCCATACATGAAGATATACTAAATATCATTACTCCAATCATGGTGTAGCATGATTCTACACAGATGCACTAAAAGTCAAAAATACACTTCACTTAACTAGTACAATACTACCTATTCTCACATATTAAGGTTTTCCTACTTAGTGGGATTCTCTTCAGGTTCACACTGGTGATCTTCCTCTTCATGGCCATGAATTTACTATTTTAGGGCTAAAATTTCGTCCCTAGTTTCATTCATGGCTGAGAGAATTTGATCTAACCTTGTTATTTACTTGGTGGAAAATTGGTTAGAATCAAACAAAGGGTTTTTGTCATTGACATTTGAATAACCCTCTTTCGATACTCTAGCTTTCACCATTCCCTTTTATGATAACCATAAAGATACAAAATTATAGTGGACACATTAGGTCCTAGAGTTTAAGCCATAGATCTAATACCACATGTAACATCCCTACTAAGATCTACTTAGAAATATGCAATTTTTTTAAATTTTAATGATGTATTTCAACATTAAAATTCTTCATGAGAATCTAATTAGTGATCTAGCTCAACACACTAAGTAGCTTAATTGTAAAGTAAGCTTGTAACAACTACCTATTATTGATCACTAATGTCATATGAATTAAAACACAATTGAATACATAAAGTAATTACAAATTTTCATCCATAGCTGGTATAATCATGCATCCACTATTATCATGGTATAATAAGTAACTAATTACATCTCATTAGAACAATTTCTCAATAATAATAAATGCAATATAATTTACTAGATACAAGGCTCCACAAAGCATGAGTTCCCTAAACTCCAGTATCTATGGCAATATCAAGTGTCATCTCCAATGAAGTACTAATGTGAGGAGGGAGAGCATCATTCAAGCACTTTTACACACCAACCATGGGCCATCAATCCCTCACATAGTCCCCCATCATAGAATGGACCTCCCTTCATAGATAAGTATATAGTGATAGTGTGGTAATCCATATATACAAGATAGTACCCATATGTTGTATGATTTCTAAGAACATACAGTCTACCATAAATAGATATATTTTAACATGATATCACACAAACATGTAAATCATACAAATGAAATGACAATGTCTAACTAACATTACTTTGGACAAAGTTTTTAATAATTATTGATCTTTAGGATTAGTCAATTTTATACACACCATTTGATCAGATTACCTTCATCTGGCATTGGTGATACTAGTAAGTTAGTGAAGTTTGTCTCATTACTTAATAAGTACTAGCAATGTGAGTTTTAACCAACATATTCATACAAATTACTTACTACTAGTAATTATAAAACATGTTAAACATAGGAATAATCAAAATGCATACATTTAATCTATCAAATATATTAATGAATCTCCACCATATGATTTATCACATAAATAATAATCATAACAAGTATAGTTTATACCAACTGAGTATAATCTATGTTTAGACTACATAATATAATTTATGTAAGTATATTTAAATACATAGTATATTTTATGCCAAGTAATAATATCATAGTCCATCATTTTCATATATATACACTACTCAATTTCAATAGCCAATCATAATAAATAAAGTTATAATTTTTTATGAAACATAATATTTCATTTAAACAACATATTGTATTTGAAGGATGGTATCCATTTATAGATATTGACCTATCTGTCAAGAATCTATGAATTACTTGTGAACAATCATTATAACTATAAATATAGTCACACATCAAAATTCACTAATATATGGTTTTTATGCACTTTTACATCTTACTCATAGTATATAATTTACACAAGTCTTCCAAATGTATAAATAGTGTATGTAAATGTCACCTGCCATTTATGATTTTTAATGAAGACTTCAATCAATTAACTCTCCTAGATGCATAATATATTGACAATCAACTATGAGATATTAAAATCTATGAAATATTAATGAATAGATTACCATTATCAATAGACTATTTATAATCATATTCTACTATTCTTAAGTCAATTGACCTCCCATTATACCAATATATATTGTACTCATAAGAATACCTAAATCTTAAGATAAATATATATTAGTTTGTATGCACTTGTACATCTTACTCATAGTATATAATGTGCACAAGTCTTCTAAATGTATAAATAGTGTATGTAAATGTCACCTGCCATTTATGATTTTTAATGAAGACTTCAATCAATTAACTCTCCTAGACATATAATATATTGATGATCAACTATGAGATATTAAAATCCATGGAATATTATAGAACATATTATCATTATCAATAGACTATTTATAATCATATTTTAATCTTCTTAAGTCAATCAACCTCCCATTATACCAATATATATTGTACTCTTATAGGAATACCTAAATCTTTAGCTAAATATATATTAATTTGTATGCACTTGTACATCTTACTCATAGTATATAATGTACACAAGTCTTCCAAATGTATAAATAGTGTATGTAAATGTCACCTACCATTTATGATTTTTAATGAAGATTTCAATCAATTAACTCTCCTAGACACATAATATCTTGATGATCAACTATGAGATATTAAAATCCATGGAATATTAATAAACATATTATCATTATCAATAGACTATTTATAATCATATTCTACTCTTCTTAATTCAATCAACCTCTCATTATACCAATATATATTGTACTCTTATAGGAATACCTAAATCTTTAGCTAAATATATATACCCTATGCATATGTAAGTATACAATATGTGGACTATTTTATCTATGGCCATAATATACATCTATATATAAAATCATTGTATATATAAAGGATTTAGATGAAGCTATTACATGGACTCTAGATAAAGAATTATTAGTCTAAATTAGTGATCAAAATGAGGGAATCATAGGGCCTATTAACTATATTACCATACATGTTACCACATGTATTTTATTATTTAAAAACACTGCATAAGTGAATCCCATATATTTTATGGATATTTGTTGGATATAAGTTCTAACTAGCATTAAAAAAACATAAGTTATGTAGGCACTAACTTATGGGATACACTGTGTAGGAGCTAAGCATAAGAACGCTACTGCATGCACTGGGGAAAATTTGAACACTTATGGGCGCGTTGGGCACATCCCCAATGGGTGCATTGGGCGTGCCCTCTGATTTTGAACCTGCAGGTCTGCGAACCGCTCTTCCAGTTTTGGAAATTACTAGGCTGTGGGCACATGGGAAACTGGTGGTGGAGAATCAGGTAGGAGGGACAGACCCCAGAGGGATTGGAGGAGGGGTTGAGAAGAATATTGAGTCAAAATCTGTGGTTGAAGCAAATAATGGAAAATCTTTGAGTGGAAATGACCCTTTTTGTGGATTTCATGGCTCCCAACTGGGACAGGAGATTGAGAAAGAGAAAAATAAAGGCGACTTTAATAAGGAAAAATCCTCAAATGGGTTGAAAGCAGAGTATTCAGAACAAAGGACGTGGTCATCTCTATTTGGCAAGAAACCCACTGGAAAATCCTCTTTCCCACCGGTGACTGCAAAATCATGTTGGGAGAAAGGTGAGTATGAAATTTTTATTCCAGATCCTTTAATAGATTTTTTTGTGTCCTCCATGGATTTCACCTTAGTGGGTAAATTTTTAAGAGCAAGACCAGATCTAGAATCTCTTACAAAAATGGTTAAAAGGAAATGGGTCATTCGAGGAGAGATTCTTATTGCACCAATGTTGAATGGTTTCTATTCATTTACCTTCAACTGTAAAGAAGACATGAATATGGTTTTGTGTGGAGGTCCATGGACTTTTGGAAAATGTTCTCTTACTATCAAAAAATGGGAGTTGAATATGGATCTCTCAGTTTCTTTTTTCTTAACAACTCCCATCTGGGTTAGACTTCCTGGACTCCCCTTAGAGTTTTGGCACGAGGACATATTTAAAGGAATAGCCAGTTCTTTTGGGGAACTTGTGGCTTTGGACAAGGCTATGGTAACCAGAACCAAACTTCAAGCTGCCAGGATGTATGTTAAAGTGGCAGATTTAAATAAGCTCCCAGAAAAAGTGGATCTAATTTCCAAGTTTGGTACAAAATCTCAAGGAATTTGTTTTGAAGATCTGCCCAACTCTTGCTATGCTTGCAAGAAACAGGGGCATTGGGTAAAAAATTGTCCATCCAAAAGCAAAACTCATCCTAATAGTGTTTTGGATGGGAAAAAGTCCATGGTCTAGCAAAAGAAAGTATGGAAACCCAAAGAGGACCAGTGACAAGAACAAAAAGATAATCAAGAAACTAAAGATCTAAATGTTGAGTAGGGTAAAGCGCTATCTTTTGAAGATCCTAAAGGCCCACTTCCTGAGGCAGATACAAAGATCTCTTTTGAGAAAGAAAATTCTAAGACAGAAGGAAATGGATTGCAACTAGAAACCATATTACCTACACAAAGCATAGAAGATTTGACAGATTTATCAAAGCAAATCATTCTATACCAAAGGGTAGAGGACCGATGGAGAGAGGCAGAAGGCAAAGCAACGCTAGAGAATGGAGAAATCTTGGCTGAAACTAGAAATAAATTAGAGGAGAGAGATCCTCCTCTTTCTCAGCCTATGAAGATTTAGGTTGATAATGATTTGCCTTTGGAGG
The DNA here is from genome assembly GCA_037957365.1 of Torreya grandis. NCBI lineage: Eukaryota > Viridiplantae > Streptophyta > Pinopsida > Cupressales > Taxaceae > Torreya > Torreya grandis. The sequence goes on along the minus strand of JARHVA010000147.1, from coordinate 2,777,879 downwards.
AGCTTCCTATGAATGATAATGGAGAAAACTTAAAGCATTCTCTAAACCAAAGGAAAAAGGCTGAAAAAAGACAAATACAAAGGGAATAGAAACCAGAAGCAGCAAAAAAGACCAGCAAACAAAGGTGAAACATCTTGCTTCTATTCTGGATAAATCTAGAAAAAGAGATGAGCAGCTTTCAAAAGTGAAGCCGGATGTTGGCTTTCAGGACAAACCTGGAAGAAGACCCATAAGGAAAATCAGAGAGCTAGAAAGTAAGCAAAATATAGCTAATGGAATTCTGGATTTTACCCCTAAAAAATAGTTATTAAATCATTATTTGTAAATTAGGGGGCTGAATGTATAATGAATTTAGAGGTTGTCCCTGTATAACTTTAGGCTGATGCTACTTTTTAGTAGGTTTCAGGAATGCCTTTCCTGGTGCATGTTAATGCTTTATCTTTCTTGATTCTGTTATAGGGTTTTGGGGCCCCTTCAAAACCTATTTTTATGTTAATCTAAAACTTATGGGATACACTTTCAACCTAATATTATCACATAAGTTAGTGGAATCCACATAAGCATCATACTTTAAAGCTAGGAATCCACATAATATTATCACATGTATTAACTTTGAATATACTATGAAATATACATAATATATATTTAATAATTTATGTGGGTGTAATAAATTTTCTATCTATATATCAGTTATACATGTATATTATTAAACATAATTCACATATTATGTTGCATCCACATACTAATTACCTTATATCAATATATGTTATGGCATGCAAGCCTTCTAAGCCTATGAGTGGACTATGTCTTATCTATAATGATAAATTCCTTCCTATTTGTTTATATCAATCAATCATATTTAAACATTTCAAAAGTACAATTTACTCAACATGTATTAATAATGTTTATGAGTTTTTTCCCATTATAAATTAGAGGATAGATAGGCTTTTCATTTCATCCTTCAAAATAGTTAATGACCATGATGTTAATACAAGTTTTGGGTGTCATTTTAATTTGGATTACTTGTGGAAATGCTCACCAAGGGTGGTTACACTAACTTAAGGCTTCACTTCACTAAATTTAATAGTGGAAAATTATGTGATACAAAATCCATATGATAAGGAGGAATGTGAGGGTTAAATAATCATTAATGCCATCCATTCTATGTGGGTATACAAAGTGAAAAAACCACATACCACTCAAAGTAATTCCAATCCTAGGATAGAAATCTGTATAATGGTAAATTATTTTTATCCACAATCTTCTTGTAAAGTTTATGTAATATATGTGATTTTACATTTTTTTAATCTACAAGAGTATTAATAAAAAAGTGTATTTTGGAAAAAGGATAGATATGTGTATGTCTATGGTGGATATTGGTACTCTATAGGGTAGCTAATCTTCCCCCATGCCATATATCTACATAATTTCCCATCTAACAATACACAGTACTACATATCTACCACACCTAATCCAAGAACACATATTCAACTTGCATTATGAATACTTACATTGAGTTTTATACATTGACCTGCACAATATTGCCACTCTAAAACACACATACAGAGCTATCTATATTGACCACCTGATGTCCACATTGGCACACACAAAGATCTTTGCATATTGATTTCACTCACACTAGAATTAAGCACATTTGCAAACCAAAATTCATGCATAATGACCAAATCCTTAGTCATATTAATATGTACACACAATTCTCATTTCCCATATCTACATCAACCCATAGGCACATAGATCTTGACACAATTATTTTCATGGTATAGAATAAAGGATATTCTTAAGGAATTGGGAAATTTTATTATTAATTTTATGGTGGGTTTGTCTAGTAGTAGGAAACATTTATATCTAGAGGACATTATCACAATGTTTAATCAGGGATGTACCTCTCAATGATGAATTTCATCTAGATGTAATGGTTTACTAGTATTTTAGATCACTATAATTTATCAATCAGTTCATTTTAGTCTGAGTGTTTAGTTCTAGTACATATCGATGCTTATATCTAACTAGTTATATAATATAAGAAAAGATAATATTATAAACACAGTAAATTTTTTAATATTACAAGACTAGAACCTACCTCTCAAAAAGCTTCCACTTGAATTTTGACAAAACTTTCTTTTTCTCTACTCCTTTTTCTTTCTCCAACCCACACTGCCTTCTCCTCCTTCCTTTTTTCTTCTTTTTTTTCTCTATTGCCTTCTTTCCATTCCTTTCCTCTTTTTAAGAGTATGGCACTTTATTTTTTTGAAAGCTGACTTCTTATTTTTTATTTATTTTGTTTAATGTTTTTTTTTTTTTTTCTATTTTTTTTTCCTAATTTGCCTTAAGCCAACTAAAAATCATTACTTTATTTTATTTACAATTCCATACCATTATTTTATTTATTTGATTTGTTTTATTTCCTTTATGAGACTTTCTTATTTATATATTTTTCTAAATTTAATAACTAATTATAACTCAATTAATAATTTAGAACACCATTATAATAATAATAACTAATTATATTAAGTTGTTATCTATTAATATTAAGTCATTATTTATCTATATTAAATCATTAATCCCTATATTGATATTTACTAATACTAATAAGATAACTAGCTTATGTTCTTAGCATTATTAATATATGTTGATTAGTCTACATATAGTAGTGCCAAACATTAGTCACATAAATTTGCATTTTTGAAAACATTAATAGTCATGAACACATTATCATGACATAAATGTAATCACACAAGATTAATTCATATAAGCATTAATATAAGCTAACATGCACAACTAATCATGCATAAACCATTATCTAAATGCAACAACATCAAAATTCAATAATGCTAATAATTCAAACCATGCATCAAATACGTATTATTTAATGTGGTATGTATAGGGTCTAGTTGTTCCTCTATCATCCCCTAACATCTCCATATATGTCACCCTCTTTGATGATGCTCTCCCTCCATCATGCTTTGAAGGATGAATCTCTCATGTGTCCAACTCATGATAAGTAAGTAATTACTCCATTAAACCATGACATGTATATCATAAAATACTACTAAATAACAAGTCAACATGATCACAATGTAAATAATATACACTATAACTATCTCATAACAATGCATCCATGAAATCAAAGTAACATACAACTTCCCCATAATAACATATGACTTACATCTTAGTTAGTGTTAATGAAATCAAGTTTTCAACTATATAAAATCCATGGATAATCAAATTAATTTTCTTAGTGAGAAATTGGGATGTAACATGAATTAACCTTAACTAACATGTGGATAATTACCTTTTATCCAAGGTTTATATATATATGCACTTTCAGGTTTTACATTAGTCTTAATCTAAGTTTCAATGATTCATAATAAAACATCCTTTCAAATTAAATTCCTAAAAGGTAAGACAATTGTATTGATACACAAGCGAACTCTTAACTTTACTCTCTTTACATTCAAACATTTAAAATTCTTTCATTTTCAGATTATATGCACTGATTATATATTATAACATGCTCTTGGTTATAGGTTAGTCACTATAAAAGTACTCAATTTGGACTCATGCAAAGACAAAGTGTCTTATACACACCCATGTATGCATTTATTTCCTTTAAACTAGTAATTTCATTATTATATTAAAAGGGGGAATGTATATATTAAATCTTAATTATATATCACCTCAATCTTATATACTTACAAGTACTTCTCATGGTTAGACCTTCCCATTGTTGAAAAGTTCACATCCACTCTCTCTTGTGCATATTACTTATATCTTTGTATGACCATATGTTATTATGATGGTTGGGCCTTCTATACTACGAAAATTTATATAAGCCTACTTATTATCATATTCTCAAATTTTTGGACCTATACCTATTTTCTAGCTTCTTATACACTTTCATCTCATCAAAATGCCTATGTTGATCCAAGGGTCTTGTGCCAAAATAAGTGTCTAGTGCCCTAAAGTCATCAAATTTACAATTATAATTTTTCTTCATGGTCTTCCTAAGTACTTTAATTTGATATATTTTTAAAAAGAATTGGTATATATTCATGATAAATCATCATTCATTCCTCAACTAAAAATACCTAGCAACTCACAAGGAAACTTAACAAAAGCACTCAATCAAAAATTAAAGTGAGAAAAATTTCCCTATTATTTCTTATTTCAATATTAGTAAGAGAAATAGTATATATATATATATATATATATATATATATATATATATATATATATATATATATATATATATATATATATATATATATTTGAATTACTAATGTAGCATCCCATAATCCATATTTTCTAAATTACAAGTTAGGTCACTCTATGTACTTATTTATCACACATTGCATCCTTATGCACATGCAATCCAACACAAAGGTATAATTACATAATTATAAGCCCCTCTTTAGAATATTGTCTTGTAGGTAGTGCCCATTGATATAGGGGTTCTTATGGAAACTCAACACCATGTGCCCACTAACTCATTTTACCACTATCAGTCTAAGGGTGAGGAAGATAAAGTTTGATAATTTGATAAAGAGTGTCTTCTTGTGCATGAGATATAAACACACTAGAGTAAAGGTGATATAAAACTCATAATTTTCCAGGTGATTTCACCCATAACTATTCACTATTCAATACTAAACACCTACGTCCAACTAAAATAGTTGCATTGACACAACCATCTAAACCTAAAGCAAACATCTAAGGACATAGAGTGTAAATTTATAGAATATGGTGATTGATCCAAAATATTTATCTAGTATACGTCTAGCTTGTTCCATGTTAGATCTGCATGTGCATAATAAACTTGTTAATTACTATTATTTTCATTTATTTCAATATCAATCATAGTTTTACTTTTCATTTTAAGCATATTTCAGCATTTAAATTCAAAATATTATTTATCTAGGTTTGTAAATTAATTGGCTTGTTATAGATCTATTTATCACCCTTGTGATTATTAATTTCTATATTATTAACCCTATACCATAGTGATATATCTCAATTTAGGGTTAAACAACATCAAAAAAATTCCAAGTATGGAGCCCTTGGGTACTACTATATTTTTCCACTATAGTACAAACATATAAGTCTTGTGAAGATAATTTTTTCAAAACATGGTACAACCTATTAGGATCAAAATAATTAGTTTTTAATAATTTATAACCATTAAAATTAATGCTATATGAAATAAAACCCATTTAAAATGGATGAGTTCTTAACTCAAAGAAAGGATAAATTGAATGTCATTAAATACATATATAATAGATATTTCTTTTAATAAAAATTGGTAACCTTATGTTTCTCCTTTGATATTACATTAAATTCCTTATTTCCTTTTCACCATGTCTTATTATATATTCCACACTTTGTTAATATTTTCAAATTCCATGTTTTCCTAGTAACCTACTCCCTCTTTGCTTACCACTCTATCAGTTATCCTCTCCTACTTGGTCTAATAGTCCTACCCATGAGTAGACTTGGTAACTACTAGGAAAGATTCAATCATGGGCTTCATTCACTTCACTATGAGTTCACTCCATCTTTTCCTTCCAATATGAATGGATCATTGAATTGAATAGTATAAATAAAAACCTAATCATGTTTTAACTAAATTATTTTTATTTGTTGACCCTTAAAGAGTAATTTTCATGTTAGTTGTAATGACCTAAATACTTGAACCAATCATAGTAGACAAAAGTAATGTTAAAAATATAAATATACCATCCAATATTATAATTAATTACCTAATTAATATTCACCCTTCTAAATTATCAAAACATTTAACATTCAAACCATTCTTCCTTACTATTTTTCAAAACAAAGGTGGGTAGTAAAGGCTTTTATACTTACAATTTATAACCTAGTGATAACATATGCCAAAGTTTAAGGTATTTGTTTATAAGACTTCCATTTAAACTATATGATTATTCCAAGCTTACATTCAATATTAAAACATGCAAGACTTATTTTGACATGAATGAAAATATACCATCACAACAAACCATTTATAGTATTAATAATTAACATGATTATGTTAACACAAGAATACATTTATTATCAACTCATAATTCAATTTAAAATGTGGAATTCACTAAAACCATCATACCAAATTTTTAATGTTTATCACACACATAGATTAAAAACTTATACACAATAATTAGAAATCAAATGTAAACCAAAAAATAACAACTAAGTAGCATTAGGTGAGTGTGTGAATGTTTTTTAATAATTATATTTTCCCCCATCTATTATGATCTTCCACCCTATCCCATTATGAATCCTTCCCTCATAATTTCACCACAAGGGTATGAATTAATTATCCTACCTCCACCTCAACTAAGGAAAAATGGGTAGCGAGTATATTTTTTAGTACATCAAAATAAATCTAAATAAACTAATTACAATTTGATGTGTTAAATAAAATAATGACTTTATATCAAAATATATAAATAATCCATATATATATCCATTTCATGAAACTATAATCATGTTTTAACCATATTATTAAATCAAATCTAAGCTAGATAGGTTTCAAAAATGTTGAATCCATAATACCGAATCACAATAGTAAAATATATCATAAATAACATCATATTTTCCACTAGGTGTAAGAGGGGATGAAACATCATTCCACTCTTAGAAAAATCATCATCTTAATGATGTTATTTAAATAAAACATATAATAAATGTCTAAGGATCAACATTTTCAAGCAAATCAATGAGAAAATGGTTTATGTAATTCTTCATAATCCTCTTAAATGGCACAATCTTCAGATTATTGGTCCCACTAGACCTTTCATTGAGCCACTTATCTATTATGAAAATTATTCTTGCATGTTTTAAGTATTATTAAGGTATATATTATTATCACTCATAGATATAATATTTATAAGGAATTATAGTCAAGAATATTTGAAGGATTAGTCATATATTTCTTCAAATAAGACAAAAATTATGGATTTTAGCAAGTGCTAGTGTAAAATCATGTATTCAATAGGGTTAATCAATTATATAACCTTAAAATGTATTTTTGTCTAAAATTTTCCTACATACAAAAAAATTTCCTATATGGACTATGTGATTCTCACAAACCATTCATTTACCCTTTGCTTTGATGACTAATCTCTTTCTAGTCATGACTTAGTGATGTAGTGCACTATCTTAGAGGGTCTTGACATGGTGAACTAAACTTTATCAAGAACCTATTATAGTGGATGATCTAATGGTGAAGGGAGGATATAATTTTCATGTCCCTACTTCATCTTTTAAACCTTCTTATGAAGCTTTTATCGAAGTTTAATGTAAGTTTGGAAACTTTAAGGTAAATGCCTAAAAGTGGAGTTTACATTGTAAGTGATAGATCAAGATAATTTTTAAGGTTATTCACCATCTAGTGGCAAGCATGAAGTGTTGAGAAAAACAACCAAACTATTAGAGCCTTGAGTAAAATCTTCAATATGGCCTAAGCACCTTTTTTCCAAGACCCAAGTGGAAAGTAGAGATTTATGTGCACTTTACAACTTTTCAAGGTTACAAAGAGAACTTATATCTCTGATTTCCAACCTAAAAAGACCCAAGTGGAAAATAAATATTTATATACATGTTACAACTTTTTAAATTTGCAAAGTCCACTTATATATCTACTTTCCCACCCACCAAGACCCAAGTGAAAACTAAAGATTTATGTACGTACACTTTGTAAATTTGTAACGTTATAAATTGCACTTATTTCTCCACTTTTCCACCTACCAAGATAATTAGGAAATGTAAGGTTAAAAATATATTGCAAAGAATAAAAATTCAAGGCAACTCTGAAAACTTGCATTTTTACCTAAGACACCCCATACATGCCACCAAGCCAAAAAGTTATAGATCTACCAAAGCTAAGTCTAATAAGATTAGAAAAAAAGGCATGATCAATATCTAAAAGACATGTAGGGTTTTTTAAATACATTTAATCCTCATATTCTACATTGGATGGCCAAATATGGTGATTGAAGCACATTTATGGAACATGTAAATCTTTATCCTCTTTCTTCTCTTCCCTTCTTCTATATATCTCTTTTTATTTCATTGTAATATAGAATCTAATTATATAAGTTAAAACCCTATAAAAATTTATAATAAATAGCCCTTTGAATCAGTAATATCATCTATTTTACCAATCTATTTGACTGCATTTTATTTTCTAGATAGTTTTCGCATGATTGCCTTGTGAAGAGGTTTTCTTCTTTGGTATTTGTCATCTCTTTATTTCCCTTTTACAAGTAGTTTAAAGTGTTTTTAGGTTTTATTTATTTATTTATTTTAGTCATAGGTGGGGTTATAGTGTGTTTTTTACCATTCCTCTATGTTGTACCCTTGTATGTGATTCCTTACTTGGAATCATTTATTGAAAACCAGCTAGTGTAAGATATTATGTGAGAGATATTTTAGCTACCACTAAGTTTGTTTTAGAGTGATAAGATTTTATTTTAGTTTTTTGCATCACATTTTTTTATGATTTTAGTCATTTTATGCATCTATTCTACCCTCTTTCCTAAGAATAATGATTAGTTTAGGTGATCTACCAAGAGGAACCAACCTTATCTAGACGTTCAACCCCATCATAAGATAACCATAGCCTATGATTGATCCTATTGTGTGTCTAGGAGTGAAATAACATAAATAATCCTCTCATAAGTTGAAATTATATACCACAAGATTTTATATAATTCTTAATGGTACCTATTTAAATAATATTGATTAAGGTTGATACTGGTCTTGATCTATTTGTAGTAGTTATAACATCCACACTCTCAGTATCTGGTGACTCTAATGAACACTCAAATCTTTAGTGATAAAGCAGTGCCTATTTTTTTATGCCAAAGTTGACTACAATTTCAGCCTTAATAGATATCCCTTTTTATTTTTTTGATTTACCTTTTAACTCATGAATAATATTAAGTTTTGTTGACACCCATCCATACTTGAAAATATTCCCTCCTAAGCCAATTTGCAAGTCTACCTCTGATAGAATATCTTTGTTAATTCCTTTCATTATCATGGTTAACCTAGAGCCTTACCTTTTATGGATTTGAATGGCCAAATTCATTTTTTTCTTAACCAATATGATAATATCCCAATGTAATACCTTAAGAGTGTGAAACACTACTCAGGAGATAGCTCTAGAACTCATTCTAAACACATCAGAGACTTAGCTAATTTTTATAACATCCTTAACATCACTAAAGAAAGTATAGCTATCAAGTTGTTGGCCATATCTATAAATAAAAGGCTCTAGATTTTTATATTAACCTATATTTAATTCCATCACAACATGGGACCATTTAGGAGAGAAACTATGTAAGAGGTTTGAAGATGAGTGAAAACTTGTCACTAGTAGATCAATTGATAACAAACAAGAGAGCTCCTCAAGAAGTCATGAAAGATTTTAACAATAGGTTTTAGAAAACATGGGATATGATTACAATTATTTTAAAAACCACTCTTAATTATTATTTCCTCTATTATCTAAGGGACATCAATACTAACATTGTAGTTATGATACAGTTAGTGGGGGGAAACACATTACTTGATGCTTATGAGGTAACAATCAGGGCAAAGAATACCCTAATACAAGTTGGCAAGCTCACACCTATGCCTCTTATTCCATTTTTCCCCAATATTCAACCACCTCATTCTATTTTTCCTTCTCTTGATGAAATTATTCCTTTGTTAACTCTTCATGCCATACTTGCACCAAGATAAGACAAAACTTCAACTACTCAGTCTAGTAATTTCCAAGAGTTCAAAAACATGTTACAAACATTTAGTAATGAGTTATTTAATGTCAAGAGGTAAAAATATTAGTTATATATACCATAACATCCCCCATATCAGCCTCAATAACCCTATAAATCCAATAGGCCACCCTTCAAGGCTAATTCTCAAGGGTAAGGGCAAATCACCTATGTTAAACCAAGTAAAAGCTACAATCCTAATCTTGCAAGTAATTCCAAGACATTCATCCCTATTAAAAATAACCTTGCATAATAATTTGAGTGTTATATACCTTGGAATAAATATTATAATTAGGCTATCACTCTAAATGTAGAGTTCAAACAAAGCTTCAATGAGCAATGGTAACAAGGTGTTAGTTATGGGTTCAACCAAGATTTTATGGCATAAAATATAGAAGTGCTTATGGTGACTAAACAAAAAGGGATTAGATAAGGACAATAAGATAATGAGGGATAAAATTATTTAAATGATACATTGGTTAACTACCAACTTGAGGAGTGTTATGCTTTCAATCAACAAGCTAGTACTAGCCAAGTAAGCATTCCTATAACAACCAACACAAGGTTCAAGAGTAGGAACATAGAGGGAAACCAAGAATAAGTTAAGGGATATTATACTCATCCTCTATTTTTTTCAAATCCAAATGAGCCTAATGTAGCTCTAAAATCTCAAACAACTCAGAAAAGTTAGAACCAAGGAGGTACTTTATACCTCAAAGCTCACAAGTATAAAACACTATTGTGTCTCCCAAATCATAAGTTAAGTTTGGTAGTGAACACATAAACATTGTTGAGAAAATTAATAATTAAAATGTGAGTGTGCCTATGTGGGAAATTATTTTTATACATGGTCAATTGGATCTTCTTTAATAAGGCTTGTCAAAAATCAATGTTTTATAGAAGCCACCAAGCATGGAGAATGTGGTCCTCACTAATGCAATCAAAAACAATGAAGGGTAGTCAAACAAGGTAATCAAACCTCCTCCCTTCTACATTTCTTTTATAATTGTTAACTCTTTAGTACATAAATTCATGGTGGATAGTGGGGCAAGTACTTCAGTAACGCCTAAATCAATAGCATATCAACTTGGTTTAAAATTTGAACCCCTCTCTAAAGGGGTATTATAGCTTAATGGATCTTATAATAAAGCATCTAGTATTATCAAAGTCCTAAATTTAACCCTTCATACTTATCCTAATGTTTCAATGTTCCAATATGTGGTCATTCTAGAGGTGTACCATCCAATTTTGATATATGCCTATCTAGAGACATCATCACCAAAATTGGGGGTTACATGGTAACAAATTGGTCTTATATGGCATTTAGAAAAAATTATGAAACTAAGGTGTCCATTAGGGATGAACCAATTTAAAGGTTTCACATTGATCCTTAAAACCTAAGAAACCCATATATCAATTTCATAATCCTAAATAAGGAAGACCACCCTATTGGTCAAGATCTAGACACTCATGTTGAGGTGATAGCTGATGTTTTCTAGGATGAGTTATAGAATGAAAATTGACAACAAGAGGTATTGAAGATATAGATATGGGACTCTAATACTTTCAGATAATGAGTTTATACCATTTCTTACTAGGCCACAAGAGATACTAATGAAATATATAAAATGTTCTTTGATAGATTAAGGAGAAAATATGGAGTAGGGGTAGGTGTTATGTTGGTCTCTCCCTCTAATGATAAGTACTATTCACTTATAGGTTTTAGTTTATTTATTATTTCAATGCAACTAAATATGAAAGCCTTATTTATGGCCTCTAGTGGGATCAAAAAAGGAAAATTAAGTAATTACAAGTGTATGGATATAGTTAACTCATTATCAATCAAGTAAGAAGACAAAATACATTCAATAACCCCTTGTTGAAATCTTACAATCATAGAGTGTGGAATCTATTAGAGGATTTTGAAGCATTCAACATCCAAAGTGTGCCTAGAGAGAGACAAAACCATGAAGATAGATTAGAATCATTTGGGACCTATTTTGATATACCAAATGAGTTGAATAAATCAATAAATTAGTCACATATTAAGGTGTTTGTAAGACCATCCATTCCTAATAATGAAGCCAATTGGCAAGTTTTTGTTAATGATAAGAAGATTGCTAAATTATTAAAATAATAGGATGAATTTTAATCTTCAAATTATAATGAGTTACAAAATTAGTATGTATATCAAATCCTCTAATTGAAATCAAGAAAGCCTTATATGGTTATGGTCACCCTTGAGATCATCTTCCACAAGGGATATTTTGTGAGGAAAGACAAGGTAGTCTTATCCACTAGTGAAGAGAACCATCAGAGAGTTCTCATCTTCCAAGATAAACTTATCAAGCTTGGGAAGGTAAATACGAAGGCTAAGTAATTTGCATTCATTTCACTTTGTATGGATTTTTTAGATGTGTTTGCCTTGGATTACACTAATCTTAGGGGTTTTGACCCTTAACTTTCTCATCACACCATTGAATTAGATGTAAATGTGAATCTTGTGAGGTAGAATCAGATGCCTATCAGTCCCAAGATATATATACTCATGAGAAGAGAGTTAACCAAGCATATTGAGTCAATCATTATCTTTCCAATTAAACACACCTCATGGGTGGCCAACCTAGTACCTAGAAGGAAGAAAAGTAGTGAGATTCAGTTATGTGTTGATTTCAAGGATTTGAATAAGATCTCATTAAAGGATCACTATCCTTTGTCATCCATGAAATAACTCCTAAAAATGGTGGATATCTCAAAAAATTTATCACTTGGATGGATATTTAGGCTACAACCAAGTGCTAGTCAAGGAGAAAGACTAGTACAAGATAGCCTTCACTACCAAGTGGGGAACTTATGATTACAAGAAGATGAATTTTGGTCTCTCTAATGCTGGTGAAACTTTCTAAAGAGCTATGGACATGGATTTACAAGGTCTACTTAATCATATGTTGCTTTTGTACTTGGATGATATCATAGTTTTCTCCAATAAGGCAAGTGACCACTTAAACCATTTGAGACTCATATTTGAGAGTTGTAGGGAGTTTGGTATCTCCTTAAACCCTAAAAGGTGTATGTTTATTTTTCATGAAGGAAAAATATTAGGGTATGTTGTTTCCAAAATAGGAATAGCCATTAACCATAAGAGGATAAGTGCCATCTTGGCCTTGTCTTTGCCTTAACATAAGAAAGGACTTCAAAACTTCCTCAAGAATATAAATTTTATGATAAGATTCATACCTGATTTTGCACATTTGGTTAAGCCTATAATAGTAATGTTGAATAAGAATCAAATATTATCTTGGTCAAATAAGTCAAGGTAATTTTTGAGGCTATCAATTAGGCCATTTCACAAGCACCAAATTTCTTGAATCATAATTTTTAAAGAAATTTTTACCTATATTCTTTTGTTATTGTGGACAACATAACAACTATTCCAATACAAAAAAATAAGTAGGGTCATAAGTAGCCAATAGTTTTATTTATTTAGGGGATTGAAGGCTATGAATATAGGTATAATTTTGTTGAAAATAAAGTACTAGTTTTTATGAGATCATTGAAAAAAATTAGGCTTATTGTGCTAAACAATAAGATTCATCATATAGGCTTCTTGTGTCTCTCATACAGGTGTGAAAGATTTCTCGTTGAGTAGAGATCTAAATGATAAGAGGGTTAGTTAGATTAATAGAGTAATGGAGTATGAAATTTAGATCAGTGTTAATAAGTTAGTGAGAGGTAAAATTTTGTGTGGTAACTTGGTTGCTAATCTAAAATAAGAAAAGGAGGTTGTTCTAGTGATGTCAAATGGTCTACAAGCAATTGTGCCTCTACCCTCCACTGTTTAGATACAAGATATGATTATATTCTTATTGATAGGTGAGTGTCCTCAAGGTATGGATAAGACTAAAAGAATATCCTTCAGACATGAATCCATACCTTATGCCCTATTTGATGTGGTAATATTTAAGAAAGATGTCAATGAAGTTGCTCAGGGGCATAGAGGTTGACCAGGGAAACAAACTCTTAGAGTAGTTTCATGATGGACCTATAGGAGGTCACTTTAATTGAAGGAAAATAGTAGTAAAAATCATGAGGGAATTTACTATTGGCATAATATTTTCAAATATGCCTACACATGGTCTAGGAAGTGCTAAAAGTGTGCTCTTTTTAGTGGTAAATAAAGACTAGTAGTCATTCCTCTTAACCCCATTTAGGTAGAGTAAAATTTAATGTAGTAGCGACTTAACTTCATAGGTATGATAAACCCACCTTCTAGTGGAGGGCATAAGTGGGTACTCACTTCCACTGACTAATTCACTAGGTGGGTAGAGGATATTTCTCTAAAAGAGGCTAATAAGACAACAGTGTTAGATTTCTATGATAGAATTATGACAAGGTTTTGGATACCATCCACTATCATCTCAAATAATTCCTTGGAATTTATTGGTATGAAATTAAGTTAATGGTATCTTCATTTGTATATCTACCTTAACACATCATCCAACTACTACCCCCATGGAAATGGTCTTGTTGAATCAAAAAACAAGAATTTGATTGGGATAATCAAGAGGACCATGGAGGAAAACCATAGGGTATGACATACCAAGTTAAGAAAAGCCTTGTGAGTTGATAGGGTTACTCCCAATAGTGCCATTGGAAAGTCACCATTTATCCTTGCATATAGAAGAGAGGCTAAGATTCCCATCTCTCTTGAACTACTAGCTTTGGAGCTAGCTCGTCAACTTGAGTTAATGGAAAATGATCCCATGGGTGTGAGAATGGCATAACTCAAGAAGCTTGAAGAAATAAAATACCTTGTAACTAAGGTGATAGAATCACATCGAGATCAAGTAAAAAATGCTTTTGACAAGAGAGCCATGGAAAGAGTTTTCAAATAAGGTGTCTAGTCTTGAAGTGGGATGCTAACAAGGCCAAACCATATAACCATATAAAGATTGATAGTTTTTGGAGTGGACCCTACCTGATTCATGGATGTAAACAACATAATACCTTTTAGCATTTCAAGCTAGATGGAGAGGTATTACCCATCCTAGTCAATGGGATTCATATAAAACCTTGTTATTAAAAATAATTTACAACCATTGTATATATTAGATTAGATGTTGTTTTCCTCTAAGTGTTTCATGCACATTCTCTTTTGTCATGTGTTTCCCTTCCCTAATTTCTTTAAGAACATTATTATTTTCTTTCATTCTTTCTATTGTGATAGTTTATTTTAGAGTTTGGCAGCCTTGTTCTCATTTGAGGAAGAATTTTTTTATGACTCCATAAGCCCAATGGAGAGGTTAAGATGACTAGTCTATTTCATAAACAAACATGTAGTCCTAGGAGGTTGTCATAAATGTTGGCCAAAATTTGCCTACATACCAAAATTTTTCCTCAATGTACTATTCCATTCTCCCAAACCATTAATTAACCCTTTTTCTTGATTAATAATCTCTTTCTAATCATGAATTAATGATGTATTGCACTATCTTGGAGGGTCTTAGCATGGTGAACTAAACTATCTCAGAAGCCTATTGTAGTGGATGATCCAATGGTGAAGAGAGGAGATGATATTAATATCCCTACTTCATGTTATCATCCTTCTTATGAAGCTTTTAGAAAATTTTAAGATAATTTTGTAAAATTTAAGGTAAATGCCTAAAAGTGGGGTTTACACTGCAAGTGCTTGATCAAGCCAATTTTTAAGGCTATTCACCATCTAGTTTTAAGCATGAAGTGTTGGAAAAAACAATAAAACTATTAGATCCTTGAGTAAAAGATTCAATATGGCCTAATCACCTTTTTCCCAAGACCCAATCAAAAACTAGTTATCTCTATGCACTTTGAAACTTTTTAAAGTTACAAAGTACACTTATGTCTCTACTTTCCTTCCTACCAAGACCCAATCAAAAACTAGATATTTTTTCACACTTTTCAACTTTGCAAAGTTTCAAAGTGCACATATATCTTTGCTTTCCCACCTAGCAAGACCCAAGTAGAAACTAAAGATTTATTTGCACTTAAAAAAAATTCAAAGTTTCAAAGTGCACTTATATCTATGTTTCCATACCTACCAAGACAAATAGGAAATGGAAGGTTACAAACATATTACAAATTATAAAATTGTAAGGAAAATTTGGAAACCCAGATTTCCACCTAGGACACCCATACATGCCACTTAGACAAAATGTTACAGGTCTACGAAAGCTAAGTCTAAGAATATTATCATAAAATTCATGATCAATCCCTAAGAGACATGGAGATTTTTTAAAAAACATTTACTCCTCTTCTATGTTGGATGGACAAAGATGGTGGTTGAAGCACATTTATGGAGGATGGAAAGATTTCACCTCTATATTCTCTTCCCTTCTTCTATATATATATATTTTCTCTCGTTGTAATATATATTTTCATTTGAAAAATTAAAACCCTATCAAAATTTGTAAAAAATATCCCTTAAAAGCAATAAGATCATCTATTTTACATATCTCTTTGACTTCACTTTGTATTCTAGATAGTTTATGCATGATTGCCTTGTGAGAGGTCTTCTTCCTTAGTGTTTGTCCTCTCTTTCTTGCCCCTTTTCAGGTGGTTTAAAGTGTTTTTAGGTCTAATTTTGTGTAATTTTATACATAGGTGGGGTTATAGTTTGGTTTTTACCATTATTCTATGATTTATCCTTGTCTAGGATGCCTTAGAATCATTTAGGCGAAAATATCTAGTGTAAGAGATTGTGTGAGTGAGATCTATTTGAGATACCATTGTGTTTGTTTTGGATAAATATGAGTGTCTTTTAATTTCATGCATCACCCTTTTTATTATTATAGTCATTTTATGTATCTCTTCTACCCCTTTTCCCAACTAGAATAAGTAGTTTAGGTGATCTATCAAGAGGAACCATCCTTCTCTAGAGGTTCAACCCCATCATAGGATACCCAAATCTTAGGATTGATCCCATTATCTTGACAGGAGTGAGATATTTTAAAGAACCTGCTCATAGGGTGAAATTTTGTGTCATAATAGGTATTACATATATACATGCTAATTTGGCTAGTTTGCTAAATTTAATTGAGTTTTTATAGGTTTTAACATGCAAAAAAACTTATTTTTTTTATTTTTTTATTTTTATTTTTTTATTTTTATGTGTTATTGTCTCCTATCGCTCTTATGTGCGTGCGACCTCAAAATTTGAAATCGGTTGTCGTGAATCTAGTGGAAGGTGTGGTTGTGGCTACCGCAATGAATGGGGCTTCTTTTGATTGTGGGGGGAGGGTTCTAAGTACCCCTAAAGTGATTTCTTCAATGAGGGGAGGAGCTACTATGGCCTTACATCCTGCTAATGGACCCCATGCTTCTGGTTCAGGATATGGATCTAGGGGAAGAAATTTCATAGATGTGGCAGCCTTTGAAGTGGGTCTACATGATGCTCAACCTCATCCATCATTTGGGCCTGCCCGTGTATCAACTGTAAGTGCTTTAAAACCTATTAGGGTAACTCTAAACCCTGATTCAGTGGAAGAAATCATCCAAAGGGAAGAACAGTTTTCCTCTTGTGCTGCTATTTTTTGTTTTTGTGGATTTTGGTCCTCTTACGTAGATCTAAAGAGCTGGTCCTCCAAGACTTGGATGCCACTTATTGAAAATGATGCCCAAATCCTCCCTTGCACCAGGGGTTTTTTTATAGTTTTGTTCCACTGCTCTAAAGACAAGAAGATTGTATTGTGCCATAATAATTTTTCTTGGCAGGGCAGATATCCTCTCATGGCCAAACCTTGGCATAAGGATTTTAATCCTCTCTCGGATTCCTTTAACAAGCTCCCTATATGGGTGCGGCTCCCTTATCTTTTGATACATCTATGGCATGAGTTGGTTCTTAAAACCATTGGAAATGCTATAGGGGATTTTTTATTTGTGAAAGAAGGTCTTATGGATTTTCACCACTCAACTTACGCTCGCCTTCTGGTAGATTTGGATATTTCTAAGGGCCTTCCTGAGGTGATTAGCCTAGAATCCCCAAGGGGTACCTGGACACAAATTTTAGATTATGAGGGGATCCCTTTTCGATGCAGGAAGTGCCACCTGATGGGTCATATTGTTGCTCATTGTGTAGCTGGGAAATCCAATTCCAGACATCCACCTTCTTGGTGGCCTAAGGTTTCCTCTGAACATAACATCGACAAACAATCTATGGAAGCTCTAACTAATTTCGAGTCAGAGACTGAGGAAAGTATTTAATCTGATTCAGAGGTTGAAGAGGAATCTTTGGTGAAAATTTATAATGAAGCCCATGCGGATGCAGTGGTTAGTGATCTTGTTGAGCTAGTGGTGGAGGTGGTGGTCTCTTCCCCTATTTTGGAGGATCCCTCTAAGAGCCAGACTGAATCTAGTTCTCACAAGGATTTTGATGTGACTTCTGTGCCCACTAGGCTCCAAGGATCATTGACTTTTGAGGCTTGGGTTGCTGAGGCATCAAAGGTAGGATGGATGGACAGTAGTTAAGAGAAAGAAGTCTAAGCTTTTGGTGCCCCCTCTAGATATGAATCTTCGGTCATGTAAAAAAAAACCTTAATTCAAAAGGAATATCTAATGATCCCTTTTGTTGACTGGTTTTTTGGGGTCAGTAAACTGGATGCTATTCTGGTTTACTAGTTACTGGTCTGGGAGGTTGTTCAGGTTGTTGATTCTATCAGTTTACTTTCAGATCAGTGTTTTGAAAGCTATTTTATTTGATCATTTATGTTGGTAATAGGTCCCTGTAAAACCTAGTTTTGGTACTTTTTTGTAAACAGGTTCTCTTTAAAACTTGGTCGTGCTTTATGGTTTATCTTTCTCCTTGTTGTGTAGGGTTTCGGGGCCCCTTCAAAACCTGTTTTTACCTTAATCTAAAACATGCAAAAAAACTTTATCACTAGCTAAGAACTATCTTGCTATCTTTTTTAAATTAGCATAGATTTTCTACTTATCATTATCTTTAACCAACCTTTTTCAAATCAGCCTTAACTATTCTTCCATTTTATCAAGCATTTTTTAGGTCCAAGAACTATTATGTCTTCTAGCTTATCCCAAATGATAGTGTTCTAATTTTTTTATCATATGAGACTTTAAATTATATCATTTTAAAAGTTAAATTAAAATAATTTTTGTAAGAAAAATTAACTAATGTAATATATTCTTCCCACTTGTATTGTTGGTCCATGTAATACATCCTCAAAAGATCCTCTAATAATTGGTTTACCCTTTCTCTTTGCCCATTTATTTCAAAATGATAAGTTACACTAAATCTAAGTTATGTTACAAATGATACATTAATATTTTACCAAAATTTATAGGTCATACAAGTGTTTCTATTAGAAATGATTTTCTCTATAATTCCATGCAATCTAAAAAACTCATGCACAAATTATTTTCTCAATACCATTGAATCATATATCAAATTCACTCTTATAAAATATGTCACCTTTATTATCTTATTAACTACTAAAAAATCATATCATGATTTTTCTCAGACATGGGTTTTCCTTCAGGATTTGTAAGGATTCTTCAAACTTTTCACTCCATAAGAACTATTTTTATTTTATTTACAAAGAGGAAATGGGGTTAGCTATCCTTGAGAAGTTATGTATAAATTTATTATAATACACTACTACACCCATGAAGATATGATCCTCATGAACATTTTTAAGTTTCATCCATTTCATGATGGATATTATAATTATTAGATCTACAAATATCCTTTTAGTTGAGATATTATGCCCTAAATATTGTAGCTTTTTCTGAAAGAAATCACACTTTGACATTTTCACATATATTTTATGCTTCCACAATCATTACAACACTAATTTTAAGTGTCATAAGAGTTCTTCTTCATCTTTATAATATATTAAAATATTATCTAAGAATACAAATACAAGATGATCTAGTTCCATCTTTGAACACACTATTCATAAGATCCATGAAGTTATAGGTACATTAATTAGCCAAAAATGTAGGACTACGAAATCATAATGTCCATACCTCATCTAAAAATTAGTCTTAAGGATATTTTCTTCCATGATCCTCAATTGATGGTACCTTTTTCTAATTTCAATTTTAGAAAATATTGTTTCTCCTTGCATTTAATTGAAAAGATCATCAATACAAGGTAAAGGATACATGTTTTTAATAGTTAATTTATTATAAATCTTTTATTTTATGCAAAGATAAATAATTTCATCCTTATTTTTTATGAAAACACATGCGCTCCCCATGATGACACATTGGATATATTTTTCCTTTAGACAACATTTCTTGGATTTATTTTTTTAATTCCAAAAGTTTAGTTGTTATTTTGTAATGTGATTTGGATTGAGTTTTAGGTATTGGATGATATCAATTTTAAATTTTAATCCCCTTTTGGGATTTAGTCTAGGTAAATCATCTGGAAACACATCTTGATCTACATGAAAAAGGGATAACCCTAAATGGTAGATTCCTCAAGTTCTCCCACCTTTTCTTTCTTAACCATAAAATTGTCATAGCTCTTTTTTTAGCATTCTTTAATTAAGTGGTTTAAATTTTAATAAACTTAAGTTCATTTTTCTCACCTTTAATTTGACTTGGATTTCCTAAATCATCAACTTTGTTTAAAAATTAATATACCTTTTCCTTATACTTTAAAATCCAATTTAATCCTAAGATCACATCATATGATCCTTTTAGGTTTACAAACAAATATACTATAGATGTGAAGTGAGGTAACTCTAATTTTTTCTATAAGGCATTGATTAACCTTAACCTTATATTGATTACCATATTGCACAATTCATGCATTTTCAATATGACTAGCCCTTATAACAAGTTTATTATGTAATTATGGATAAATAAAACATTCATTACATCTAGTATCTGTCAAAATAATAATATAATGACCAAAAAATGTACCTAACACTTCTATGAGATAAATATGGAAATCAGTTTGACAATTAACAATTTTTGCATGAATTCATTATTGATACATCTCTTACAGAGAAGATGAAGAGGAAGGATTATTTAATTTTTTACCCATTTTCCATTGTGGTCAATCATTTGCATAATGTTCTCCTCCACAAGTAAAGCATCCCCATGTTGGTCCTTTCCTTTCAAATGGATTACCTCCTTTATTGCCATCCTTGAAGCCATTTCAGGGCTTCTTTTTCCTAGAAGCATTGTTATACTTGGGTTTATTATAATTGAACCTATTTTTAAAATATTTGCTTCATTTATAATTATTATTTATGAAATAAGTCTTTTTACCTATGAAATTTTTATTATACTCATCTCTTACTTTAGCAAGAGATTTGAGCTTATACTATTATTTGATACCATTTTCAAAGACTTAATCCATGAACTTAGGTCCATACACATACATCTCACATCCTATTTGAGGTTTCAAACCTATGATGAACTTTTGGATTCAAAAATATTCATCATTTTGATATTAGGGAACTTATTTGAGTATTTTTTTAAACTATGCCTAATATTTTAGCACTAAAAGATCTACTTGTTTCAAATTCTGAAAATCTATCATGTTTTGGTCAAATTTAATATGTCCATCTTACCTTAAACATACCAAGAAACTGATCCCACATGGTGGTAATTGATTCAAGGCCCATCTCCAACTTATTTTTATCTAAACAGGTTGTTTCTTCAATAATTAATTGATATGCTCCTCATAATACTTCTATTTCTTTAGAATTTATATATATTTATCCATTTTTGTGATTCACTTTTCATCTCCATCCCCCAACACCATCATATAAAAAATTGGTGGGTTTTCCTTAGCATTATACAACTTGATGCTCATTATCATGCCTTGCTCTTGATTATATTCTTGATCATATTATTATTCCTCTTGATCTTGCTCCTCATCATGCCATGTAATTATTGTTCTAACGTGTAAATTTTATCCCATCTCTCATTTAGGGTTGTGAATATCTAATCAAGCTTAATAACTTATTATGTTTCTAATTAATTTGGATCATGTTGTTTATCCTAATTGGATGGATTTCTATTAGTGTTATCCCTTACATGAACCATTTATTTCTAGAGTTAGTAAGGAAAAATAATATCAACTTTATTGGACACATTAGGTCTAAGAATTTAAACCTATACTCTGATACGATATGTTACAACCAACTCAGACTAACCTAGATAATTAGGAATATTTCTAATTTTAATAAATAAACCAAAATATTCAACTATTTCACATTTAGTGAGGGTATATAGTAAAATTATTAAATCAAATTTCATGATTATTTTATTATAATATCATACTTATAATAATATGGATTTAGTTATTAAATTTATATAAAATCATCTATTACATAATGACAATTAATTACATTGAATTAAATATAAATGCCAATGTACATAATAAACCTCTTAGGCCTCATATGGAGAAACTCTATAAAATACACGATGGTGTGTGTGTGTGTGTGTGTGTATATATATATATATATATATATATATATTTAAATTTACATTATTGTAAAATAATTAATAATCAATTATGTCCTCAACCTCAACTAAAAAACATAATAAAATAATACATCATATGTAAAATAGTACTATAGAGCTTTATAAATCAACTCCTAGTCAATTTAGTAGCCATGAGTAGCTTCAAAGATAGGTTCATATTAGTTATAAGGAGGGAAAACATTGTCTATGAATTTTTTCTTCAACCACAGACTAAAGGTACCCCAGTCACCTACCCATTAGGAGTGTCCCTTCCCTTCAGTCAATGGGAAGATAATGATGATGTGAGCATCCTAAACCATTCAAGAACAAGTGAGTGTATAATCACCAATACATGTATCTAGTCACATAAACCATAATTACACCATTATCATTTATGACTCTCAAAAAAAAAAATTATAATTTGAATTATAGTGTAAAAAAAATGTATACAACTATAACGTTACTTTGGTTAAAGCATTTGTATAGTTTTATCAGATATAAGAATTAGGTTCATTGTCCACATAAACATTACTCTCTATAAAATCATATAGTATGCAATACCATTCTTGTATAATTTATGATGATTGAACTGTAAATAGGCTCCCTATATTTCAATCATCTTCCCTTAAATAATAATATGACCTTTTAAGTACTAATCACAATAAAATGAAATCAAGAAAAATAGTCCACCTAGTAGGCATAATTTATATAGATATTGATAAATGGGTTATCACATGGGTGACTTATTCACCTCCAATAATGAGTACATAAAGTTAAATATATGAAATAAAACCACTCCAAACTATTAATATGTTAAATATTCCTTGATAAATTCCACATTTTTAAATTCAATAATACTCATTAAGACCTCATCATGTACAAACACGTTCTATATAATTTCATTTTTTGAAAAATAAGCACATATATACTCATCATTAAAAGTTGTATACATTATAGTATGGTTTTAATAATATATGTTACCAATATTAATCCATTTAATGAATTTTCACATTTAAAAATGATTACTTTAACAATTGTCTAAATAATGCATCCTTACTATATTTTATAGAATCAAATGTATAAATAATAACTTATAACAAGGATATGTCCCAATTACTTATAATCATATTCATGATATTATATTAACTAATGTCATACTCAAGATTCATACCTTAAAATAATTTTTTATTTAAACAACCATACACTATATAACTCATCATGAAAATAACCCAACATAGGTTATAGCCCTGTAAGTGTTTGTATTAACCAATTGTAGGTCTATAACTTTATAATGACTTACTTAACATAGAAATTTTTATCTTATCAAGCCATGTTTTAGGATAGTTTAGATTATAATTTATATTAACATTGATGAGTACTATTAGATTATGACAAATATTAACCAATTATATATTTTTTATGTTAACTACCACTTCAAACCAAGCATGTTCTAATATTAATAACATATGTTTGTAGGTTTAGTTAGCAATTATATTTTCCCAAGAATTTATGGGCTTTAACCCTGAACTTGGAGGAACATGGTAAGTGATGTTAATTTTAACTACTTATTCACCCTTATATGTCTATGGGTATGAACAATCTCACACCCTTAGTTCTATAAGGAATGATTAATTCATATAATCCATTCTAGGATAACTAGGAGTAAAAATGTAGGAAAAAATAAAACACCAATTAATATGTATATTTGTTGACCCAATTTTACCCCTCTGGCAAAATCTCGATCACCTCCTACACCTGCTTTGCATGGCCAATTAATTTTGGGTTGCAAGGTCCACCTTCAGGGTTCAATAGCTCCATTTCAAAGCATTGGCTCATCAGCCTCGTTCATTGGTGTTCACGATAGCAAAAGGTAGAATCTTCAAACATTCACAAAAGAGGAGAGGAAAAAACTAGGGCATTTAACACTAAGGCAAAAAGAGGGTAGATGTTTATAAGAACAATGCAGTGGGCAGCAAAATCGCCACCCACAACACCGACGGGTAAAATGAGACCGCAAACAGATGCAGTCAGCAGCAAATTTGCCGCTCACAACACAAGTAGAGAAAAGAAAGGCCATGAACTCGACTAACATTGACAAAATTGCCACGCTCGGCAGCCTACTCGACTGATGTCAACAAAATTGCCGCGCTCGGCAGCCAAATCGGTCGATGTCAGCAAAATTGCCGCACGCAGTCCACAGCAATGGGCCACAAATTCACCACCCATAACATCAGGTGGCAAAAAAGGCCTGCAAAACATAGAAAAAGACCCACCCAGCCACCAGAGGAGTAGACTAGCACACAAAATGAGGTAGCAAGCATGGTCTTGATAGACTTATGATGTCAGCTACAGTGTTTTCTCTCTTCCCAATGGAGACTCAAGCTGCCCCTTGACACCTCTTGGCTCTTTCCATATAAATATGCAGACTTGGTCATTTATCTGGATCTTCTCACACTTTTGTAAAGAGCACAACTCTACAAATTTTCCACCTAAATCAATAAAAGATAGTTTTTACCTCTATTTGGATGGATTGTGCAGAGTATGCCTTAAATGTTGGTCTGTGTCCAGTCATTATCCCTTGATGCTCTCACAAGTTCAACACCAGTAAACCTATGATCTACAAAGTGCCACTGTCTGCTGCTATGTTGGGAAATAAACCAGAAGCACATAATTTGATTACCAAACCAAGCAACTTAATATGCAGAAATTAACCAGATTCACCAAGAACTAGAATTCAGAATAACACATCATATGAGAGACAATACACAACTTGTATTAACACTTTATACAGAAAAGAATACAATAAAGAAGATGCCACTTCTTCTCCACCACCTCTTCAGAGGCTCGCCACACCTCAAGTGAACAGTAATTCTTCTCCCCAAATCTCTCCCTCTCAGGTCCCAACACCCAACTCAAATACAGAGTTGGTGTTCACCTCCCGTGCTCCACGCACACCACAAGTGCTCCACATACTCCACAAGTACTCCACGTACTCAACAAGTACTCAAGGTACTTCAAGTAGATCTCCAATGAATCTGCAACAACCTGCAATTCAACAGACCATACTTATGGAAGGAACTCCCTTGCCTACCTGTCTTGCTCTATTCGAGTACACACCTGTACTCCAAGTAGATTCTACCTGATACTGCTCCCTATTGTGTTGCTGTCTATATGATCTTGCACACCTGCAAATCAAACAATGGTTCTACTCACCTGTGAACCTTAACCTTGCACACACATACATCTGCAGATCAATGATCTTACTTACCATGTAGATCTCCTATATAGGCCATGCAACTGTGACCAAGATCTTACACTCCTGAAGAATCCCGCTGACTCTCCAAAACTAGCACCTACACCTGGTACTATGGAACTAGGAGGAACACCCTTGCTCACCTCACACACAGAAGGAACAAACTTTGCTCAACTCAAAACTAGAACACTTTTCCAATACAACCATGAGTCTATTATATAGATCTCATCCAAACAATAATTAGACATCTAATTACAATAATTAGATCCACAACTATGAGTCTAAAATTAGCACTCATCATGCAAACACTTGTTTCGTCAACCAACTGCCCGTAATTAACTCGCAGTCGAACCACATAGGTGACCAACATCGGTCCCTGTCTCCCTGGAGGTGACCGACATCAGCCGATATATGACCGACGTCGGTTGCTTTTCTCTGCTATCCTGCCGATGTTGGCTGATCAGACTGTACCTATACCTGTACTCCATCTAATCTGTTTCCTAGTTTGTATCCCTCTTCAAGCTCAATCCTGAAGACAACCCACCACACATCCCGTGGTGTACCACCTGTCATCTGAGTACCCTGCCACATCCGAACCTACAAACACATGTAGTGAAGTCCTGACCTTGAATGTATACCTACTGCTGGTCGCTCTCAAATCTCTGAGAGCCCACTTCCCTGAATTGGCTCCTAACTCTGATAGCTCCCATTGCATGGGAATACTCAGGTCTATACCAGACCTCATGTGATTTCAGACACTGTACCTGTCCAGCCCTTAGTGTGCTCCAACTCTGCATCTCGAACCTCGCCAACACCTGATTCACATCAGCTCCCACTGGAGACAAAATCTACCTATGATCTCCATGCCTCCCATGTCAAAGAATTTCGCTGCTCCGAACTCCTCATGACATGCCACTGAAACTAATCTTACCCTTAGCTTAGCAAAACCCTGTATGTACAAACCTACTATAGCAAAACATACCATCCACATACAGTAACAGAATGATGTCATGACCATCATCCTCCTGGTAAGACAAACCACAGTAGTTACCCTGACATTAACTGAAGCCATGCTTCGTCCTCCACCTGTCAAAACCTGTACCACTATCCTGCAGCTCCTCAAGACCATATGCCTAGTCTTCCGTCTCACATATCTGTTCTCTCTATTCTTCTACTAAGGAATCCATTCGTCTCTGTGCTTTCATCCAGCTGGCAAATCTACCAAAACTCCCGTTTGGTTCTGCATCATAATCCTACCATGCTCCCACCTGTTTCTTGGATCCTTCCTGCTCTACAATCAGTAACAAGTATAAAGAAGAGAAACACGAATTTGAGGGCCTACTTATGCCTTCAGTCCTCCATATGGGTGTTTGAGACTCCTTGATAGCATGCTGTCCACCCAAAATTTGTTACAGTGACCGACCTCAGCCACCCCACAGTCTGCATTCGATCGACGTCGGTTCCCATGCATCTATCCCTGACTACCAACCTGCCAGTGCTGGTGTCCCTGCTGCCGACGTCGGTCCTACTGACCGACATCAGTCTTACCTACTGCCAACATCGGTCCCCTGATCGACGTCAGTCTTACTCTGCCCAACACTGCTGGCTTCAGTCTGCACATGACCGACATCGGCACTTGTCTATTCGACGTCAGTTCCTCCTGACCGACATCAGTGTCTGTGTTCGCCTGTGAGTGATGACTTTTTACCCGTGAGCTCCTTTGAATCAATCTCCATGTCCAAACTGCCCTGCTCAAATGTATCTAGCCTCATCCACTGAACTCTATCTGCCATCTCCTCCAAGAACACCAAGGCTTTCCAGTTCTTAAACCTGTCAAATATATCTATCTTTCGCTTAAGAACATGCATCTCCTTCCTGCTCATGTGACCAAGCCTACGAAGCCACATCTCTGCAACAGAAGAAGAATCAGTAATATAAACAAGTAGATAAAGTATACCTATTTTCTTACCACCAGCTAATTCAAGTGCTACCACTGTGAGAGTTCTTGTGCATCTCTCATCACCCAATCTTTCTAAAGAAATTAGCCATATCTCCAGATCTGGGACCTGCATGACCTTCATCAACACCTGTGTGTTGGCTGCCTGCAATTTTAGCTTCACTTCCCCTTTGCCAATTCTTTGGCAAGGCTCTCCAGCTCCTCTACCTGGGGCTACATGGAAAGAGGCAACCGAATCTTTTATCCAAGATTCAACTTTATCCAAGAAACCTGCAAACACATCCTATGCAATAACACCTGCAACATCTGTATCTTCAGTTTCTTCATGCTGATCTGCTACCAACCAACAATCTTCTTTTACCTGCTCTTTCTTTCCATGGGACCTTAAGTAACCACCTGTGCTTTTCAACTCCTCCATCCTTAGCTTACTTTGATCTGCTGTTGCTCTACTCCCACTCGATCAGAAACCCCTGAGAGTGCCCTGTAACCAAACACAAAACCTGCTTCCTGCAACCTTAGCTCTGATACCACTTGTTGGGAAATAAACCAGAAGCACACAATTTGATTACCAAACCAAGCAACTTAATATGCGGAAATTAACCAGATTCACCGAGTAACTAGAATTCAAAATAACACAACATATGAGAGACAATACACAACTTGTATTAACACTTTATACAGAAAAGAATACAATAAAGAAGATGCCACTTCTTCTCCACCACCTCTTCAGAGGCTCGCCACACCTCAAGTGAACAGTAATTCTTCTCCCCAAAGCTCTCCCTCTCAGGTCCCAACACCCAACTCAAATACAGAGTTGGTGTTCACCTCTCGTGCTCCACACACACCACAAGTGCTCCACGCACTCCACAAGTACTCCACGTACTCAACAAGTACTCAAGGTACTTCAAGTAGATCTCCAATGAATCTGCAACAACCTACAATTCAACAGACCATACTTATGGAAGGAACTCCCTTGCCTTCCTATCTTGCTCTATCTGAGTACACACCTGTACTCCAAGTAGATCCTGCCTGATACTGCTCCCTATTGTGTTGTTGTCTATATGATCTTGCACACTTGCAAATCAAACAACGGTTCTGCTCACCTGTGAACTTTAACCTTGCACACACATACACCTGCAGATTAATGATCTTACTTACCATGTAGATCTCCTATATAGGCCATGCAACTATGACCAAGATCCTACACTCCTGAAGAATCCCGCTGACTCTCCAAAACCAGCACCTACACCTGGTACTATGGAACTAGGAGGAACACCCTTGCTCACCTCACACACAGAAGGAACAAACTTTGCTCAACTCAAAACTAGAACACTTTTCCAATACAACCATGAGTCTATTATATAGATCTCATCCAAACAATAATTAGACATCTAATTACAATAATTAGATCTGCAGCTATGAGTCTAAAATTAACACTCATCATGCAAACACTTGGTTCGTCAACCAATTGCCCGTAATTAACTCGCAGTCAAACCACACAGGTGACCGACGCCGGTCCTTGTCTGCCTGGAGATGACTGACGTCAGCCGATATATGACCGACGTCAGTTGCTTCTCTCTGCTATCCTACTGATGTCGGCTAATCAGATCGACCCCAGCTTCTCTGCAACTCAGCAACCTTCAGCAACCTCCTCTCTTGTTTGCATCAGTGAAGCTTTTAGCTCCACAACCTAACATGCTGCCAGGGGTAGAGTTCTATTTTGGAGGTATAGAACAGGTGAGGTCACTTACAGTGTGTATGTCCCAGCACCTTGGTGAGTCCCTATTTCTTGTGCTTTCCTTAAGAACCTCCCTGTCATCCTAGAGACCTGGTCTTTTTTGCCAAATTTGAGTGTATGTATGTTTTTGTCTGATCATGAGAGTGGATGTGGAAGATCAAGCTTTATTTTGGTGTATCACCTCTTTTAGATTAGGTTGTTTGTTTTCATGCATTTTCTTCTCCCTTTTCATTCCCCCCAGTATATCAATATATCTGTATTTTTGCACTGCCTAAAACAAACAAGATACATCAGAGGGAATTAGCTCATACCTAGAGACTCTCCTCTCCTGCTTCACCATCCCACAAGAGAGAGAGGAGTTTCCATGTTGTAGGGAGAGGGTAGGAATCCATTTTCCTGCCAACTGGGTGCACTTTCCAGCATCAACAGTTTTGGCACGCTCGGTGGGACCACAAGTTTTTAATCAAAAAAGTTGCAGGGTTACTCACTGATCTTGTTACAGCAAAGGAACCACCAATACAGACCGTGCACGTCAACAGTTTTGGCACACCTGGTGGGACCACAAGTTTTTAATCAAAAAATTTGTAGGGTTACTCGCTGATCCTATTATAGCAAAGGAACCACCAATACAGCATAGTGTGCATCAACAGTTTTGGCATGCCCAGTGGGACCACAAGTTAGATAATGTAGTAGAGTTTTATGATTAATGCTGGTCTTGTTACAACAAATTGAAATTATTTAGCATCTGGTGACTCTAAGTTTAATCTGTTGGTTAAGCAGCTTGGTACCTCTAGAAATGCATTTTGGTATGTGTAATCTCCATCATTTTGAGTCATGGACTCTATTTTTTCTAGCCAGCATGGCTATAGTCCTTATCACACCCAATATGGCTAGTCTCAACCTTGCTATGAGCAATATCATCCTTGCGCTAAATCTTCTCAGTATGTCACTTCTTCTACTCAGCCCAGTCTCTTTGCCCATCAACCCATTTTCACTTTCAAGCAAACACTATTGGGATATGACAAATATGTAATTGATCTTAACACAAAAAAGGGATGTGGCCAAGAAAATCCTGATCATGTCATCCAACAAGTGAGGAATGCGCTAGATCAAGTAAAAAAGGAATGGGCTCCTATTGAAAGAGAAAATTGACACAGACTTTCAAATGAGATGCTGGATGTGAGCAGTTTAATTGCATCCATGGAGGAGAAGCTAAGTGTGCATGAGAGGCAGCCTTACCAAGTCTATCAACCTGCATACTCGCTGCCCAAAGCATCATATCAGTCATGTATAGCCCCTGCTCTTGAGCCAAGTCGACCTTGTCAAAGTCAGTTCCTCAATCGTGTTGAGGAAAATTCTGAAACAGTGAACCTTATGTTTAAGGCTAATCTTGACAAACAGATCAAGTTGGAAAATCTTCAGATGTAGTAGTCCATTCTGGTAGTAAGGGAAGTGGAATCAAAATCTTTGCTGTCCTCTCACATTGAGGCCCCATCAGCCCTAAAGGAAATGTCCAGCCCAAATTACTTGAGCTAAAACAAAGTGGTCGAGTCATGGGACAACAAAGAGGAGAAAGACGTTGTCCAAAATGAAGAAATGCAAAGTGAGGATGCTCTAGCTAAGTAGAAAGAGGTGGAGTTTTCAATAAGGAACTAGAGAAGAAGATGACGTTGTTGAAAGAGAAAGAGGTGGAGTTTTCAAATGCTGAAGACCAGCCAAGGCCAAAAGGTATTCCTTTCACTGATCCATAAGCTAATTTCAATATTGATGAAGCATTGGTGAAGTGGAGGGATGAAAATCAAGAAGTTTTGGCCCAAGGTCTTCCCCCTCCTACTTTAGAAAAATCTCCCCTTTGTGTGCCAAATCTTTTCTATGAGATGGCACTTGCTCATTCTGGCTCATCCAATGCACCAATCAGTTCTACCCTCAATCCCATGCGCCTAGCTTTCCAACACACCTCTCTTTAGGAAGATTTCCTTATGCATGAGCAGACCCTCCCAATTATTTCCCAGCCTCCTCAAGTCTTTCGGCATGATCTCCAAATTCCAAGCTGGAAAGAGGAGCATCACGAGTCAGCCTAGGAACTTGAAAATGATAAAATTGCTGCCTACTCACAAAAGCAAGAGCCCAATCCTAGGATCATGAGTTGGGCACAAATAATTGAATCTTGGAACAACAAGGAGGAAGAGGAGGAATTTTTTAGTCTAAATCTTGAAGAAGAAGAGGCTACTCTCACCCCTGATAATGATTATAACTTCTGGGAAAGGCTTTTCCAGGAAGATTTGGATAGGCAAATTATAGAATTAGAGTCCAAAGAGAAAATCCTCAGCAAATGTGTGGACGGTTCAGACCAAACACATTTTGAAGAAAGCTATTAGGCCTTGCCTGATATGGATTATGCTCAGCTTGTGACTGATGCAGAGGATTTCATGATTGCAAATGAGGATGAAATCAAATAGAGTGATATGGAAGAGCATGGATAGCCTTTTGTTCATGATTTGAATGATTTGTTTGGAGTCTTCAGAGTAGGCTATATTATTCTCCAAATAGGGTGTGAGCTGATTAAAAATGATGAGGACAACGTTGGGTTTCCAACAAGCATTCAAAGAGGCTATAGTTTTTTAGATTTGCCCCTTCAGGAGGTTGGTGAATCTGAAGTTTTCTTCTTTGAAGTCATTAAGGAAGATGGCCATACCATGGAACCTGAGAATGAGGCAGAGGAGAACGAGCCAGTCCATGATGCATACCAGGAGGCTTTTGGTGATGACCTGGCAGCATTTAATTTCTTGGTGGAGAGCACCAATTTGAAGGAGCAGCATTTAACAGGCCTCTAGGGACAATCAAAATATGTATATATTAGAGGCATGTTTGATTTTGATTCCCTCAGTTTCCAGCTAACCCAAGTGACAGGTAGGAAGAACAGGTCACCATCTCTCTTTTTCATTTAGCTACTTGCCTGTCACTGTAAGTCTTCTCACCAAGAAGGGGACTTAATAAATTTTCCTTTTGACCCAGGAGGGAGGTGAACATTCCTGGTTAGTTGTATATAATATTTTGCTTTCAGTTGTTTTCCCTATTTTCCCTGAGTGTAGTTGCATAATTAGTTGTTTTTTAGCCTTGTGTGTTTCCCTTTGTTTGGGGGTAAATTCTATGTATTTGATTCTAGGATCTCAAAGGCTGTTATGAACTCTCTTCAAAGTCACCATCTGACTCCACACCTAATGGGATGTAAGGCAACTGGGTTCTAAGCATAGCAGGCATGCTTACCCTATGAGTCACCAATTTGTTGACCCAATTTTGCCCCTCTATAAAAATCTCGATCACCTCCTACACCTGCTTTGCATGGCCAATTAATTTTGGGTTGCAAGGTCCACCTTTAGGGTTTAACAGCTCCATTTCAAAGCATTGGCTCATTAGCCTCGTTCATTGGCATTCACGGTAGCAAAAGGTAGAGTCTTCAAATGTTCACAAAAGAGGAGAGGAAAAAACCAAGGTGTTTAACACTAAGGCAAAAAGAGGGCAGACATTTACAAGAACAATGTAGTGGGTGGCAAAATTGCCACCCACAACATCGGTGGGTAAAATGAGACCACAAATAGATGCAGTCAGTGGCAAATTTGCCACTCACAACACAAGCAGAGAAAAGAAAGGTCATGAACTCAGTCGACATTAGCAAAATTTCTATTCTCGGTAGCTTACTCAGTCGACGTTAGCAAAATTGCCACACTCGGCAGCTAAATCAGTCAACATTGGCAAAATTGCCACACGCAGTCCACAACAATGGGTGACAAATTCACCTCCCACAACATCAGGTGGCAAAAAAGGCCTGCAAAACACAAAAAAAGACCTACCCAGCCACTAGAGGAGTAGACCAACACATAAAACAAGGCAGCAAGCATGGTCTTGGCAGACCTATGACATCAGCTATAGTGTTTTCTCTCTTCCCAATGGAGACTCAAGCTACCCCTTGACTCCTCTTGGCTCTTTCCATATAAATACGTAGACTTGGTCATTTATCTAGATCTTTTCACACTTTTGTAAAGAGCACAGCTCTACAAATTTTCCACCTGAATCAATAAAAGACAATTTTTACCTCTATTTGGATGGATTGTGTAGAGTATGCCTTGAATGTTGGTCTGTGTCCAGTCATTATCCCTTGATGCTCTCACAAGTTCAACACCAGTAAACCTGTGATCTACAAAGTGCCACTGTCTGCTGCTGCCAGGGGTAGAGTTTTATTTTGGAGGTATAGAACAGGTGAGGTCACTTACAGTGTGTATTTCCCAGTACCTTGGTGAGTCCCTATTTCTTGTGCTTTCCATAAGAACCTCCCTGTCATCACAAAGACCTGGTCTTTTCTGCCAAATCTAAGTGTATGTATGTTTTTGTCTGATCATGAGAGTGGATGTGGAAGATCAACCTTTATTTTGGTGTATCACCTCTTTTAGAGTAGGCTGTTTGTTTTCATGCATTTTCTTCTCCCTTTTCATTCCCCCTAGTATATCGATATATCTGTATTTTTGCACTACCTAAAATAAACAAGATACATCATAGGGAACTAGCCCATACCTAGAGCCTCTCCTCTCCTACTTCACCATCCCACAGGTAAGAGAGGAGTTTCCATGTTGTGGGGAGAGGGCAGGAATCCGTTTTCCTGCCAACTGGGTGCACTTTCCAGCGTCAACAATATTCAAAGCCAATGCAAACTCATAAACCATAAGAAATGAGTTTAAACAACTTAAATATAGTTTAATGTTTTTTATATAGACAATAATTATGTGCAATGAGCTAGGATTCATGTATAACTTATCCAATCTAAGAGATCTAGACTTAGAGAAGATAAATCAAATAGAGTCTATTAATGTTTAATGTATCAGGATGTGACCAAATGGATCTGCTAAACATATAAAGAGAAGAACTTATCACACAACATCAATGGAGATGATTTCAAAACCTCTATGTAATAAATATAATGGAATAACCATAAATAGGTATTCTAATATTGTAGTTAATCTAATTTGGTGTTGCCAAACTAGCAACAAAAATAAGGGTATGGTTAAAAATAAATTAAAAAGGGTAAGGAACCATGGTAGGAAAATGAGGGCCTAGGTTACCTAAGGTGAGAAATGGAAAGTTTGAAAAAACCTATAGCGACACTAAGTTAAGTATAGAGGAGATTCAAATAAGGAGTTATGCATTCATTCAATCTAGTAATTATGGAACTTATATCTATCAAAATGAAAGAGTTAGGGTCAGAATACACTTACCTTGAGCAATCTTGTCAAGCCTTAATATCCCTTTTAGACAATGGTTCTTTGCAAGATATTATTGATGTTGTAAGGATAAAAAATTTTGAACCAAGCTCTAGGCTAAAATGGGATCATCCTATTGCATCCAAGACTCCATAAGATAATATGTTTCCCTCCAAGACAAGATTTAAGTAATGGATTCTCCAAATCTAGACTTAAGTAGAATTGTGAGCAATGCTAATGTAAGAATGAATGTTCCTCCATTTTGGATTGAAAATGGGAATTATATTTATAGTGATGGATGATCATAACCCTTATCAAAATTTTAGCTGATGCCATCCCCAATATAGTTTAAAAAATTATGGTTTAACCTCAAACTAGGTCAGTTAAGGCCAATTTAGTTGTGAAGCATTTATTGTAAGTGTCGAATTAGTTTTA
Source organism: Torreya grandis (assembly GCA_037957365.1). Taxonomy (NCBI): domain Eukaryota; kingdom Viridiplantae; phylum Streptophyta; class Pinopsida; order Cupressales; family Taxaceae; genus Torreya; species Torreya grandis. The sequence continues at coordinate 2,742,952 of JARHVA010000147.1, read as the reverse complement.
AAATTGGTAGTAATCAAGGATTAATGCATTGAGTTAGGCCAACATAGTCATAAATTATGGATCTTGGTATAATCAGAGGTTATAAATAGGAATATTTATTAGGGGATAAAGTATGAGGGAAGTTTTTTGGATATGGGCATGATAGATTAAACAACAATGTCTTTCAAAACAACAATTGTTTGTCCACCCCTTTTCTGGTGTACCCTTTAAGGTGTACACTTAGAGATATTGAAATTTTTCAGGTCACTACAAGACAGAAAGCATTACTAAATGATAAAGTTTTAAAATATTATGTGTATACATATGCCCCACTCAAAGCTCATCATGTTTCATTATAGTGATACATGGGATGGTGATTCAAGAAATTAAATAGTAACCTAATAACTAAGATAACTCAAAATTAAATAACGAAAGAAATGTTGGAAGTTAAATAAATGAAATAACCATATACATTCTTTAAATTAAATTTATCTTTTAATGTTTACATGTTGTATTTTTAGTCTTGATCATGGAGGGCACAACAACCTCATTGGATAAACCCTAGGGATACAAGGATAGAGATCAAAACAAAAAATCATAGGAGAATCAAAGTAAATGAAAACTCTCATGATAAATATAAGTACTTATAAAATTAGGAAGTTAGGATGACAAAGGCTAAGTTAGGACAAAAAGACCAAGATAAATTATATAAAATAGGGAAAATTAGGTAACCAAAAACCCAAGACTGATGATGATTGAAAGCCCTAAAAACATGTCTAAGATAAGAAAATTAACAATCCAGATCAAACCAAGAAATCATGAAATAGAATAATATAGTCAACATCAATATAACAAAATTAAAAATACATACTCAAACAAATATGGAATAACAAAAAATATAAACAACATCAATGAAAGATAAGTTACAATCCATACTTAATCAAAAATGGAAGATCATAAAATATAAAAATCAATGAAAGAGAAGTAATAACCATATTAAATAAAAGATGGAAAAATATGAGATAATTAGAGAAATGGGATGAAATATCCCTAAAAAAGGTTAATAGAATATTCACCATGTAAACATAACTAAGAGATATCTGAGATCGATAAGGAAATAACTAGGAGAGTATCTTGCAATAACTCAAATATACAACTTATATTTTAATGATGGATAGACTAATATCTGTCAAATTCTAGACATGTCAAAAAATAAATGGACAAACGGAGATGAAAAATTTGGGAAAATATTTTGAAACAAATGTGCCTATAAAGGGGGGGAATGAAATGGTGGGTGGGGGAGAGAGGGAGATACCAAGGTGAAAACATATTTTTTACCAGAAATGATATACTCATACCAAGTTGATGATACTAATATAATTTTGATATCAATGACCATAGAGATCTCAGCCTAACAATGAAATTTTATAATAACTAGTGAAGTATAAGAATCATCCCATGGAGGCTAGTATGCATGAAAATTAAAATTGACCTACCTTCCAACAACATGTTCCTTATTCCTCAAGACCCCTTATAGAGACATCATTCTACTATTGAGATTAATTAATTTATCAAGAAATTAGGTAGTACTATGAATATATATGATAATGAGACATTATATCCCAATATATTGGTCTATCATACCCCAATTGACCTTGGATCTATCATGAGGGTAACTATGGAGTTTGAGCTTAAAATAGGGGAGGAGATGTACTAAATAAAGATCACATATTTTGTTGTGATCTAAATTTTAATATTATATTTGCCTTTTGATCATTTCCTTTTTCTTGTATGATGTGGATTTTAAAGTTTTTATGGCTTGTATTGTTATTCCTCCATACAAATTTAGAAAACCAAGCATGGGTGCTAAAAATGACTATCACAAGAAAAATTACACATGGTGGCTAGAAAATATAACCAAAATACAATAGTGTCTAAGACTCCTAGATGTGTACTTTAGAAGAGAGTTTTATCTTGAAACTAACCTTAGTGTGCCTAAAGTGATGTGAATTAAGGGAGATGATGGAAATGAGCATAGAATGATTGGTTTACACCAAATCACACAAAATAAATAGGAAAGGTAGTACAATGATAGGTAAGCATGAATCATCATCATGATAAATGGTATGAATGAAGACATGAGAATAGATTTTTATAGTTTAACACAAAATAATATGACTAATTTAAAGTGTAGAAAGACATAAATCTCGACCATTGCCTTATCTTTCCAAGAATGCAATTAGTTAAGGTTGAGAGAAAAAATAATTTATAAAATGGATTTATGAGCATTTGTTAGGAAGGCTTGGTCATATCCTAGGTATTATAATGAAACTCACCAATTAGAAAACCAAGTGGTATTAAAAACAAAAAAAAATACTAAAGCTAGGAAGGCTAATATGTAAAAAGATAAACCCTGGGGTATGAAATTAAGTGAAGTTGGTGTTATTTTTCATAATATAAATTCTAAGTAAGACCAAAATTCAAGTAAAGCATACATTTAATGAAACAAATTATATATTCAAAACCTAAGTGTTGGTTAATTCTTTGAAGATGCATCATTTATTATTTTTTAATCTATAAGTACTAGGTCAAATAATGTAAATGACTAGGCAAGGACCCCATCACTTTTTTATATACATACCTTACTTATCTTGATTGCAATCTAATTTTATCACAATTCTCTAACATTAAAAGTACAAAATTTGACTTTTTGGTTATTTTGTTCAGTGATGCAAGTTTTTAATTAGAGATTATGTTGTAATGCATCCTTACATCGATCATTAAAGAAATATAAAGCATGAAGATGAACTTCACAAATCTCTTCATCTAGAATTATTTCATGAAGATAAATATGTAAGGAAGGTAATTCAACCTCTATTGGTAACACAAATTTGGAACCATATACTAATGAGGATGGAGTTACCCTAGTGGTATCATGAATGATAGTATGATAAGCCTAAAGTGTAGGATAAATATTGAGATGTCATTTAAAGAGATAGTATCTAATAGTATTTTTCAATATCTTGTTAAGAATTTTGTTATTGGCTTCAGCTTGACCCTTACATTAAGGATTATATGGTGTGGAAAATTTGTGTGCAATTTTATTTTTTCATATCTTTATTTTTTAAATTCATACCATTAAAAAAAATTATGGTGTGTGGAATCCCAAAATGACATTATTTTATTAAAATGAATTTTTAAATAGTAATGTTAGTAAAATTTACAAGAGGCATAACTTCAACCCACTTAGTAAAATATTCAGTGGAAGTAATGATGAAGACATGGCCATCCTATGATCTAGGTAATTTTCCAATGAGATCCAATCCCCACATTGAAAATGGCCAAGGATATTATAAGGTTTTAAGTCTAGACAAATAAAAATGAATGAGATCATCATGAAATTGGTAAGTGTTGACCAATTTTTGCTCACAGGCCAAAATTATGGTCAACTTCTCCCATGCATTTTAGAACCAGTCATCTTCGGGCTGTAAGGTCCATTTTCAAGCTCAACATGCATGGTTTACCTCAGTTCAATGCACTTGGTTCATCAGCTTTTGTCTCTTTTAGAAATCGGTGCGCTCAATTGAACCCTTAAACCGTTGAACCTTTTGGTTCAACGCTTGGTTCAAGGGTATGTCCTTAGCCGAAGGGGGTAGTCTTCAAAGTTCATTACCCTAATGGAGGGCCAGTGCAAGAAAGGATCCAGGTAAGTCAAAGAATTTGTCTAAGTTCATTTAAAATGTTTAAGTCTTGAATTTGGGTCATCAAAGCACAAGGTTTAAGGAAAAAATTGGATCTGGTTCAGAGTTCATTTGGTTTGGAATTGACTAAGCCCCACATTTATCGAAGTCTAATGTAAAAGGGCTGGGTCGGGTGCATACAAATGCAAAAGCAAAGTGGTAGGTGGAATTTTCGTAGACTTTTTGTCCACGGGAAATGCCCACAAACATGAAAAGCCCGTGACCAATATAAAGCCTAGGGAAATTGAGCAGAATATTTATGTGGACTTTTTGCCTGCAGGAAATGTCTACAAACAAAAGCCCACGAGAGCCAAACACAATGTCCGTGGAACTTTCAAAGCCATGGGACATACAAAGTCTACGTAAAACATTTAAGAGGCTGAGAGACAGTCTAAGGCCTACAAAAGACCTGTCAACAGTCTGACTACCAACGTGGACTCGACTAACAAAGGAAAGCAAGCTGCAAAGGGGTTAGGTGAGTCTACAAAAACATTCAAGACCCAAGGGACCAAGCAAATAGTGATGGAGACAAACGCAGTCCATGCAAGCCATTACATTAACAAATGGAAAGAGCAAGTCTATGAAAAGTGTAGAAGCCTACCAGAATAGTCAAAGGCCAGGAGGAAAGTGCCAAAAAAGTAACAAAAGGGTGCCCGCAGGGAGGGATATACATAGCGAAGGCTAACAAAGCAAGCTGTGAATGAATTAGCAAGCAGCTCAAAGCCAGCAAGGCATGAGGATGTCCTACAAGACATCAAATTGGCAGAAGGAAGATAGCCATTTATTTTAAAGGCAAGGAGGGCACTAACTAGAAGGAGTTAAAAAATCAAGTGACCTACTTAGAAGTTCACCCCAAGAGCCAAGTAACCAGATAAAACAAAATAGAAAAAAGACAAGGTAGTAACATGATCCCAACAGAATTTTTTATGTCAGCAACAATATTTTTTCTTCTTCCCAATGAAGACTCGAGTAGCCACTTGCAAGAAAAGTGCTAAAGGAGTTTGTTTTTTTGGATATAAGTTCATGACTTTGTTCATTTGTAAGGAATCTTTTCACAGTTTTAGTCAGGCATAGCCCTGTTAAAATTTCTATCTGGATTGAATAAAAATGCAATTTTTACCTCTATTTAGATAGATTTTGTAGAGTATGCCTTGAATGTTGGTCTGTGTCCAATCATTGTTTCTTGATGCTCTCATAGGTTCAACACCAGCAGACCTATTATCTACAAAGTGCCATTGTCTGTTGTTGATAGGAGAAGAGTTCCATTTGGGGTGCAAAAATAGAGGAGGTCACTTACAGTATGTATTTTCTAGCATCTTGGTGAGTCCCTATTCCTGTGTTTTCCATAAGAACCTCCCTGTCATTTCTAGTAGCCTGGTCTTTCTGCCAAGTTTGAGTGTATGTATGTTGTTTTGTTTAATCCTGAGTGTGGAGGTGGGAAGGTCATTTCATTTTTGGTGTATCACCTCTTTAGAGTAGGCTGTTTGTTTTCCTATATTTTCTTCTCCATTTTCATCCCCCCTAGTTTATATAGCTATATATAGCTGTATATACATGTGTTTTTACCCTACTAGAACAAAGAACAATACATCAAAGGGAGCTAGCCCTTATCTAGAGACTCTCCTCTCCTACTTCACCATCCCACAGGTGAGAGAGGAGTTTCCATGTTGTGAGGAGAAGGTAGAAGTTTGAATTCCTACCACTAGGTGCAATTTCCATTGTCAACAGTTTTGGCACACCTGATGGGACCCTTTTTTTAATGAAGTAAAGTTCAATATTGATGTTGTTCTTGTTATAGCAAATTGAGTACCTTCAGCATCTAGTGACTCTGAGTTAAATCCACTGGTTAAGTAGCCTAGTGCCATTCAAAAAAATTCTTGTATGTATAATCCTTTTGCGCAAAATTATGGGTCTTGTTTTCCTTCATATGATTATGATTAGACTCAAAATATTTATGCAATCCCCTCAAGCAGCTCTCTCAATTGCCCTGCAATGATAAGAGAAATGGCACTAGAATTTGAGAGGCAGATAATGGAAATCGACAGGCTAAAAGAGCAGTACAAATATCAGCAGGAGCTGATGTATAAAGAAGAGTGTTTGTTTAGGCAAGCACAAGCCTTACAATCCATGGAAGAGGAGGTAACAAAATGGAGAAATCCATCTATCCAAGGTAGTCAGCCTTATGTGCTGCTTCCTCATCTAAAAAAGGTCCCCTCTTTTGCACCAAATCCATTTTATCAGATTGTACTTGCTCTTTCTAGCTCATCCAATACAGTTGCTCCCAATCCTATGTGCTTGGCTTTTTAACATTAGAAGACATCATAACAGCCTCCCATGGAGATGAATCTTCTAAATTCCTCATACTACAAATCTCCCATTGAGAATAGTACCACTAGCCAGCATGTCCCTCTTCCAATGCACCAATAGTGTTTTCCTTGCATTCCTCAGCCTCCCCAAGTTTTCCAGCATGAAGGGAAAATTTTGAGTTAGAGGAAGGAATGCCAAGGACTAGCTCAAAGCTATGAATAGGATCATGCTAGTGACCTCCAAGAAAGACTCTTTCAGGACAACCTAGCCAAACAAATTGAGGATTTAGAGGCCAGGATGAAGCTGCTCCTTAATAGAGAGATAAATTTTTTGGACCTTGTGGAGGAGCCTCAGGACCTTATGGAACACAAAGTTGCTACCTGTTCGCAGGAGAAAAATTCAAATTTCAAAATCCTAAATTGGGTGAAAATAGTGGGATCATGGGACAGCATAGTGGAAGAGAAGCAAGGTTTTTCTCAAAACCTTGAAGAAGCTAAAACTGCTCCTACCGATGATTATGTTGGTGACCTTCAGGAAAGGCTTTTCCAAGAAGATCTGGTCAGAAGAATAGTAGAGTTGGAATCCAAAGAGAAATTCCTCAGCCAATGTGTGGTGGACGGTTTAGGCCAAACAACACATTCTATGCCTGAACACACCCCACCTACACATTTCCAAGAGAGTTATCAGGCCATGCCTGATATTGATGAAGTGCTGACCAAGTGGAAAGAGGAGAATCATTCGATTCTAGCTCAAGGACTGTTTCCTCTTCCACATGTTTTCTCCACTTCGCCCCTTCTCAAGGAAGAACCTATTTTGCAAGAGGTAGGTGAGGAGCAAAAGATCCAATCTATAGTCCTTCAAGAAGTTATCATGAGCAACAATGAAGAAGAAATCATCATTGATGCTCCTTGTGAAGACCTTATCAATAATGGAGAAGATGCAGGTCTTGCATATATGCGGATGTTCCAGAAATATGAAGAGGGATAAATGCATGGTAAGCTCTCTTCCCCTCTGTTTAATGAACTTCCTTGCTATTTTGATGATGAAGTCAACTACAATGAAGAACCTGAGTTAGAGGAGGATCAAGAGAATACTTTTGAACATCTAGAGGTCCTAATTTTTTAGGAATAAAGGGAGAGTTCTATCTTCATGGAGGAATGCCTTGAAGAAGTCAGTTTTAAATAGAGAGGTGATGTTCTGTGGGATGAGCAATCATTTTGTGAGTCCATTTCAGACATCACTACAATCACCCTTCTTCAAGAAGGCCAAGAAGAATCAGAGGACGAGTCTGATAGAGTTTTCAGTGAGGCAAAGGAAAACAAATCAGACCATGATATATTACAGAAGAATTGCACAAATCAAGAGGCTTATGGTGATGAGTCAGTAGTGATTGATTTCTTGGTGAGGAGCACCAATATCAGGGACCACCATTTAATAGGCCCCTAGGGACAAGCAAAATATGTATATATCATAGGCATGTTTGAATCTGATCCACCTAGATTTCAGCCAACTTAGGGGGTAGGTAAAAGGAGCAAGTCACCATTTCTCTCTTCCATTCAGCGACTTGCCTGGTGCCATAAGTCTTCTTACCAGGAAGGAGACTTAAGAAGTTTTCCATTTGATCCAGGAGGAAGGTGTGAACACCTAGTTAGCTGTATATAGTAGTTTTCTTTTAGTTGTTTTTCCTACTTTCCCTAAGTGTAGTTGCATAGGTAGTGTTTTTTAGCCTTGTGTGTTTCCCTTCACGTCTGGGGTAAAAGCTTCATGTTTGATTCTCGAATATTTTGGGGGCTATTGCTAACCTTCATTATAGCTACATTTGACTCCGTGCCCAATGGAATGCAAGGCAACTGGGTTCTAAGCATAGCAGGCATGCTTCCCTTGTGAGTCACCAATTTGTTGACCAATTTTTGCTCACAGGCCAAAATTACGGTCAACTTCTCCCTTGCATTTTAGAACCAGTCATCTTCGGGCTGTAAGGTCTATTTTCAAGTTCAACATGCATGGTTCACCTTGGTTCAATGCACTTGGTTCATCGGCTTTTGTCTCTTTTAGAAATCGGCACGCTCAATTGAACCCTTGAACCGTTGAACCTTTTGGTTCAACGCTTGGTTCAAGGGTATGTCCTTGGCTGAAGGGGGTAGTCTTCAAAGTTCATTGCCCTAATGGAGGGCTGGTGCAAGAAAGGATCTGGGTAAGTCAAAGAATTTGTCTAAGTTCATTCAAAATGTTTACGACACATTTGTTAGATCACTAGTATATGAATTAATTAAAAAAATAAGGATTAATCTATGTCATATGTATATTTTACCCTTCTCTTATTATTATTATGAAATGATGTTTGTTTCCCTTGAGATAATTATAACAATGTAAACTTATTTTATATTGTGTGCTCCATATGAGTGATGTTATTTATTACAATAGTAGGTACTTATCCCTTGATATCCGTAGTACTTATCCATATCAAAAGTAATATGTAACCTACGTATTATATGATATTAATTATATTTTATATTGGATGAATGATAGTTTGTCTTCATATATTTACCAAAAATAAAATATAATTAATAAATACCCTTGTTTTAAGAGATATTATATATACATATTAGTGTTATTTTTTATCATTTATAAAAATGATAATAATATTATGATAAAATATACCCTCATGTGTTGTAGTGTTTTCAGAAACCACTTTTGAACTTAATCCTCCCTTAGATATTTTTGTATGCCATGCTTATGGAAAGTTTTTTTTATGGGTTAAAAAAATAAATTAATTAATAAATCACTTAACTAAGTTTTCATTTTATGCTTCCTCTAGTGATGTATGTTGATTGGTAATAATAATAATTAATTATAATGAAATTAAATAACCAAAATAGTTACCATGTTTTACTTGGGTTTTCAAGACAAAAAAATTGGGCATGACACATGAACCCAATCCTTATGATAAGAAATAAATCATTTGGAGTGTGCTTAGAATAATTTTTCCATTCAAAATAATAGAATTGATTTTTTTAACTTGTAAGAAACGTGATTATTGAATACCTATAAGAGTCTTATATATATAGCCTTATCAATTTTTAAAATAGGGACCCATTGGCATAGAAGTTAGTTGAAAGAGTGGAAAAGAAACCAAAAATAGGCCAAAAATGTAAGATAAAATAGAGGAAGAATGAAGGGTATAAAAAAAGCACAAGGGATCATTGATCCCACATAATAAAAATTAGAAATACTACCAATTCCATCTTAAGGACAAAATTAGTTAAAAAAATTATATGAAGTAAAAATAATAAAATTTTAAGGTAGGGGATCCCCAAATATATAAAACATAAAAAGTGAGAAAATAGAATAAAAATGATAGTTGTTATCACTCAGAAGTGCACCTTGCAAAGAACCTATGATTGTTCTCACTTCTATTGATACAATGTCAACTCTTCAAGGTATGGATAACCTTATTATAGAGATAATATCCATATGAATGGTTGTTTCCCTCTATTAAACTCACCCACTTCTCTCTAAACTCTCTTAGATAGTGCTTTTTTTACTAGGAAAAGGGTAAAAGAAGCAATGCTAAAGCTGAAAAATGGAAATGAAAATTGAAAATTAGGGTGATGAACCAATGTTGGGGTTAATTATGCATATATACAAAACACTTTTGAATATTAATAAATTTAATAATACTTATATAATATTTTTTACTTAAAATTTCAAAAATATATACAATATTTCATATTTTTTACACCCCACACACACACACACAACTTGTTTTAGCATTTTTGGATGTAAAAAACTCATTGAGTCATTAGTCACTTTGACTCCAATATTTTAAATAAATTTTAATTAAATTAAATTTATTTCAAAAAAAATTATTAAGATAGTAATCATCCTTACTAAATACTTCAAATATAATGAAAATAGCTATAGATTTTTTTTATGGGCATGATTTCAATCATTGGGTAGAACTTTTATAACATACTTAGACACACTATCATATAAATGTTCTCCATGAAAGTGTTATGAAATTATGTGACTTGAAACAAATATAAATTTGAATATGAAATAGATTTTAATGTGTGTTTTAGTTTTTCATGGATGGTATTCCATACTAATGAATGCTCAAAGTAAAAATCTAAATTTGAAACTAAAAAGATGATAGCTCAGGAATGGAATGAATAAGATAAGAATTACATTGTAATTAAATATTTTCACACACAAATTTTAATAATTAATTATTTCAATATGATTTTTATAAATATGGTGAAAATATATACAAGCTTTTCATCAAGGTGGTTACAAGATCCAACTAATTCCCATGAACCAACAAAATCATTTAACAAAACATAAATAAAGAAATAAACTAAACATAATTTTAGATCATAAATGAACCAAAAAACTCCCCCTTGATTCAAAAGGGTATGGAAGATGAAATAATAGGAGCAATTACTTTTAATTCATCAACAAAACTCTAATGTAACTACAACTAGTGCACTGTAGCTTTTGGCACTAATCCAAACTAATGCCACTCCATATAGAATCCTAGCCTATGAGTTGTGGCATAAAAGGTTGATGAACATGATCAATGCATGATCAAGGTTTGTTTAACCACCTTGATCCACATAAATCTCCACCCATAATCCCATCCAAGTGACCAACTTGTATTATGTATGGCACATCTCCCTAATGTAAAACAAATGTTGAAAAACTTTATTCAACACTACTAGTGTTAGCAACCCCTATCAACTTGTATTGATACTAATGATAGATTGAAGACCTACCAATGATATATCTTCTCCTTATTGGGTGAAGGGTGATAATTTGTGCAATGAGATAAATAAAATCAAACAATTATGTCTACTCTATATCATGAATATCGAGGACAACAAAAATGAGAACTAAAATAAACATATTACTGCTACCAAAATTACAACCAAATTTTACATTCAAAAATTTGATACAAACTCTAAGTGAATATCCAATTGGAGAAGTGGAATAATCATCCAACCTCCAATATATCCTCCAACCTCTCATATGACACTTATATTTTATCAATCACAAGGATCCTAATGGATCTGTAAGGATGATACATTCACTGATATCACAAACATGGTATGAAATTTTGAAAAAAATTATTTTGAAAGTGTTAATTTCCTTTGAAAATACACCTTTATACATTATTTTTAATACATTTATTACACAAACCATACAAGGAAGTTTCAGATCATATAATTGACAATTATGATGTGTTAAACATAAAAAAACCTATAAATAGATTGGTCACATGACCACCTTCAAATAAAATATTTGTTTGTTGAAAAAGTGTCATAAGGTAAGTTATTTAATGATGAATGTGACAAAAAAAATTACCAAAATAAAATTTAATCAAAATTATACTTTTAAGGTTTGAACTCTTGACCTCTAGATTTTATCAAGTGACTTATAAAATAATACTCACCAATTGATCTACAAGTAATTATGAGACATGAAAGGAATATTTTCCTTATAAGCTATATTTATGAGTTTTCATAATAAAAATAAATCACTATTTTCATATAAAAAACTCTAACTTAGAAATTCATTTGTGAAAATAAATTACTACAAAGTAAAAAATAAAAATTACTCTTTATTTAAATCTAGGTGTGCCCCATGAAACCCTAATCTTTTTCCAAACTATTATAAAACTTTAGACTTGAGAAAAAAATTATTTTCTTTCAACTGATTTACTACTCCATACTCAAATCAGGGATGTCATGCTACTAGATCTACTCCAAAACTCACACACTTTCATAGAGGATGGGTGAAAATCCATACAAGGTCATACAAGTGGAATTTTTGTAGGTTTTAGGATACTAGATGAAGAATCAAATCATACATATTAGTTTTTTAACACATGGACACCTTTACTACATATCTTTACTATATTGTTGCATAAAAAGGTTGTACAAGTGGTTATATTTATCAAACATGGGTTTTTTAACCATACAATTAGGGAAATAAAGCTTATAAATAGAATTTTAATGCAGATAGTTACATCCAAACTCCATTATTATTTCCTAATTATATATAAAGTTGTACAAATCAAAAAATAGGGTTTTCTATATTAAAAAAGCTATACAAATTATGTTTTAGAGCATACAAAAGAATCATAATGTTTTTTTAATCAGTTAAGGCCATATAAATGGCTTCACCAAGGATTCTAAGGTCATACAAGACTAAATAATCATCAATATAAGATTCAAATATCACTGATAGGATCATACAAAACTAATTTTTTAATGTTATTGACCATCACATAAATCCAAGTTTTGAATCGTAAAATCACCAAATTGAAGCTTCAACTTAGATTGTAGGGCTTAAAAACATGACCATGGCTCTACAAAATTAATTCATGAAATTGAGGCCATAAAAATCAGGTTTGGTAGGTATAAAAAATCATTTATGGTCATACCTTTCCCAAAAAAAATGATTTCTCTCTCCTCCACATGTTCTTCATGGACCTTCCATCATTAATTTTTCTTCCTTTCACCTTAACTTAATAAACTAGGGTCTAATAACACTAATAGTTCTAGAAATAGGATGAATAAGATAATTATTACATTTTAATAAAGTTGTTCATGCATAATTTTTAATATTATATTATTTTGAGATGAGATTTACAAAGATGGTGAAAAAATATATAATCTTTTCACAAAGTGGTTATATGATCCAACTAAGTCCCATGCACTGACAAACTTATTTAACAAAACATAAGTAAATAAATGAACTAAACATAATCATGGATCATAAATGACCCAACAAAAGATTGGATCCTAATAATTCAATGCTAGGAATATATATGGCATGAAAATTCTAATCACTCCCATATTTAATATTAATTTCCTACTTATATATGTTTTGAAATGTTGAAATTCAAAATAAAAAGTTAATTATGACAAAATCATCCTTACTACCTAATATTAATTTCCTTTTTTAGTGTTATAATAATTTATTATTAGCTAATTATTCTAATTAAACAAACTTTCAATTTATAATTATAATTAAAACTTTATTACTAACATTATAATAATGTATTTTTAGCTAAAGATTTTAATTAGATGCACTTTCAACTTATAATTAAAATTTTATTATTAACATTATTTATTTTATATAATATCATAAAATTAGAATGGTTATAATTTAAATTTTTTATTAATAAAAAAATTAAATTAAATTTCCAGTGTTGTATAGCAATATGCATGATAATTTCATATGAAAATTAAAAAAAAACTATTATGGTAGGCTTATAAGATATTACTTCAAAATATTTGTCAATTTTTCCTTAGTAATATTTATAATGCTTTTGTATGTTTAACTATGTTTGTATGGTTTATGGTTCATTAATAAATAGTTATTCACATAAAAATCTTACACAAATTATTTTATCTAAATTTGAATCAATTTGTGGTAATTAACCCTAATTGTGATAAATATAATAGAATAAATTCAAGTTATTGTAAATTCACTTTGGACAAGTAGAATGAAAGGTAATAATTAAATTTGACAACGTAAAAGTGATTGCAAACAAGTTAACTATGCAAAATGAAAGATAAACTTATTTGTTACATTATAATGGTTAACTATGTTGACTGACAAATAGTAAAAATAGAAAAACAGTGACTGTTTATGAAGATTCCTAGAATCTAGATCTGAGATTAAGAAGAACATGAACAGTAACTAGGGACAATATTACTCCCTAGTTTATCCCTATTGGGTGATTTTGTCATTTTTCATAAAACTATTAATTATGGCATGATCACTTGTGATATTTAGATTTAGGTATATATGCATTGATTTTGCCTTCAAAAATGTGTGGAAGACATATAGATATATTTTCTAAGTTTTAAATCCCTATAGTGTATATAATGATTGAAATACATGTAATTAGAAAAAGGAGTGTAGTTAAACTAAGCTAATACCAATTACCCCCACTATGACTAAACATTTCTTATATATCCAATGCTACAAAGATGGAAATCAATGCCATTGTATTTCTCCCACCTAGAGTGCTTAATGTAATTGTGCTCCTTTAACTATATTAATGTGTCTAGAATTAGCTTGAATAATTGATCATAATTTGCTTAGGGTTGAATGAAATTGGCTTGTGACTTGGTTGAGGATTCTTTAAGATGCTTAGAATCTAAATTGAGAATAGTAAGAAACTTTTTATCAATGTGCAATTGTGTAAACACACATCTATATTGGAATTTCCAAATGAAGTAATAAGTAAAAGGTGTGTGCCTTTATAGCAATTCAAAATGAATAACCACATGATAGAAAGCCTAAAAATATAGAATACAATGTAAGGGATGGGATAGTTTGAAGATATAACTATTAATATTTAAAATACAATAATATCCCATAAAGATATTAATTCCTACCACTACATTGGTGTCCCCTAGGTAGAAGTGTTGAGTCTAGATTTGGGTTAAGGCATACAAATGTATAATATTATTTTTAGCAATAATAACATGTATTTTTGTGATGGATGATGGTTTGAAATATAAATAGGTCTTCAATAGTTCTTAGGATAGCGTGAATTAGAAAATAGGTACTAATTAAGTATATTGTAAGTTAATTAGAGATAAAAAGGAGTGAAAATGACATAATAAAGTATTTATGACTAGATTTAGATTACTACAATTACTCTCCCTTTAGTCTAGAAATGAAATTACTATATTAAAGGAAAACTATACCTTACACTTTGACTTTGAGTTATTAATTTAATTTTTCAAGTCACCATAGTATTTAGCAAACCCTACAAAACACATGAAATATTAACATTATTATTTTTAAAACTAAAATCTGAAAAAGTTCAAATTTGATTGTGAGAATGCCAATTAATTCATCAATTTCATAGATGAAGAGTGGGAGATACCTTAAGCTATAAAAAACATTGTTTATACTTGTGGGTTTGTTGTCTCTTTATTATCATTTTGTTCAATTTTTTTTACTTTTTTATAGATTTTTGAGTTTTATTTATTTGGGTTGTGTTAAAACCTTGTTTGTTATACTCTAGCTCTTGTTTGATGTTTAAAGGATCAAATATTTTATGTCTCTTGTATGAAGGTTAGGTCCCTCTCAAAAACCATTTTTTACCAATACTAAAAAAATATAATAATAATAATAATAATAATAATAATAATAATAATAATAATAATAATAATAATAATAATAATAATAATAATAATAATAATAATATGTAATAAAATACATATCAATAAAACATGGTTAATATTTATAAGGCAATGGTTATTGCTTTCAAGACATATTGCCTATGAATACTAGAATATTTGTCTCATTTAATTTTTCTCATAGCTTTATTCTCTTTATTTATTGTTTATATTTTATATATGCATTAAACTCTAAATTCATGTGTTATATTCTTATTTATATTATCCATTCTTGACCTCTAAAAAATATAAAACTAATCTTATGTTGAATATAATTTATATACATTTAAAATCAACAAATATTATTAAAGATAGTAAATAAAAACATATTATTTTATTGTATTCATAGAATAATTGTTAATTATTACCTAAACATGAAAAAATATAAGGACCAATAAATAATAAGGTATTATAAATAAATTTCATGATTTTTCACATTCCATATTAAAAAAATGTATTATTACTCTTCAATTTTAAAAAATATTTAAACTATTAACCATTGTGACTACAAATTTTAAAATAAATTTTAATACGATCTAATTTAATTTAGCCATAAAAAAATAATTATCGTTGTATGTTATATTTTACTTATATTTTTTATTATTTTATTTATAAAATGATATACACACAAATATATTATAATCATATGTTTATTTTTTTGTTGAGAATTTAAATTTAGAATAAAATAATATAAAATTCACTAATTACACTTCACAAAGATATATCATTCTATTTTATAATTTAAATCATATAAATATATTACCTTTACTACCTATGAAAACATAGGTCCAAATAAAAGGATTCTATGTTTACCTCTTCTACTCTTATATTTTACAAAATAATTAAAATACAAATTAATTATGACAAAGCCCCATACTTAACATTTAATAATAAATATGAATTTAAATATTATTTTATTTTATTATTATCCTTTAAAAATTATTCAATAAATGTTCCTAATAACATTCTCAAAGCCTTATGAGATAAAATTAACATTGTTTGATCAGGACATCATGTCACCACACATGCATAATATTTCATTCAAGGGGTGGATTGCAATTATGATGATATATAATTATGTTCATATGAGGAGTCATAATTTATATAGGGTGATATTTTTGGGCTTCCCAAACACCATTTTCATTGTTCAAAATCATTCCATCCAAAACTTTCTACCTACTTGCCTTGGCTCTACTGATACTACTTCGATGGGAGGCGATAGGGAAAGGCTTGAGCCCATTTCATGTAGAGAAGTGTGGGTCCATAAAAAAAGTTTTGAAGAAATTAAAACATGGGGGTATCACCAAGTTTTTGGAGATAATTGCAAAACATAATGTAGAAGTGGCCCAAGATTTTGTAACAGCTTAGAACAAATGTAGGGTGACTTTTTGTGGCATAAAAATCACTGTTATAGAGGAATTTATTAGGGAAGAAATCGGTATGTCTTATGAGGGGACTAAGGTATTCAAATACCAAACAAAGAAATATGATCTCCCATAATGATTCTTTTATATGAATGAGTTTGTGAAGACTGATAATAAAGGCTTCTCCTAGGTGAACCTTCCTCATCACTAGCCCAAAATCTATCTCCAGGTTATGCACTATATGTCACCATTTCTTGTTGTTAAATAAATTTATTGGTTATAATATAAGTCTACCTTTCTTTCCTCTTAAATCTCTTGAATGCATTATTTTGTCTCATCGGGTAAATGAGACAAACCCTATCCTCCACTAAGGGCTAATCTTCCTCCTCATCAAACACAACCAAACCCTGCATATTTGGGAGCTCCATCAAGATGGATCCTCTACTATTAAGGAATCCTAAGTGAAATCCCTAAAGGAATATCCCACCTAAAAATCCTACCAACCCTTCAAGAGCACCCCCTAGACTAGTCTTTCCAAATCCCCTATCAACAAACTTCCCCTCATGCTATTCATACCCAAACCCAAGATGCTCACCCTTAATGTGGGAAATTATGAGGAGACCACCCGAAAGGGTAAATCCATTCTGTCAAAGGAGATGAAAAGTAACAAGGTGTAGTTGGAGAAGTTTAAATCTAAAGTGTAAGTATCAGGATGGCCCTCACCAAACTTATATAAGAATGGAATGATCTTCATAGATAGGTTGAATCCATGATGTAGTCTTTCATCCAATATTATAAACTTACTCAGAACCCTATCAAACAATTACCCAAGTATTAGAAATTCCCCCCCACCTAGTTCTCCCAAGGTAGCCACCATAAAAAGTACTCCCCTATAGTTCCAAGGATAGAAGAGACCTCGTATGATATTTCTAGAATAAGTAGTAGAAGGACATGGAAACTATACATGGGCTAAGATTTCAAAGGTTAAAGAGGACATCCCAATGAATAACCCTGAGGAAGTTGAATAACCTCTAGAGGGAACCCCCTCCTAATCTTTGTTTTGTTTTTATTTTTGTTTTTCATACTTTTGATTTATTCTAGTTGGTTTTTTTATGTTTTTGTTGGATGGCCTTTGTTTGGCATCTTGATACTTTTTGTATTTCACTTTCATGGTTCCAGGATCCCTATAAAACCTAATTTTTTACCCTATCAAATAAAAAATCCTTTAAAAATTATCATTAGATAAAACATAAAGTTTAATGCCCAATTTCAACAATTTTATTATTAATATTAATTTGTTTTATAAAAAATAAGAAAGATAAAAATATATATAATTAAAATTTCTTATAAATAAAAATTATTAAAAACTTAAATTAATATTTAAGTATAGTATAGAAATATGTGATTATTTCACAAAAGATTTTAACAAGTAGACTATTATGGCAAGATTATAAAGCATTATTTTATTCAAATAGAATTGTTAATTATGAAAGAAGTTGCATTGAGAGTTTGTTCCATCTCTACACTAATAAATTATTATAAGGTATTTTAAGTTTTATTGTGTTTATATCCATTGGTCAATAATTATACTCATGAAAATATTATAATTATATGTTTAATTTTTTTATATTAAACTATATGTTTTCTTCTTTTTAAATTTAAATTTAAAATTAAAATTAAATATCAAAAATATATAAATTACTTATTATAATTATTGAAATCTAATGATTCCAATTTTTAGTCAAAAGCATAAAGTGTTTGAAAAAAGTGAGGAAAATGTATACATGTTGGATGCAAAACAACTATGAAAAAAAATATGGATGAGAAATAGATGGATTATTGTAATTATATCCATGATTTAATCTTAATTTTTTTCATCAGTGGAAGAGGTATTTAAGATTTAAAAACAAGTTTTAGAAGGGAATCTTGTGGATGACTATTATGATGTGAATGTCGATGTGGGAACGATAGAGGTGATTGTTGTAAATATTAAACCCCATTATAAAAATGGATCTCAAAGGTAGAGAAAACAATAAGACAACTCTAAATATATTTTGAATAATAATTTTAATTAATTTATTACAAGATTGGTCTCCAAAAAAAATTGATGACATTTTTTTATCAATGGGATAGGAATATGGTTGATGATGGCATTAGGTTACAAGTGGTAAATTCACAAAATGGGGTGAAAATAACATTTTTTTAATATTAAAAAGGTGTCACATTGGCTAAGATAATATAAGGGGCTATGGTGTAAATTTTGAAAACTTTACAAATCTTATTTTGGGGGTCATTGATGACCTTGACTGTTTGCAAAAGGTAAGAAATTTTTTAACTATTCTATTTTTAGGGAAAATATTTTTTATTATAATGATTTGAGGATTAAAAAATTAGAATTTTTTTGATAAAATTAAATGTTTTAAATCTTTATAGAAAAGGTAGTGAAATCTAAATATTTTTTTTAATATCTTTGAATAGTTTGGGCATGAATCTAAGATTTTCCTAGATCAATGATTTTATGTATTCTTATGAGAAAAATTCATGGGGGGAGAGTTCATTTTAGATTGATGAGGACCTAGATGGTTATAAATTAAAAAGGTATAATTTTGTCCTATTTTTCCTTTCTACCTAGAGGATACTTATATGTTAGGTTTGTGTACCTAGATTTTATGGAAGTAGACTTCGATAGAAATAATTGGAATGTTTTTAATCATTTTATTGAATTCCAATCATGGAAGGTGAATTTTAGTGGATATAAATTCACATGGATGCAATATTAATATGTATTATAATCCATGCCTTACCCATTAAATTTTTCCATATGGAAATTTTTAAATCAATTGAAAATTTGGTAGGTGAATTTGTATCATTTGATCCTAGGATGAGAAACAGGCATTTCACCTTGTATGAAAGAATTAGATTTCATATTCATCCCATTAAATTGTTAGTTAGTATTATTTAACTTGTTTTTTGGGGGTATTTATTACCATTAAAAAAATTAATATGAAAGGTGTGTTAGGATATGTCATTGGTTTCATTCCTCTCATCATAATCATTCTTTTTTAATAAAAAAAATTAGAAAGTAGGACCCAGATGGTAACTCTAATATTTATAATAAGTAAAAGCATATGGTTTAGAGGAAAAAGGTGGTATATCCTATAATTCCATCCTAATAAATATTTAATAAATTAAATAAAAAGATAATGTTGATTTAATCCTTAAAGTATAGGTTATAAAAAACATTGGACAAACAAGAGGGGTTTTTACATGACAAACACAATATGGAAGATGGACTACAAGATCTAACTATTGATAATCATGACATTACCTCTTATTTTCTCCCTTATAGAGTAATGGAAAAGGTGATAGAATTAGAATTTATTGTTGAAGTGAATATAAAACAATGTGTTATTACTATTATTGAATAAGTTGTAACTTGTTCCTCTAGACCTTTGAATAATGTTAGGTAGGATATGTGAAAGTGATTTTTAATAAATTAGGTGGTGAATATTTACGAGACAAGTGTTCATCATAATATAACCCCATTTGGATTTACCAAATAAAATGTATAAATTTTTATTTTTTAACTTTTGCTTCAACATATTGAATATTAATCATCTTCACTAATTAGCATAGTTTTTATATTGTTTGATAGTTAAATGTAACTAAATACATTATGTGAAAAAACATTACTAACCCACTATTTAACCTAAACCCTAAACCTTAAACCCTAATAGTGAATATGATTAAAAAAACCATGTTTTAAAACATATACATAATCAATGGTTAAATCATACACCAAAATAATGTAATATTATTTTAAAAAGATAAATACACAGCCACTTTTGATCTCATT
>JARHVA010000147.1:2682500-2717500 GCA_037957365.1 Torreya grandis | reverse complement strand
TGCAGTATAGTATATACATATACATGTAAAAATTTCATGAAACTATAGTAAATCATAAAAGAAAACATAACAGATGTCTAATCAAACATCATATATCCAAATATACCATTAAAATCATAAAAAATAACTAATCATTAGTTTATTTCATTTCCTAATAATAATGTAGTTTGTAAAGAGTGGTATGAGATGTAACATCCTTCCCCTAAAATAGGTCATCATCCTAAAGAGTTTTATTTCAAACATAAGTTTTGAAAATAAAATAAAATTGAGAAAAATTATTCAAATAGATGTGGAAATAATCTATATAATTCCTCACAATCCTCCCATGTGGCATTATCTTTAGAATATTGGTCCCATTAGACCTTGCATTGAGACACTTCTCTATTACATAGGTTAATATTATAGTTATAAATTATTCTTATAATTTATACTACTACCACACCTAGAACTAGAAACTATAATGAATTTTAGTCCAAATCATGTGAAGGATTAGTCATATAGTTTTTAAAGTAAGATACATGAAAAATATTATGCACTTTTGCTATAGCAGGTGGAAAAGTAAGTCTATATGCTACAATATTTATCACTTATATAAAATCAAAGGTTCCCCAATATCTAGGTGATAGTTTATCTAATTTACCAAACTTAATAAAAAATATTTGGGGGTTTGACTCATCAAAAAACCTTATCTCCCACTTACAAAGGCCTTGTTATCTTTTTTAGTTTAGCATAGCTTTTCTTCCTATCATTGGATTCAACCAATATTTTACTTATAATCTTCACTTGGTCCTCTATTTCAAAAATCATATCAGGTCCAATGACCACTCTATCTTCTAATTTATTTCATTTGATAAGTTTTATACACTTCCTACCATAACATTCATCAAAACTTAATAGATTTTTTTGGGGGTTTGACTCATATAAAAACCTTATCTCCCATTGAGAAAGGCTTTATTATTCTTTTTAAATTAGTATATATATTTTTATCTATCATTATATTCAACCAATATTTTAATTATAATCTTCACCTATTCCTCCATTTTAGTAAGAATATCAAGTCTAATGACCACTCTATCTTATAATTTATCCCATCCAATAGGTGTTTTATGCCTCCTACCATACAATGATTCAAAAGTAACCATATTCAATGTTGATTGAAATGAGTTTTATTAATTAAAATCAACTAATGGGAGGTATTATTCCCATTCATATTTTTGTTTCATGTAATACATCCTCAAAATATCCTTCAAGATATAATCAACTCCTTTTTTTATCCATTCTTTTCTAAATGGTAAGTTATACTAAAGTTTAGATGTGTGCTCAAGGCTACATTAAATGTTTGACAAAATCTTAAGGTCATTCAAGGGTCCCTATCTAAGATGATATTTTCTAGAAACCCATGCAATCTATACACTTTATTAAAAATCTATTTGAAATAATTGATGCATCATCGGCCAAATTACTTGGAATGAAGTGTGCTAATTTGGTGAATTTATTAATAACCACCGATATCATATCATGGTAATTCCTTAACATAGGTAAACCTTTGATAAAATCCTTACTAATGAATTTCCATTTCCATTATCATATGGAATATGTGTATTGTTGACCAAATTTGGTCTACATATCAAACATGTGTATAGTCCAAGAGTTTAGTGGAAGGAGCAGGATCTTGATTGAAGAGTGGTCCAATATTTCAATATGAGCAGGCTTCATGGTGAAACCAAGCATTTCAAGGTCATGGAATAGGTCTGTACAAGATTCATATTTTCATAGTTCTTTCAAGCCTTTAAGGATCAAGAAATAGTTCAAGTATGAGTTCAAAAGGGCTTACAGACCTTGAAAAAGCTATGTATAAAACATTTTTGGGCTATGTTCTTTCTCTTGGGAATTGTTTTGGATTTTATTCTACTAAGCTAAAAAAAAATTGGAACCCTTTTTTGGTTAAGTGTTGAATTCTTTCAAAAAAATTATTTGAGACAATGTTTTTGAAGGCATGAATTCTTTTAGACATATTGTCTGAAACAAAAGATGAAAACCTATTTATTTTGGAGAAATTATTTTAAAATAATTTCCTTGAAGACCTATTTATTTTGGAGAAATCATTTGCATCAAAAAAGGCTAAGTGTCATTTCTTTCAAGAAAATTATCTGAATAATTTCCCTGAAGGGTATTTTTTCAAGAAAAGTCACCACAACACTTTTTCTAAAGGATATTTCTATAGTAATGTCCCAAATAATTTTCCCAAAGGGCCATTTCTCAAAAAAATGGTGTGAAATAAAAATCTTAAAGGATTCTTTTTAGCAAAATGCCCTAATTGTTTTTCTTGAAGGTTCATTTCTTTGACATTTTGGTCCTAGTTCAAAGTTTCAAACGGAATTTCTTTAGGAAGGTGTCCTAGATATAATTTCCAAAGGGTAATTATTCAACAAGGTGTCCTAGATAGAATTTTTGAAGGGCCATTTCTTTTAATAAATTGTCAAAAATAATATCTTGAGGAGTTATTCTCTCGACAAAGTGCCCTATATAGTTTTATTAAAGTGTCATTTCCCAATAAAATGGTCTAGTTCAAGAGTTTCTAATGGTATTTTTTCAAGGAAGGTGCCCCAAACAAAATGTATAGAAAATTTTCCAAATGAAATAGTCTTTTGAATTTATAAATTCGAGGATGGCCCCATAATTATCAAATTCAAGCATAGAAGATGACTGTTGGTTTTTAAATATGTAGTGACAGTTGCGTGGACATCAAATACATTTATCTAGATTTTAAATTTAAAGCCTTGGAAAATATCCATTTATATTCAAATGGGTTCAAGATTGATGTTCTACATTCAATCCAAGAAAAGATCTAGCAGCATGTATGAAGTTAAGAAGTTTATAAGATGTTTACACAACTATTAAATTTAGGGAACAAAAAGTAACCATTTGGGTTCAAAAGGCCCTTAAAAGGTTTAAATTTGATCATTATATAATAGTCTACATTATATTTCATACTAACACATGAGATCTAATATCCCACACTAGATTCAAACAAGTCAAAAGGTCCCCAGGTTAAACCCCTTAAATAGCTACAAGTTGGATAAGATCCTACAATAGGGTTCATCAAGCCAATATCTAATAGTCCACATTCACTAATAAAGGGATGGGTCCAAGATAAATCAATTATCCACACTAAATTTTATACAAGATCAAATGGTGAGTGGTGACTAATAGGTTAATGGGCCCAAGTAGATCAATGACACACATTTAATCATGGAAAGGCAATCTAACAGTCCTAGAGAATTTGAAATGTCAATGATCCAAGTTAGTTTTTGGTAGCCAATGAGTGGAGGGTATCCAAAGAAATTTTTTATGGTCATCAATGTGCTAATTTTCAATTAAGATAGGAAACTAAAAATTATCTAGTTTTGAACATGAACTAGGATCAATCCAAGGTAGATATTATAGAGATCAAGGGTTGCCATTAGGGATCCATAGATATAAAATAGGTTTTTTAGACTATTAACGATCAAACTCGACTAATGAATGTTAAAATAAGGTTAGATAGCTGGAAAATTCCATCTCTTCAACATGATATCTATACTAAAACCAATAAATATGATCGGTTTTCATTCTATAATGAATCTTGTACTCAAATATTTCTTTAGGGTAAATATGTAATTAATGGGAAGCTTCTTGTCCTTTGACATGGTCTTTTCCTAGAAAAGTATATATTTACAACCACCTAAGATAGACTAAGCATGGCTTTATCAGTTATAAGACATGAATATTTTATCTTCATAAGAAGATCAATGAGAAGATGGCATAGAGTTCCAATAAGATAAGTTAGTTAGTTAAATATCATGGAGCATTCAATTCTTTTACGAGGATAAGATCTTGAGTCAACATCCTCAAGAATACTAATCCACTGAAAGTGGTTGGGCCTTTTTCAATGCTCATTTCCTTCTCTCTCATCCCTTTTTTTTATAAATATAGGCTTCTAAGCCTTAAAAATAGCTTTATAATCCCTCTCTTGATTATGACTAGACTCTACCTAGATTTGATCTTTGTAACCTTTTGAGATAAATAAAGGACTCTTTTCAGTTTTTATTATTCTAGTATAGTGTGTTAATGTCAGTTTGATTTCATATGTGGTAGAAATCTCTCCATTTTCAAATCTTAATGTCACTTAGATACTATATTATATTATTTTTTAGGTCATGTTTAGTGTTATTGTTATTTGATTCAAGCTAACAAGTGGATAAATTGATTAGTTAGTACCTTGAATCAGGGATCTCCATCACTTCCCTTAGGTTTTGATCATTTGGTGAAAATTTACATGAAATACTAATGCATAATGACCATTTGGAGTTGTTGATCCAATATCATTAGTGTTTATTAGAAGTTTAAATAGAGTGGATGAACAACCACACTAATGGTGCATCACCTCTTATACATGATTTTATAAGTTATTGTCAAAATATTTTTCCTTTTTTAAGCAAGTGTTAGTTTAGGTTTAGTATAGGTGATAGATCCATAAGGAATTTGGCCTTTTCAAAGGTCTGATTTATTATTAGGATACTCATAGCCTAGGATTAATCCCATATTAGAATAGATTTGAGTAAAATACATAAGTAATCTCCTCCTCATCTAGGGTGAAAATATAGAACACAAACACTTTTGACACACCTGATGGGACAAATTAGAGCTAGTACTAGTGGAATTGTAGTTGTAGCAGTGTTTTTCATTAAAAAATGTGTGATTCTAAGCTCAAACAATTGCTCTTAAAAGTCTAGTCAATTTCCAAGTAAGTTCATTTTCATTGCACTATCTTTATATTATTTTCATGGATATGTATGAATGAAAAACCTATGTTATACCTCCTTATCAACCATATTATGAATCATACCAGCCCTATCATGATCTATATGAGCCTTGTTATGAGCCCAATCAGCCGTACCAAGAATTTTATCAAAGCCATGATGAGCTTTGTCAAGTTTCCCATGATCTTTATTATCAAGAGCATAACTCTTACCTTCCTTAAGAACCATATCAATATCAAGACCATATTTAATCTTTCCCATATGGATAGGATGTTGCATATGAGAAACCTTGTCTCCAAGAGAGAATGGATGAAAAAGAGCTCAAACTACTAGCATATACAAGAAAAGTTCACTTAAATTCTCAGTATGAGGAAGTGAATAGGTTATTTCTAAATGTATCTAATGATCCAAAGGAGAGAAATGAGTTGTTTATTTTTGTATTTGAGAATATGGAGGCTTGGGAGAGGTAGAAAGGTGAGATGAACTAGTTATCTCAAGAACGCTCTTATATTCCTTACCAGTCTTCTTATGTTCCCTATTCTCATAAAAGTCTTAACCATGTTCAGTGTGAGCCAATGTAAATTCCTAGTTGGAATCAAGAACATATTCAAGAAGATATATACATGCAAATTCAATAACCTATTCAAGAAGATAAACCTTCTTATAGTCCTATTTATTCACCACTTACCCCTCAAGCTCAATTTTTTCATACAAAAAAAAAGGTTTCAGACCTTGATGAAGTAATGGACAAGTGGAAAGAGAAGAATGTAGAAGTTATAAAAAATTTCTCTTTCCCTCCTCTTTAATATTCTCTAAATGATTCCATTACCATCAACATCCCAAAATATGATCTTAATCAACCTCCCATGCTTCATACTCCCTCTCAAGCAAATGAATTTCATCACCCTCCCACCATCTCCCTTCTTCAAGAGGAGTCTATTCTATAGAAAATAGAAGAAGAGGTTGTAGCTACAATTCAAATATTTGGACAATGTGAAGAAGATGATTCAAGTATGTATGATGAATATCTATTCATTGATACTTCACTTGAAGTATAAGTTGAAAATGAAGTTGTAGTTGATATTGAAGAAGTTATCTTAGGTATACAAGAGAAGGTAGATCTTGATGTGGAAGAACTTCATGAAGAATTGATATGAGCTAATGTCACAAATGATATTAACACATATCTACTTGAGAATGATAAATACACCTTTCAAAATGATCTTATTCAAATTTATCAAAGTGAAGATCAAAACAATGATTGGCATTTATATCTTGAATCTCTGTAAGAGATTAAATATTTTTGTAGGGATATGCTACCCATTGGGGAACATATTATTGAGAAATCTTATCAATAATAATGTAATAAAGTTCATGATATAGATTGGGTTTATTATTCAAAGCTCCTTTAAGAGTTGGATGAACTTGAAGTAGTTGTTAAGAAATATAAGGTCACTCAAAAATAAGGCATAGATGAGATGTCACTTGACAAGGTTGTAGTTGACAAACAACATAAAAAGGATTTAGAAGTACAAGATTAATTTCTCTTTGTTGGTGATTGGTTTATTTTTATGGCTCATTTCAAGATATGTTAAGGGAAATAATTAGTAATATGAGTGCCTCTTCAAAGGTCATGTTTAATAAACACCATATTTTTTAACTTGTACCTTCTATTAAAATGAGTAAATTCATGAATTTACATTTTGATCTAGGAGGATCATGTTCTTTCATGGTTAATTAGATTAGTTTTTTTATATTTTATCCTAGATAAGTGATTTTATTTGTATATTTGTTTAGTAGTTTAGTTGCCTTTTTTTTATTAGATTAGTTTTCCTTTTAGTTTGTTTATTTCCCTATTTATTGGAATTCTTTTGTCATTGCAATTCAAAAGGCTATCTTTTAGTGATGTAAATGGTCCATATATTATCTATTATGAGTCAAAATTCATGTAAATTTTTTGAGTTCTCAACCATAGCAGGCATGTTTCCCAACCAAGTCACCAAAGATGTTGACCAAATTTGGTCTACATACCAAACATGTGCATAGTCTAAGAGTTTAGTGGAAGGAGCAGGATCCTGATTAAAAATTGGTCCAATATTTCAATATGAGTAGGCTTCATGGTGTAATAAATCATTTCAATTTCATGGAATACATCTGTACAAGCTTCAAATTTTCATAGTTCTTTAAGCCTTCAAAGATCAAGCAACAGTTTAAGCATGAGTTCAAAAGGGCTTACAGACCTTGGAAAAGTGAAGTAAAAAAAATTTTGGGTTAAGTGTTCTTTCTCTTGGGAATTCTTTTGGATTTTATTTTGCTAAGCTAAAATTTTTTTGGGACCCTTTTTTTGCAAAGTGTTGAATTTTCATACAAATTATCCGAGACAAAGTTTTTGAAGGCATGAATTCTTTAGAAAAAAATATTTGAAGAAAAAGACAAAGACGTATTTATTTTGATGAAATTTGTACGTAAAAATTTCCTTGAAGACCTATTTCTTTTAGAGAAATCATCTACAACAAAAAATCCTAAGTGTCATTTATTTAAATAAAATTGTTTGAACAATTTTCATGAAGGGTATTTTATCAAGTAAAGTGGCCAAAATACTTTTTTTGAAGGATATTTCTATATCAAAGTGTCCCAAAAAATATTACCAAGGGGTCATTTCTCAAGAAAATGGTCTAAAAACAAAATCTCAAAGGATCTTTTTGTAGCAAAATTCCCTAATTCTTTTTCTTGAAGGGTCATTTCTTTGACATTTTGGTCCTCGTTCAAAGTTATGAAGGGAATTTCTTAAGGAAGGTGTCCTAGATAGAATTTTTGAAGGTTAAGTCTTCAAAAATGTGTCCTAGATATAATTCTCAAAGGGCCATTTCTTTCAAGAAAGTGTTACAAATAAAATCCCAAGGGGTTATTCTCTCAACAATGTGCCCTATATAGTTTTTTTGAGGGTTGTTTCCTAGAAAAATGGTCTAGTTCAAGGGTTCTAAAGGGTATTTTTTAAAGGAAGGTGACCCAAAAAAAATGTATATCAAAAGGCTTGAATGAAATAGTCATTTGAATATAAAAAGTCTAGGATGGCCCCATAATTATCAAATTCAATTACAAAAATTCATCTTTGGTTTTCAAATATGCAATGATGGTCATGTGGATGTCAAATACATTCATGCAAATGTCAAATTTCAAGCCTCAAAAAATATCCATTTTTATTCAAATGGGTTCAATATCAATAGTTTATGTTTACTCTAAGCAAAGATCTAGTGGCATGCATGAAGTCAGTAAGTCAATAAGATGCTTACACGACTATCAAATTCAAGCCAAGGTAGGTAGTCATTTGGGTTAAAAAGTCCCTTAAAAGGTTTAAATTTGATCAATATCTAATGGTTCACATGATCCTGCATACTAACACATTATATCTAGCAACCCACATTAGAGTCAAACAAGTCAAAAGGTCCCTATGTTAAATCCATTAAAGAGCTACAAGTTGGACAAGATCTTATAGTACAGGTTCATCAAGATAGGATCCAATGGTGTGCATTCACTAACAACAAGATGGGTATAAGCTAAATCAATGATCTACATTTGATTTTATAGAAGATACAATGGTGAGCAATGATTGGTAGGTTAATAGACCCAAACATAACAAAGACACACATTTAATCATAGAAAGGTGATCTAACGGTACAAAAGAAGTCAAAATGTCAATGATCCAACTCAGTTTTTGACATCAAATGAGTGGAGGGTATCCCAAGACATTTTTTATGGTAGTCAATGAGCCAATTTTTATCTGAGATAGGCAAATACAAAGTAGGTAGGTTTGAACATGGACTAGGATAAAACCAAGGTAGATATTGTATAGATCAAGGGTTATCATTAGGGCTCCATGGATACATAATAGGTCTTTTATAACTATTATAGATCAAATTTGATAACTGAATGTCAAAATAAGATCAGACAGCTGGAAATATCTCTCTTTAATATGATAGCTATAGGAAAACTAATAAATATGTTTGATTTTCATTCTCTAATGAAACTTATGCTTAAATATTTCCTTGGGGAAAATAGGTAATTAATGGGAACCTTCTTGTCCTTTGGCATGGTCATTTCCTAGACAAGTAGATATTTATAGCCACCCAAGATAGACCAAGCATGGCTCTATTAGTTCTAAGACATGAATATTTTATATTCATAAGAAGATCAATGAGAATATGGCATAGAGTTCCAAGAGGATGAGCTGGATGGATAAAGATCATGGAGCATTCAATTATTTTATGAGGACCTTCTTTTTTTATAAGATCTTGATTCAGCATCCTCAAAAATGTTAATCCATCAAGAGTGGTTTTGCCTTTTTCAATGCTTAGTTCCTTATCTCTCTCATCCCTTTTTTTATAAATATAGGCTTCTAAGCCTTGAAAAATAGCTTGATAATCCCTCTCTTGGGCATGACTAGACCCTACCTAAATTTGATCTTTGTAACCTTTTGAGATAAATAAATGACTCTTTTCATATTTTATTATTCTGGTATAGTGTGTTAATGTCAAATTGATTTTCATATATGGTATAAATCTCTTCATTTTCAAATTGTAATCTCACCTAACTACTAGATTATATTACTCTATAGGTCACCTAACTAGCAAGTGGATACATTGACTAGTTAGTGCCTTGAATCAGGCCTCTCCATCACTTCCCTTAGGTTTTGATCATTTGGTGAACTTTTACATGAAATACTAACACATAAACAACCATTTAAAGTTGTATATATAATCTCATTAGTGTTTTGTAAAATTTTAGATAGAGTGGATGAACAACCACATTAATGGTGAATCACCTCCTTTATATGTCTTTTATGCTTTGTTACACATTTCTCTCTCCCTTTTCCTAGTCAAAATTTAGTTTAGGTGATAGATCCAGAAGGAATACAACCTTATCCAGAGGTCTAACCCTATGATAGGTAACCCACAACCTAGGGTTAGTTATATGTTGGACTATATTTGAGTAGAGGCCCTGAATAATCCCCTATGAAAACCTAGCAAGATACGCGTGTTTAGCCTTGACTCATTAATATTGTAATCATCTTGACATAAAATTCATTGCATATTTCTTGATTCCTTTCTATAAATAGAATGTTTTTATCTCTGATAATATATTAGTCACACCAAGGTGTTTGTAATATGGAACATTATATAACTCTTTTAGTGTAGTCATCCTCAAATTTCATTTATCAGGCACATACATCCTTCCATTAAACATTAAAATTCCATCATTCTTAATTTGGAATCCCTTATACTTAATATATTTAAGATTATCTAATATATATTTCTTAACTTTATAAAATAACTCATCTCCTAGTGATAATTTCAACACCTAATCTCAAAAGGCAGTCTTGATAGTAGCCAGATTTGTAATGTACCTTATGTGAATAAGGACATCGATAACTATATTTTCCTTATCCTTAATGTAGTTAATTTCAAATCCATAATTTGATATAAATTATAACCATAATCTTTGTCAAAATTTAGGTTGGGTAGGGTAAATATATACTTAAGTCCCAAATTATCTATTTTGAGCTCAAAAGGTTTTCCCAACAAGTAACGCATCCACACTTGTAAAGCATGCATTAGGAAATACAAAATCCAAATCATGGGGGGCATAATTATCTTCTTGAATATTTTATTTCCTTTATTCATATGCTAAAACTATAGTATCCTTCATAATAAATCCTCATAAACCATCCCTAAAAACATTGCTTATCATTGAAAAATGACCCTTTAGATCCAAAATCTACTACATTGTTGTTGAAATAAGCCTCTTTTTCAAGATTTGAAAGTATTTTTTTCACATATTAGTCCAAATAAAAAAGTGATGTTTTCATTTTATAATGGTGATTGTAATAGCTAACTTAGATAAATTTGGCACAAATTTCCTATAATTTCTTAATAAACCCATAAAGCTAGGCACCTCATGCACATTCCTAGGTGTTGGCCATTACATGATGGCCCTTATCTTAGTTGGATACATTGAGATTCCTTTATATATATATATATATATATATATATATAATATGCCCCAAGTATTATAATTTTCTTTGAAATAAGACACACTTAGACAATTTCACATAGAGTTTGTGTTTTTGAAACCATTACAGAACCAAGCGCGTATGTTCAATATGTTTCTCTTCAATTTTAGAGTAAATTAAGATATAATCTATAAAAACAATCATAAATTGATCAAGGTAATCCCTAAAGACATTATTGATGAGATTAATTAATGTTATAAGTACATTCATTATCTAAAATTCAAGCACTATGAACTCATAGTGCCTAAATCTAATTTTGAATTTGGAATGCCGTCCTCCAAAATCCTCAACTAAAAATACCCTAATCAAAAATTAATATTGTAAAAGACTATTACACCACACATATAATAAAAAAATATCATCAATGTAGTTTAAGGGATACCTGTTCTAAATTGTTAATCTATTCAACATCTTGTAATCTATGCACAAATGAAGGGTTTCATCCTTATTGTTCATGAATACTTTCATTTCACCCCAAGATGAAACACTTGGCCCAATCAATCCTTTGGCCAACATTTCCTAAAGTTGGTATTTTAACTTGAATAATTTTTTTTTTAAATTTTATAGGGATCCTTACATTTAGGTTCTAATCTTATAATGATATCAATAGTGAATTTGAATTCCATTTTGAGAGGTAAACTAGGT
This sequence comes from Torreya grandis, assembly GCA_037957365.1. Classification (NCBI taxonomy): domain Eukaryota; kingdom Viridiplantae; phylum Streptophyta; class Pinopsida; order Cupressales; family Taxaceae; genus Torreya; species Torreya grandis. The sequence continues at coordinate 2,705,983 of JARHVA010000147.1, read as the reverse complement.
AACTCTTATATAAAAACATCCTATAATTCTTGAAAAAAGGGGTAGTATTCAAAAGAGGTTTCCTTAGTTCCTTAAATTTCATTGACTTTAACCAATAATACTTTACATCTATTTATTTGATCCTTTTTTCAATTTAATGGATGGAATCTATCTTATTTCAAACTCTCTCTTTCCACCCTAAATTTGGTTTTTATTCCCCATAACATCAAAGCATTCAACCTTCTTTAGAAATTAGACAACCTTAACTTTATACTTATAGATCTAATTCACTCTTAGGATCATGTCATATGATCCTAGTGGTGTTTAATACATATTAATTATCATGGTGAATTTCGGTAACTTCATATCAGCCTCAACAAGACACCTATCAACCTTGACATTGGATTCATTCCCATATTTCATTGACCAATCATTTTCCATGAAACCAACTTTCCTAGGTAATTTATTTAAAATTATAGGAGAGATAAAACATTTAGTGGCTCATGTATCTATCCAAATAAAAATAGGATTCCTAAATAAGTTACCTGATACTTTGATGTGGAAAACATGAAATTGAGCTTGATGATTGTCAACATATGCATGAATTCATTATTGGAAGGTTACCTAATGTGATTTAGATATATATTAATTCTTATTTTTCCTTTTGTATTACACCAAGGAAAATCCTTATCATGATGATCCCTTATACATCTGCTAGGTGGTCCTTCCTCTCAAATTGATTTCCTCCCTTTAACCCTTATTTGAAACCATTTCTTATTTATTTGTTCCCTAAAGTATTAGTGAGCCTAAATTTTTCCCTATAGAACCTATTCTTTGAATCCCCATTCCATTTCCAATTATGTTTCTTTAAGGTAGGTTTTGGACCTCCAAATTTGTATTTGAATTTGTCTCTAACCTCAATAATTGATTTCAATTTTTTCTCTTACTGAACCACCTTATCAAAGACTTAATCCATGATGGATGGCCCATGATCATCTAATTAACACCCAATATATGTATTTAACCTCACAATAAACTTCTTAATTTTTAAATGTTCATCTTTTTGGCACTAAGGTACATATTTCAAAAGCTTGGTGAATTATTTATAGTATTCATTTACTGATAAGTATTCTTGTTTAATATTTTGTAAACTTGTTAAATTATAATCAAAATACAACTAGGGAATCCATATATCCATAAATAGGGATAAAAATCTATCCCAAGTGGTGGTGGTGGAGTTAAGACCCATCTCTAGCTTTTTATTGGCCCACCAAGTTGTTGCTTTAACAAGCAATTAATAACATCCCCAAATAGCCTTTATTACCTTGGAATAATTTTGAATTTTAAAATATTTTTCCATCTCCATAATCCATTATTTAGTTCCATCACCCAACACTCTATCATTGAACTTGGTTGGATTTACTTAATTCACATCTCAAGGAAGATTTGTAACTAATTGTTACTACTCAGCATGACCCTAATCATGAGGTTCTTCCTTAATAATTGGTTTTTCCTCTCATCCTTATTGTTCATTTTCCTTGGCTTTCACATGAACTCCGTACTCTAAGGATACTTATTTTTCAATTTTTTCATTCATGAAAATGGGCATTTGATTGAATTGTGTAGCTTATTCAACTTCTAGCTGATTAGGATCAGCTTGAGGGTTCTTATTAAAATTCCCATCAACATTCAATATTCCACATGCCATTATCCTTAATAAAATAGGATAAATAGTTTAATATTATTTTACTCATTAGGTTTGATCATTTAAACATATTATCTAATATCACATGATACAATCCCATTCGGATATACTAAAGGTAATGTATAAATCTTTATTTTTTAACTTTCACATCAACATACTAAAGATTAATCCTCTACACTAATTATCATAGTTGTTATAATAGTTGAGATATAAATTTAAATAAGTACATCATGTTTAAAAAAATTAATACCCCATTGGTTAAGTCATGTTATATTTAGCTTACAAACATCATTAAGTAGTGTAGATGATAAAAACCCATGTTATAAAACATATACAAAATGAATGGTTCAATTGTACACCAAAATAACACATTACTATTTATAAAAATAGATACACAACCACTATTGTTCTCAGTATTATGAATCATGCACAAGTATAAATCCACTATTTTAAATAGTCATAATAATACTAGATGTATAAATAATACAATTTTTCCTGAATGTCATAATAATACATGATATTAAGTATAACAGTGTATTTGAGCTTCATATGATAGTTCATAATCAATCTAATATCCATGAGTACACATCCATAATTTTTGATCAACTAAAGAGAGGGAGATCATCATTTAGGAATTTTTCCTCCACCATAGACCATCAATCTTCTACATAGCTCCCCAATGGGAGTGGCCCTTCCCTTCATGTAGGGGTAGATAATAACAGTTCATGTATCAATAACTCAAATACAATCATGTGTAGTACTATCAATAATACATGTAGTAATCATATATACCATGAAAAACATCTTATATCTAATATGACATTACACACATGCATGTAAACTAGATAGTGTAGTGGATTGATAATACTTTTTGGATATAACATTACTTTAGCCAAAGTTTTTCATTATAGATTTTAGATCTCTCATAAATATGAGTCAAATCCACACACACATACTCTCTGCTAATGAATATCAATATATATTATCCTTGTAGATCATAGGTATATACATTTCCTAGAATTAGCCTTGTATACCAATCATCCCTTAGAATAAGATAGCGTGCAACTATATAACCTCATAAAACATCTCAAAAACACTTTATTCACAACTTGCAGAAAAATATAAACTAGTAATTTATGGAATATTCATTTAATACAATTTTAAACATATTTAATTCATGGAAAAAACTTTTCTTTTCCAATAAAACACACAATAATTTCCCCATACAATGATTCCAAATAACATATATTTATTTTCATCAAATTGCATAAACATATATTTCAAGAATGATCATGACTAAAGTAAACATTTCTATATCAATGAAACTCAAGTAAATAGATTTACTATTATCCACATCCTTGATGCATAAATTAAAGTGTTATTAAATTTCAATGACATTTCAAACATTTTATTTCACTATCAATTTACCAAATAGTAATGAATCAAATAGAACTCAAGAAGGCTTACCATATACATAAAACTTGTTGACCGAATTTGACCCTATAGGTCAAATTAGGACCCCTATAGGTAAAAACATGATTTTAGGTGTTTTTATGGGTCTAATATTATGTCATATGGTGTATTATAATCTATTTGATATACTTTAATATCATATTAACCTTGGTTATTAGTCATTTTAAGATTTATGTCTTTTTGAGTCATTTTGGGGTTAAAATGGAGCATTTAATGACTTTTACAGCCTCCTTGGGAAATGTGAATGTGTAAAAAGTTAATTTCACATCCAATGTGTCCTAAAAAGTTTTATCAGCCATTACTAATTGAAAATTGGTAGTCTCTTCATAAGAAAGGGTAGTTTTCTTTAAAAAAGGAAGAGTTTGGCACTTATACAACCCATAAGGAAGTGTGACATGTCGGATAAGGTCATGGAATGTCCTTTTAGCTTCCTAAGTCTCCATTACATGTTTTAAATTCTCTAGTAGTTCTAATTTTGAGCTAATACTATTTTGATCCTTCTTCACCCTTATAGACACACAACACTAATCAATAAGTTTATACTTGGTACAACCAGTAGGGGATGTTTCAAGAAAATTACTCTTGGGGGTGTCTCCTAAACTTATTTATATTCCATTTTATTTTATTTTTATAATAATGTTTACCTATTCTTTATGAAACATTCCTAAGAAATTTACTTATGCAATTTTCTTGCTAATTTGTGCACCCTATAGGATTTACCTTAGTTTGAACAAATCTATCCAATCCAATTGTTTATTTTATTTCCAGATGATGTTAACCCTCTCCTCTCATGTTTTCCATTCTTAATTTCATGTTTTTAAAATATCTCATGGGATATTTAGTTTAGTTTGTAGGTTGATGTCTTAGGTGGAATGGCAGTCATTTTCACTACTTGAAGAAGGTTGTATTATCTACAAGAGATTCATGTGAAGGGGATATGGTCTTTTCCATGTTTAGCCTCATAATTCCATGTTTGGATTAAACTTTAAATTCATTATCATACTCAGCTAGCTCTTTACCCACTTCTACTTATAGTCATAGTGAAGTAAATGCATGGGGCTTGTACAACATGTTCACAAAAGTATGATGAAAGCTACAAAGCCTTGGTATGTATTTTATCAACATGTATTAGTAATTTTATAATTAAAATGGTTGGGAGGATACTATAGCAGTCATATTAAACACTTTCACACAGTCTGTCATCGACATATTCATCTTAAGGTGAAATAAAGGAAGAGTTCACATTAAAAATAAGGTATCAAAACTTGTTTTAAATGATTTAGAATTTTAAGAGTGTATTTGGATGTATGGAGATGATCATAGAACCCATTTAAGGCCAAATACTATGCCTATTACATAAATCCTACTCACTACCTACAAGTAACTTAATATGCACCTATAGGTGCCCATCATACGACAAAGAATGTTTTAAAGGAGAATTTGAGTTAATTAGGGCCCTAAATAAAGGAGATAGTATATTTTAAATATTTTTTATAAAACTAAATGTCATGAAATTTCAAAAACCATGCACATTTCTCTCATTCCATTCATTATCTGTAGACATGAAAATGGCCACCTACAGGTGTTAGCAGAGGACTAAGGTACTTGATGGAGGAATTTGGATAAGTTAGAACCTTTATTAGAGTTCCAAGGTGTTAAATATATCATAACACACATTTTTTTGATGATAATTAGATAGATAATATGGGATATTATCTCCAAAGGTGTAAAGACTTGTTTAGGGACCAGTTTCCCTAAAATAGGAAAATAGAGAAATTCACCTTTTTGTTGATAACATATAGCATGGTTACCAAAGCTATTGATGCATCCTAATGTGATTTTATTGTATTATCAACATAGGATAAGTAATTTACAAAAAAATTATGAAATAAGAGTGGTGTAAGGTATTATTTGAGCTCCTCAAAATTTCCATTTAAACACTAAATTCCTTCAATATCATCTACAAGATCTGAGCCACAAAGGGATATTTTCAACCTAATGTTTTAATACCAAAACATGATTTCATGATAAAAAATTATAGGTAGTGAAATATATAATTCATTATTTTAAATTTAACTTAATGAGTATGCTTTATTGTGTTTAAGTTCCATACACACCCATAGGTGTGTCTAATCACAAATTGTTCACCTACAACCAGGAGCCATCCTTCACATCATTCATAATGAGGAGTTTGAACATGGAGGTACAAAGTGTGGCTGATTAAAGTGACCCCAAAATATATCATAAGACTCCAAATTATAATGTGGTATGACATTCAAGAGATAATCTTTATCTATAGGTTTTTACCTGAAACAATCAACATAGTTGATTGTGTTTGACTGTGTCACTCAGTGAGCTTGAAAAAATGGTGTTTGAAGGTATAAATATGGTTTTTTTGATATATGAATTACTTAGTGTGGTCATAAATATATTTAAAATATCTCCAAACACTATACCTAGACTTAAAAAATACATTTCCACCTACAAGTATGTTGCCTTGGAGCAAACACAATCAGAAGAAGCACTCAGTCCTGACCAGGTAAAATGTATGGAAAGCTACATGGAAGATTGGAGTGATAAGATAAAATGATAAATAATATATCATTTTAAAATTATTCTCATATAACTTTAATGATAAACATATAACAAATAGAGGGGCTCAGAATATGCATTACATAATTCACACCAAAACATTGTGCATAATCCCCATTTTTGCATAGTTTGTCTTAGGTTTTATGGAAGTTGGAGGGTCTATTGATAATATAAAGGGATAAAATTTGGTATATTGTATATATAATAATTTTATAATCCCCTAAAATATCCACCATTGTCTGATGAAATAGGGGAGTGCCCTTTGTTTTATCTTAGACAGAGGGCACTCCCCTCATGCATAAACCCTACAAATTTAGAGAGTAGGGATTAAAGGTGAGCCAAGGAACTAGTTGAAACTTGAGATAAGGTGTTGAAGGTTGTATTACATATACTTAAACATGTAAAACCTTACATAAATGGGATAAACTAAATATAATGCTTTAAACCTTCAAACTTGTAGTCAAGTATGTTAAGCAGGTTTAGGCCTAGATCCCAAATGAAATGTCACCTTCACTTAAAAAATTTTTAGATAATTAAAATATATTTTTACATGTTCATATTTTCATAATATATGTGATCAATCTTGTGGAATTTAGATAAGTTACAACGAAATCCATTTTTGGCTCAAATGCAAAATTAATCCTGTAGGAACCTAAAGAAGAGATCAATATAGCAAACTTAGTTGATCACATCTCCTTAGACACTATGCATGGAAATATAAGAATCTTGGAGATGTTAATAATTGTCATGATCTATATTTTTGTGAAATTGGTTTGTAATTTTAATGTCTAACCTTCATGAACAATCCTTAATAGCAGAAGTGACTCAAAACCCTTACAAACCCTTGGATAAGGACCTAACTAGGAAGATGAGGTTAGATGTATATCTAAGTAGGGTTAAATTACCATGAAATTGATTGAAAATTACATAATAAACTCTCAATATCTTCTACATCCTATTGAGTTATACTAAATTATATGGATGGGGTACAAAATAAGGTATTTTTTTATTATTTTGTGTATTTTATAGGTTAAAAGATGTTTCAAGAGATTCCAATAACATGGAAGGGAAGATTAAGACTTAATATAACTCCCCATGTTAATTTAATGCCTCAAAACAACTCATAAGTGCCTCAATAAGAGCTCTCATCTTAGCCAATCAAAATTGGCATAGTGAACATGGTGGTGATAAGTGTGTAAAATTCAAGTAGAATTAATTTTAAGGTGTGCCTAATGCCTATAAGTCCATATAGATTTTTAAAAAGTTTCATCCACTCCATTTTAATAATTTTCAAGTAAAATTGATGCCTTTTTGGAATCCAATTGTGAAAGGTGTTTGGAAGAGGAGTTTTCTTAGACTGTAGATGGTGATGGCTCATTTCTAGAAGTTTTTAGATGATTAGGACTAAAATAAATATATGGAGATGAATATATAAAATCCTTCCCTCTCATTGCAATCATTAGAACTATCCCTAGTTATTTTTGAGATGTTCAAATAGGGATAAACCATGAAGGTAATTTTTTGAGCTAGTAAAGGGAATTCCATGCCACTTTTCGTGAGTTTCATGACTTGGAAAACCACTTGTCTCTTCTGACCTTTCATGATCTATTTCACATCATCTTCTCATGCACATGTAACTAATTTTATTAGATTAAAAGTTTCCATGTGACATTTTGACTTCTCTCTTATCTTCTCTCTCTCAAGTTCTATAAAAACTATCCATTTTGGCCTTTGTAACTTATACTCCACCTAAGTATGGTGAAGGCTTGCTCATTTGCATATCATGGATAAATAAATATTACTAGTTTTTACCTCTTTCATGAATATTCATAGTGTGTTCACTTAGATGATTTATTTTTCTTATTAATGACTTTGTATTTCTTTAGCATTATTGTTTCATTCTCTCACCTATTTGTAGTTGGAAAGATTTTTCTTGAAGGTCATGTGAAGTTTTATAGGAAGTGTCAAGGTTGGATGAGTTATCATATTCAATAGTGTCACTATATACCTCTTATTTAGTCCTCCTATCCTAAACATTCACCATAACCTCATAATGAAATATTGATGTGAGAATATGTAGATTGGAAAAGTGTATGTTTAGTTAGTCCCTTGTTCTCATGTGTAACATGTAGTTGGTTGGAAGTCATCAACTAATTTGGTGTATCACCTCCCTAAGGATAGTTTACTTTCAATTTTTCTCTCCTTTTTCCTTCACAAATTTTAGGTGTAGTAGTGATTTACAAGTGGTACATCAAGGGAGCTAGCCTAATCTAGAGATTCACCTCACTCTTAGGCTACCCATAGCCTAGATGTGTTTCAATTATGCCACTTGAATTAGGAGATCTGAGACATCTCCTCAAAGGGTGCAAATCCAAGTGATAATAATTTTTGACACACCTGGTGGGACTCTTAGTTGAAGAAGTTGAAAGATTTTTGGTGTTGTCTTTCAACACATTAACCTTTGGAGGCATCTATATAAGCATCAAAAGTGACTTCAAAGTTACATCAACTAGTCAAGTATCCCAATTATTCTTTTTGAATATTTTTGATAACCATTCCTTATGTTCTTACTTACTAATGAAGTTTCATGGTTAATTTCAGTGTTGAGTATTATTTTACACAAGTTGGTGAGTTTTATCAAGCTTATAGCATACCCTATCAGCCTTGTCATGATCCTTACCAATCCAAATATGATTCTTACCAGCTCCACTATCACCATTTTCAACCTTATCATGAGTTGTATTAGCCCTACAATCAACCTTCTCTATATCTTGTTCCCAGTCAACCTAGTCATTTCTCAAGATAATCCATTTCAATCTTCAATCAAACTCTTTTGGGCTAAGAGAAGTATATGTTAGATATTTAAATACTAAGAGGACATGGTCAATATATTCCTATTCATTTCATTCATAAGGTGATATATGTATTAGAGTTGGTTAAAAGAGAGTGGGCACCTATTGAGAGAGATAATTGGCAAAGGCTTACAAGTGAGATGCTAGATGTGAGTGGTCTTATTTCATCCTTAGAGGACAAGATAAAAATTCATGAGGGATAGCCTCACCAAGTCTATCATCCCTCATATCCACCTCCCCAAGATTGCTATTAGTCTTACTTGACCCCTACTCATGAGCCCAATCAATATTATCAAACCCATCTTTTTCCCAATCAATTGGAAGAGAGAGTTGGGAAGATGAACCTTGTTTTTGAAGAAAATATTGATAAGTAGATTGAGTTAGCCAATAAGAAAACGTAGTATTTTTTGGAAATATTATAATTGATGTCAAAGGTCTAGCATTATTGGTAATATAGGCCCCATTGCATTTAATGGTGTTTTTAATATTCATATATTGGCTAATGTGTGTTAATATTTATTTAATATTAATGAATATATTATTGGTTGCATATAAGTCAAAAGATGGCCCATGGAGAAGTCAAAGAGTCACGAGGTAAAATATGAAAGAGAAATGGGATGCATTTTCTCATGAAGAGTCATCTTTAGGAATTCCAAGAGTCACCATGTGAATACAAAAGAGGTATGTCACATTTTTCCATGAAGGGACACTTTAAAGAATATGAAAAGTTACTAAGATAAAGACAAAAGAGGAAAGGATGATTTTTCTTATGAAGGGTCACCATATGACTTTTCAAATGTAAGGATAAAAAGGGTCAAGCAAGTTTGGCACAATTTTCTATGAGGATTGAAGGGTCATAAAGGGTAAATGTCAAAGGTCATTTAGAAAGCTATAAATAAAGGCTTGAGAAGCCATTTGTAAAATGCAAGAGAGTGCATGGTTTGTATTTTTTTTTGAAGAGAGAAAAGTAGGAGATATTGTAGAGTTATATAATTTGTTGAGTAAGTATCATTGAGAGATAGTTGTGTTTTATACACAAGAGGGGTTGCTGCCCCTATGAGTTGGTTCTCACAAATCTTTGTAAAGGGTTGGTGTTCCTATGGGTTTGTGCTCACAAATAGTTATTGTGTTAGTGCTCAGTAAAGGGGTTGGTGCTCCTTCAAGTTGGTGCTTGTAAACTTTATATTTTGAGTTGGTGCTCATTCATATACTTGAGATTGTTCTCCATGGTTTTTCCCACTTTGGGTTTCCATGTAAAAATTTGGTGTCTCTCTCTCTCTTGTGTGGTGCAAATAATGATTTTAGTTTTATTGCATATCTTGAATGTATGATCGAGTGGTTAAAGAAAATAAATTATATTAATTAAAAGATATATAATATATTCATTCACCCCCCCTCTCAGTATATTTCATGCTTAACAATTGGTATCAGAGTAGGTTCCTTTTGAAAAAGTTTTACAGCTTGAAGGGAGATCGGTAAAGCACAATGGTTGGATCATTTGAAGGATTTTATACATATAAGGCACCTTTGTTTGATGGGATGAATTGTGTTTTTTGGAGCATAAAGATGAAGACTTATTTGATGGCCCTTGGATTCAACATATGGCAAGTAGTGGTGAAGGAATATGAAGAGCCACATATACTTGTAACTACTCTGATGGAAAAGAAGGTAAGTGAAAATAATGCTAAAGCTTTAAATGGTATTTTATGTGGTTTATGTGAATAAAAATTTGTTAAAGTTATGCAATGTAAATCTACTCATGAAACTTCGGTAAAACTTAAGAATATTTACAAAGGTGATGGAAAGTTTCAGTAAGCTAAGATTCAAAATTTTAGAAGATAGTTTGAGAGTTTGAAGATGGAAGAAGAAGAAAATATAGCAAGTTATCTCTTATAGGTTGATCAAATAGTCAATCAGATTCAAGGTCTTGGAGAAAATTTAGAAGAATCAACTGTGGTTCAAAAGGTTTTGAGATCTATACCATTGAGATATGATGCAAAAGTTTCAACATATGAAGAGATGAATAATTTATCCAAGCTAAAGATAGATGAGCTTTATGGTATTCTTATGGCATATGAGATGTGGACTGAACAAGATAAACCTTCAAAGAGAGAAGTAGTTTTCAAGACATCAAAGAAAGAGAAGGCTAAAATTCAAGAATCAAGTGATAATTCTAGTGATGATGAAGATGATAATAGATCTCTATTCATTTTTAAGTCAAAAAAGGGCACAGGTAAATATCAAGGAAAACTACCTTATAAATGTTTTAATTATGGAAAGATTGGACATTTTGTAGCTAATTACCCAAATAAGGGAAATGATGACAATGAAGAAGGAAAGTCTACATACAAGAATAATTTCAAAGGAAAATTCAAGAAGGGATTCAAGAAGAAGATTTTATATTCTAAAGATCCTATCTCAGCTGAAGATAGTGGAGTTAGTGACTCAAAATAAGAAGAGATTTTATTCATGGCCAAACATGAAGATGCCTCCATAATAGAAAGTACAGATGATCAAGAAGAAGAAGAAGATAAAGTGAATCTAGAAGGAGAACTCATTTGTGCTTTAGAAGAGTTAAAAGCTCTTGAAAATAAGAATTGAAGATTAAAGCTCTAGATCAAGAAAAATGAAAAGGAGTCAAAGGAAATAATTGAATATCTATAAGCACACTTTGAAGAAGCCAAGAATAATGAAGAAGATCTAATGGCATAGTTGAAAATAGTAAGTAAAGAATGTGAAAGGTATGTTATTGAAATTGCTTCTTTAAAAGTAGATCTTAAGAAAATAAATAAAGCAATCAATGATAGAGCATCTAATGATTCAAAATTTGAGAATAGCACTAATATGTCGAATAAGATATTTGAAAATAAAAGATAAATGTCAGATAAGATATGTATTGGATTTGAAAAAGGGACAAAGGAGGTCACTACTTTCATAGACAAGGAAAAAGCAAAGAGCTATATTGAATCTCTTACAAAAGAAGAAATAAAAAGGGAAGAATTCAAGAATACAGAGGACATCTCAAACAAAGAAGGCTAGTAAGAACAGAGATACAAAAGGCAATCAGGGTAGAGATACACAAATAGATCCTATTTATATGGTTACTATTTTTGTTGTAATGGATATGGTCATAATAAATTAGATTGTCAAAAAAGAGATAACATTTTTAGAAATAAGGAGAAGGAAAGTCATGCAGAGTCAAGTAGAAGCCATAACTCTTTTGCTCCTCTATCAAGCTTTACTAAAAAGGTCATAATATGTTACAAGTATAACAACTTTGGACACATCATCTAGTATTATAGAAGTGTGTTATAGTTATTCAAGAAGGACTAGAGTTTCAAAGCTCCATTCATCAACAAGAAAGTTCAGATAGGTTCATGGCAAAAGAAACAACCTGAAAAATCTATGTTGGTGCAGACTACTTTGCACGCAAGAAATGAAGAAAATCCATGGTTCATTGATAGTAGATTTTCAAGGTACATGATAGGAGATAAGAGAAAGTTCATAACCTTGAAGAAGATTAATGGTGGCATAGTGAAATTTGGAGACAATACCACTGCCAAAATTTCTAGAAAAGGTACACTAAGTTTGGAGAATGGTTGAACTAAAACTAAATATGTTTTATATGTAGAAGGTCTTAAGCATAATATTTTGAGTGTAAGTCAAATATGTGATTAGGGGAACATACTAAATTTTTATGTAGAAGGTTTTGAAATTAGAAGAAAAGATTTAGATATGTTAGTTGCAGATGCTCATAGAACAAGCAATAATTTGTATATGCTATCAGATAGTAAAGGTCAAAAATGTTGTTTGAGTTAGATTGAATAAAGTTAGCTATGGCATAAGAGAATGAGGCACATAAATTTTTATAGTATTTTCAACATCAGCAAGAATCAATTAGTCAAAAATATTTCAAATATTACAAATCCATCTGACATGCTTTGTGAACCTTGTTAGCATGGGAAGCAGGCTAGAAGGTGGTTCAAAACAAAAGAATACTCAACTACTCAGATGCTAGAGCATGTTCACACTGATATGTGTGGACCTATGAGAACTCAGATTACTCAAGGTGAGAAATATTTCATGTTTCTTATAGATGATTTTTCACGTATGACTTGGGTAATGTTTTAAAAGAAAAAATTAGAAGCTTTCAGACATTTCAAAGCATTCAAAGCATTAGTTGAGAATGAAACCAGTTTGAAGATTAAGTGTCTAAGATCAGATCAAGGAGGAGAATTCATGTTAAATAAATTATTGAGTTTTGTGAATACCATGGAATAAAAAGACATTATTCAACAATCAGAACTCCACAATAAAATGGAGTAGTTAAACAGAAGAATAGAATAGTTTAGGAGATGGTGATGATAATGCTAAATGAATCCAAGATAGTAGATAAATATTGGAGAGAGGTAGTTGTTATAGTAGTGCATATTTATAATAGATAATTATTTAGATTCAATAGTGACAAGACTCCTTATAAGCTATGGAAAGACAAACCAACAATAGTTGATTATTTTAGAGTTTTTAGTAGCAGATACTTCATAAAGAGAACTAATGAAAAACTTGGTAATTTTGAATCCAGAGTAGATGAAGGTATATTTCTTGGTTATTATTTCAAAATTAAATCTTATAAATGTTATAAAAAAATAACCAATAAAATTATTATAAGTGTAAGTGTCAAGATAGAAGAAGATGGAACACAAAAAATTAGTGATCTAGTAGATATTCCTAAAATCATTGAAGAGGAAGGTTTTGAAGAATTAGATGAAGATAAGAAGAAGGAAAAAAGGGGAACCAAAACTCCATCCAAATATGTTCAAATAAATCATAATGAAAGTGACATCATCAGGGACATAAATGAAGGAATTCACACCAAAAGAATGATGGTAAGTGAATCTGAGCAAGTTAATTTCTCTTTGTTATCCAAAATTTAGCCTAGAAATTTTTTAGAAGTTAGACATGATAAGCATTGGGTTAAGTCTATAGATGAATAATTACATTAGATAAAAAATATTGATACTTGGGAATTAGTGCCTAGACCAAAAAATCAAAATGTGATAGGAACAAAATGGGTTTATAGAAATAAGTTGAATGAAAATGGAGAAGTGACCAGAAATAAAGAAAGATTAGTATGTAAAGGATATGCTCAGATTGAGGGAATAGATTTTGAAGAAAATTTTACACCAGTGACAAGGTTAAAGGTTATTAGAATGCTTCTTGCATATGCAGTGTTTAAAAATTTCAAAGTGTTTCAGATGGATGTCAAATCTGCCTTCCTGAATGAGAATCTAGAAGAAGTCTACATTAAGCATCCTGAGGGATTTATTCTCTCAAATATTAGTAGCCATGTATGTAGATTGAAGAAATCATTGTATGGATTGAAACAAGCTATCAAATCTTAGTATGCAAGACTTGATAAGTACCTATAGGATCAAGGTTTCAAGAGAGGATTTATTGATAGTAATCTCTACATCAAAATAGAAGGTAAGCATCAATTGATTATTGTGGTATATGTTGATGATATCGTTTTTGGAGGAAATATTGAAAAGATGAAAAAAGAATTTTTTGATAATATGCAAAAATAATTTGAGATGTCTATGCTTAGAGAATTGTCATTTTTCTTAGGATTGCAAATATTTCAGTTAGATAAAGGAATTTTCATATCTCAAAGTAAATATGCCAAGGAAATGTTGAAGAAATTTGGTTTTGAAGATTGTGCACCAGTGGGCACACCAATGTGTATAAGAAATAAGGTGAATAAGGATGAAGATTAACCTATTATAAATCAATCTTTGTATAGATCTATTATTGGTAGTCTTTTATATTTGACAGCATCTAGGCCAAACATCATGCATGCAGTAGGTATGGTTACAAGATATCAATCATCTCCAAAAGATAGTCATATTCAGCTGGTGAAGAAAATATTTAGATATATCAAGGGGACATTAGATTATGGATTATGGTATCCCATAGGTAGATATTTCACTTTGGTTACTTATATAGATTAAAATTGGGTAGGGTTCTTAGATGACCAAAAGAGTACAAGTGGAGGAGCTTTCTTCCTTGGTGATAGCTTAGTATCATGGCTAATCAAGAAAAAAAAATTAGTATCACTTTCTACAATTGAAGCATAATATATTGTAGCAATATTGTGTTGTACTCAAGTGCTTTAGATGAAGCAAACTTTAGAAGATATCAAGGTAAAGTATGATGAACCTACTTCAATTTTTTGTGATAACACAAGTGCTATAAATATTTTAAAGAATCTAATGATGCATTCAAGAACAAAACATATTCTCATTACATATCACTTCTTGAGAGAGCAAGTTGTAGATCAATAGGTTGAGATGGAGTATATTAGCACTATAGATCAGATTGTAGATATTTTCATAAAGGCACTACCAAAAGACACATTTAAGTATTTATGAGATAAGTTGGGAATAATTTCTTTTACTTCTTGCCATTGAGGTTTAGCATCATTTGAGGGGGAGCTAAATGTTAGATCTAGGTAGACCCTTTACCATTGATGTCAAAGGGGGAGAATAGTAGGTACAAGTACAAGTGAATAAATAGGTATAGGGAATAGGTATAGGTTGATACAATAAGGGGGAGTTACTATATGTTTTTTAGATGATAGTATGTGCAGGTTTTAGGATGTGGTAGTTTTAGTTTGAGGTTGCCATCAATGACAAAGGGGGAGATTGTTGGAAACATTATCATTGATGTCAAAGGTGTAGCATTATTGGTGATATATGCCCCATTGCATTTAATGGTGTTTTTAATATTCATATCTTGGCTAATGTGTGTTAGTATTTATTTAATTTTAATGAATATATTTTTGGTTGCATATAAGTCAAAAGAAAGCTCATGGAGAATTCAAAGAGTCATGGGGTAAAAAATGAAAGAGGAATGGGATGCATTTTCTCATAAAGAGTCATCTTGAGGAAATATAAGAATCACCATGTGAAGACAAAATAGGTATGGCACATTTTTCCATGAAAGGACACCTTAAGGAATATGAAAAGTCATGAAGATAAAACAAAAGAGGAAAGGATGCTTTTTCTTATGAAGGGTCAACATATGATTTTTTGAATGCAAGGATCCAAAGAGTCATGAAAGTTTGGTGACATTTTCCATGAGGATTGAAGGGTCACAAAGGGTGAATGCCAAAGGTCATTCGGAAAGCTATAAATAAAGGCTTGAGAATCCATTTGTAAAATGCAAGAGAGTGCATGGTTGGTATTTGTTTTAGAAGAGAGAAAAGTAGGAGATATTATAGAGTTCTATCATTTGTTGAGTAAGAAACATTGAGAGATAGTTGTGTTTTATACATAAGAGGGGTTTTTACTCCTACGGGTTTGGGTTCATGAATCTTTGTAAGGGGTTAGTGCTCCTATGGGTTGGTTCTCACAAATAGTTGTTGTGTTGGTGCTCAGAAAAGGGGTTGGTGCTCCTATAAGTTGGTGCTTTCAAACTTTGTATTTTGAGTTGGTGCTCATTCATATACTTGAGATTGTTCTCCATGGTGTTTCTCACTTTGGGTTTCCACATAAAAATATGCTCTCTCTCTCTCTCTCTCTCTCTCTCTCTCTCTCTCTCTCTCTCTCTCTCTCTCTCTCTCTCTCTCTCTCTCTCTCGTGGTGCAAATTATTATTTCAATTTTATTACATATCTTGAATGTATGATTAAGTGGTTAAAAAAAAGAAATCAAATTAATTAAAAGATATATAATATACTGATTCACCCCCCCCCCCTCTTAGTATATTTCATGCTTAACAATAGTCTATATCATCAAAAAATTAATTGGAATTTAATCCCTCATTTCCCTCCCCCATTCCATCTCCACCTCACGAAGAGACCTCTAGATATGAGATTTCAAGTAAGAGATAAGGTGGAGAATCCAAGTCTAAGAAGATATTAGGTTTATTGAACACTTCATACACTCCTCAAATTTAATCACCACCTCAAGAAGAGACTCCTAATCATAACATCCTAATCTAGAATAAGATAGTGGAATCATAGGGAAAGAAAAAGGATAGAGGCCTTGATAAGGAGTTTGAAGTTGATAAAGAGATTGATCCTATGAAAGTCCCTCCCACCATTACTCAAGAGACTTCTTGTGTTCCATGTCATCACTCTTATACTCATAATCCTCATGAATATTCCTATCAAATTCAAGAGAGACTTTCCAAGAGAACCTAGCCAAATAGGTTGAAGAGTTAGAGTTGAGAATCAAATTATTGAGTCAAGGTGTGATGGAAGGTTTAGACCTAAAAGAAGATCCTATGCCTAAACACACCCCATATAACTTCCCTCAAGAGAGTGTTAAATTTGGATCATATTTAAATGAAGTTATTATCAATTGGAAGGAAGATAACCAAGTTATTTTAACCCAAGTTCTACCTACCCTTCCTCAATAACTCCTAAAAGAATCCCCTACAATGCATTCTCAATCTAGTTTTGATTCCTATGTTCCATCTCTACCAAATATTTCATCTTGTCCTCACCCCATCACCCATTTCCTTGATGGAACTTTTGTATGGGAACCTAAAGAGTATCATTTAGTTCAAAAAAATCTATAACTCTTGCTTGAAGAAAGTATAGCTCCTTGGTAGCCTCATTGGGCTAAGTCACCTGTTTTCAAGATGCCTAGTCTTGGCATCACCAAGAAGATAGATATTGAAGATATTTCATCTCTTGAGAACCAAAATAAGATTATGACAGTTGAGATACAACTTGATATCCCTCAATATGTCCTAAATTCTAAGGAAGAGGTGAGTCCTTGGGTTGAGTCTTCTTGTTTGGTTGATAATGAAAAATGCCTTCCTTTTGTCAAATAAGAAATCTTGGATGAAGTCCTTTTGGATTATAAAGAAGAGGATTAAGGATATTCTCTTGTTGATACCCTTCATGATTTTTATCAAAGATAATATGAGGACTTGTGGCAGTGGTTTGAAAACATTTTCAATGAGTTTAAGTCTCTCAAAGGGTCTACAACTTCCTTAGAGCTAATTACACATGATAGTAATCAAGATGAAATTTTTTTAAATGTCATAAATGAGAAATATAAAATTTAACCTCAGCCTTTGGATGTCAAAAAAATCTTATATTAGCCTAAATCTTCCAAGGAACAAGAACTACTCTTCTTGAAATAATGCCTACAAAGAAGATGCAAGTTGATCATGAGATGAAGAGTGGGCAGAAATATGAGGTTTGTATATAAGACCAAGAGGAAAAAATTTACATTGAAGACATATTTTAATATTATATAATTTATATCATAGTAATTTAAGTGCTAAAAAATAGGCCTGATCTATGAAGTATCTAATCCAAAGAGCAACATGCTTGGCACTATGTTTCATCTCATGAAAAAGGAGATGCAAAGAAATTTCCTTTTGATCCTAGAAAGGGAAGTATGCTTAATTTTTATTTGTACATATTTATTTGTTTTATAATTTCCATAAGTTCCTTGAGCACATGTGTGTGTATGTCTTGATTAGTTTTTTTTCTTTAGTTAGCCTGTGCCCTTTATTTTGTGTGGTTGAGGTAGTCAAGTGGTCTAGTCTTGATCAAATATTTTTGTCAATGGTAAAATTCCATAATATTATGTTTAAGACTATAGATTACTCTTTAATCCCAATGGACTGATAAGGCTACTAGTCTAGTTAGCATAGCAGGCATGTTACCTCTATGAGTCACTAATTTATTGACCAAATTTGACCTTACAAGTCAAATTAGGACCCCTATAGGTAAAAAAAATATTTTTATGTGTTTTTATGGGTATATTATTTGTCATATGGTTTATTATAATCTATTTTATCTACTTTAATATCATATTAGCCTTGGTCATTAGTCATTTTAATATTTGTCTTTTTGAGTCATTTTGAGGGTCAAAATGGAGCATTTAATTACTTGTACAGCCTCCTTAGGAAATGTGAAGGTTTAAAAAGGTGATGTCACATCACATGTGTCATAAAAAGTCTTTATTAACTTTTAATAAATAAAAAATGGTAGGTTCTTCAAAAGAAAGGGTAGTTTTCTTGAAAAAGGGAAGAGTTTGACACTTGTATAGCCCATAAAGGAGTGTGACACATGAGATAAGGTCATATAATTTCATTTAAGTTTAATAAATATCAATTACACATTTTAAATGCTCTATAAGTATTAATTTTGAGTTAAATACCATTATGCTCCTTCTTCACGCTTCTAAACACACAAAACTAGTGAACTAGTTTGTACTTAGTATGGTCAACAAGGGAGGTTTCAGGAAATTGCTCTTAGGGGTGTCCTCTAAACTTATTAAAATTCCATTTTATGTTTTTTTATATAATAATGGTATCTTTTTATTTATCACCCATTCCTAAGAAGTTAACTTATCTAATTTACTTGCTAATTTGTGCACCCTATAAGTTTTACCTTAGTTTGAACAAATTCATACAATCTAGTTGCTGAATTTTTTCCAGATGATTTTTACCCTCTCCTCTCATTCTTTCCATGCTTAATTTCATGTTTTAAAAATATCTTATAGGTTTTTTATTTTAGTTTAAAGGCTGATTTCCTAGGTGGAATGGCAGTCATTTTCACTACGTATAGAAGGTTGTATTATCTGCAAGAGATTCAAGTGAAGGGGTATGGTTTTTTCTATGTTTAAATTCTATAGGGACTACCTCATTTCCATGTTTTACCTCAAATTTCATGTTTAGATCAAACTTTCAATCCATTTTCATACTCAACCAGCTCTTTACCCACTTCTACTTGTATTCATGGTGAAGTATGTGAATGGAGCTTATACAACATGTTCACAAAGGTGTGATGAAATTTATAAATCCTTGGTATATCTTTTATTAAAATGGAGTAGTAAATTGAGAATTCAAATTATTGAAAGGATATTGTAGTAGTCACATTAAACACTTTCACATAGTCTGCCATGGACATATTCATCTTAAGGTGCCATAAAGGAAGATTTCACATTGAAAATAAGGTATTAACACTTGTTTTAGATGATTTATAATGTGAATATTATATTTTTTAGGTATGGATATAAGACTATAACCAATTTAAGACCAAATACTATTCCCATTACACCAATCTTACTCACTGCTTGCAAATAACTTAACATGCACCTATAGGTGCCCTTAGATGACCAAGAATGTTGAAAAGGAAATTTTAAGTTAATCAGGTCCCTAAATAATGGAAATATTCTATTTTAAATCTTTCTGATAGACCTAAATCTCATGAAATGTCAAAAACCATGCATATTTCTCTCATTCCATTCACTGTCTATAGACATGAAAATAGCCACCTACATGTGTTAGTAGAGGACTGAGGTACTTGATATAGGAATTTGGAAAATATATAACCTTTCTTGGAGTCATAATATGTTAAATATATCATAAAACACATGTTTGGAGTGATAATTTGATAAATAATATGGGATATTATCTCCAAGACTTGTTTAGGGACCATTTTCCCTAAAATAGGAAAATAGAGAACTTCACCTTTTGGTTGTTAACATATAACATGGTTACCAAAGATCTTGATGCATAAAAATCTGATTTTATTATATTATCCACATAATATAATTACTCTATAATTTTTGGAGGGAATAAGAGTAGTGGAAGGCAGTTGTTGAGCTACTCAAAATTACCATTTAAACACTAAATTCCTTCAATATCATCTACAAGATCTAAGCCATAAAGGGATCTTTTCAACCTAATGTTGCAATACCAAAACATGATTTCATGATCAAAAATTTATAAGTATTTAAATATATCATTCATTATTTTAAATTTCACTTAATGAGGATGATGTACTATATTTAAGTTCCATTCACACCTACAGGTGTGTCTAATCATAAATTCTTCACCTACATCTAAGAGCCACCCTCCACATCATTCATAATGAGGAGTTTTAGCATAGAGGTAAAAAGTGTGGTTGATTAAATTGACATTAAAATATATTAGAAGACTCCTAAGGAGCATGTGGCATAAATTTCAAGAGATAATTTCTATCTATAGGTTTTTGCCTCAAACAGTCAACATAGTTGATTGTGTTTGACTGTCATTTAGTGAGCTTGAAAAAATGGTTATAAGTTATAAATATGGTTTAGTAGATATATGAATAACTTAGTATGTTAGAAAAATATTTAAAATATATCAAAAAAATATACCTCAACTTTAAACATGCATCTCCACCTACAAGTGTGTTGCCTTGGAGCAAACATAGTCAGAAGAAGCACTCAATCCTAACTAGGCAAAATGTATGGAAAGGAACATAGAAGATTATACTAATAAGATAAAATTATAAGAACTCCATCATGATCAAATTAATCTAATTTATCTTTCATGATAAACATATAACAAAGAGAGGGGCTTAGAGGATGCATTACATAGTTCACACCAAAACACTATGCACAACCCCCCCTTTTTACATAGTCTATCTTGGGTTTTGTTGAATTTGGGGGGTCTATTGATAATTTAAAGGGATAATATTTGGTATATGGAATCTCTATGATTTTGATAAGACCCTAAAATATTCACCATTTTCTAAGGAAATAGTAGAGTGCCCTCTATTTTGTCTTAGATAGAGGGCACTCCCCTCCTGCACAAACCCTACAGATTTAGAGAGTAGGGATGAAAGGTGAGCCAAATATATGGTTTAAACTTGAGATAATGTGTGAAATGTTGTATTGCATCTACAACAACATTTAAAACCTTGCACAAAGGGGAGAAACTAAACAAAATGCTTTAAACCTTTAGAGTTGCAGTCAAGTATGTTAGGCAGGTTTAGGCCTAGAGCCCAAATGAAAGGTCACTTTCACTTAAAACCTTGGAAAATAATTAAAATGTATTTGGTAATTTTTATAAGGTCATAAAATATATTATTAGGCTTATGTAAGGAAGATAAGTTGGAGGGGAATCCATTTTTGGCTCAAATGCAACATTAGGCCTACAAAAACCTAAAGAAGAACTTGATATATCAAATTTAATTTCTCACATCTCCTTAGACACTATGAATGGAAATATAATAATATTGGAGATGATAAAAATGGTCTTAATCTTCATTCTTGTGAAATTGGTTTTCAATTCTAATGTCTAACCTTCATGAACAATCCTTAAGAGCAAAAGTCACTCAAAACCCTTGCAAACCCTTGGATAAGGACCAAATTGGGATGATGAGGTTGGAAGGATATAAAAGTGGGGTGAAATTACCATTAAATTCCTTAATTATTTTATAATACTCTCTTAGTATCCTCCCCATCCTTTTGAGTTGTATGAAATTATATAGATTTAGTATAAAACAGGGTTTTATAACTATTTTATGCATTGTGTAGGTTATAGGAGTTTTCAAGAGACTATAATCACATGGAATGGAATAATAATACTTAACATAACTACCCATGTAAATTTAATTCCTTATAATAACTCATAAGTTCCTCAATAAGAGATCTCATCTCAGCCAATCAAAATTGACATAGTGAACATGGTGGTGAGAAGTGTGAAAACTTCAAGTGGAACTAATTTTAATGTGTGCTTGATGATTATAATTCTATGGAGGGTATTTAAAAGTTTAATACACTAAATTTTATGAATTTTCATGTAAAAATGATGCCTTTTTTAAATCCAAGTGTGCAAGGTGTGTGAAAGAGAAGTTTTCTTAGATTATAGATGATGATGGCTCATTTCTAGAAGTTTCTAGATGACTAGGACAACAACCAAAGCATGGAGAAGCATGTATTAAATCCTTACATATTATTCCAATCATAAAACTTGTCCCTATTTATTTTTTGGATGTTCAAATAGAACTAAATCATGAAGACATTTTTCTAAGCTAGCAAAGGGAATTCCACACCACTTTTCATGAGTTTCATGACTTGGAAAGCCCCTTATCTCTTCTAAAACATTCATGGTCCATTTCAAATCCTATTATCATACACATATAAATAATTTTATTATCTTGAAAAGTGTCCTTATGACCTTTGGACTTCTCTCTTCTCCTCTCTCTCTCTCTCTCTCAAGTTCTATAAGAACTAGACATTTTGGCCTTCGTAACATATGCTCCACGTGAGTATGGTGAAGCCCTACTCATTTGAATACCATGGATTAATAAATACTACTTATTTTTACCTATTCCATGAATTTTCATAAATTTTTCACTTATATGATTTATTTTTCTTAGTAATGACTTGTTGTTTCCTTAGAATTGTTGTTTCATTATCTCACCTGTTAGTATTCGGAAAGCTTCTTCTTGTAGGTCATGTGAAGTGTTATATGAAGTGTCAAGGTTGGGTGAGTTATCATATTAAATAGTGTCAATATAGACATATTTTATATTCTTCCTAGCATAAACATTCACCATAACCTCATAATGAAACATTGATGTGAGAAGATGTAGATTGGAGAAGTGTATGTTTGGTTAGTCCATTATTATCATGTGTAACATGTATCTGGTTGGTAGTCATAAACTAATTTGGTTTATCACCTCCCTTATTATAGTTTAATTTCATTTTTTCTCTCCATTTTCCCTTACAAAGTTTAGGTGTAGTAGTTATTTACAAGTGGTACATCAAGGGAGCTAGCCCGATCAAGAGATTCACCTTATTCTTAGGCTACCCACAGCATAGAGGTGTTTTAATTATGCCACTTGGATGAGGAGAGATGAATTTTTTTTTCAAAGGGTTCAAATCCAAGTGACAACAAAAACTAAGGTTTATTTACCATGTTAAAGTTGAATATTCACTCAGTTGTTAATAAAATAGAACTATCTAAATAAGCCTATTCAACCCTTGACCATTATTGACTTGAATATAATTATAACTTATTAATTAATTGTTTGATATTTATTTATTTAATGTTTTTACTTGTGTATAGAGTTAAATCCTT